>OZ038478.1:9446289-9546289 GCA_964036315.1 Acanthosepion esculentum
CGTGTGTAAATATAAAAGTGAACATTCACTTTTATATATATATATATATATATATATATATATATATATATATATATATATATATATATATATATATATAGATAGATAGATAGATAGATAGATAGATAGATAGATAGATATAGTCCATTATTTACAAGCATTTAATAGAGTCAAGGGGAGAAATGAAAAAGTCAAAGAAGATTGGCGTAAAATATGAAAAACATGTTTAATTATAGAATTGCCATCGTTAGAAAAGATTCAATAATCTATTCCGATGAATTTGCTGCAAAATACAAATACGAAATAAAAAATACAACAAAAACAATAAATATAATTCCGATTTGCAGGTAGGAAATTCATTAAGAAAAAAATTACACCTGTTATTGTCAAATATGTCTATCGTATTTCGTAACGTCAAAGACACGCCAGCGTTTCAGTACTTTGGCGTGGTGTAATGGTTAACAAGCTGGCCTCGCTTAATCACTTACGTAGCTTATTAAGTAGTGAGTTCAATCCTCAGTAAGAGCTTCATACTTTCGGTTTTGATTTATGCCATATCTTAACTACGCTTAATAAATTGCTATTTGACCAGGTTATTATTTTTCTCTGCGACCATTTTCGCAACAAACCTATAACCAATGTAAATAATACACAAATTCGTTTTAAAAACAGTTTTCTATGCTGCAGTAATACCTTGAATTTAAAACTATGATATATATATATATATGTGTGTGTGTGTGTGTGTGTGTGTGTGTGTGTGTGTGTGTATGTGTGTATGTGTGTGTGTGTGCCATTTAGTAGTTTTGAAGATTCACAAGATTGTATTCCAAATTGACCCGATTAAATCCTGAACGAAATAACATCGGGACTTTTCTCTTTCCTTTGTGACAAGCTTCCTCTTCTTAATTAAAATCACGGAACATTCCGTTCCTGTGACGTAAATGTTTAAGATTTGAATTTATAAAACAGAAAATTAATTTATAAAAAGATTTTAATTTATAAAAAAAAGTTTAATTTATAAAAACTAAAAGCATAAATTTAAAAAAAAAACACCATCTTCAACGTCATGGAAAGAAAGCGTAAACAAAACCAAAAAAAGCGTGAAATGAAAACTGAATTACAGTAAAACTCACAAAATGTAGTCGATTAGAGAAGACTCAGACATCTTTTCGGACCCAGACCTGATATTGGACTGCTACCCCGGAAAGCGAAATTTGGGGAGCGAAAATGCGCACTGGTTGTTAAGACGGCACCAGTCAATGATTAAGCAAAGAAGCGAGGGAGAGAATGAATAAGCGTGGGTATTTCAGAGGGGTCAGTGGGAGGAGTTAGATGTGAGAGTAAGATGAAATAACCGATGCCGTTTCTAAAGTCAACGTCTTACAAAAAATATTAATACTAATCAGTGTTTTATTTGTTTTATGGTATATACAAACAAAACAAACTGTAATATGATAGATAGATAGATAGATAGATAGATAGATAGATAGATATGAGCAGTACTTTCTTTCTTCTGAGACTCGGCAGGAACCATATGTTGGCTCTGCACACACTATCTCCTTCACTTCTTTACCCCTTCTTTCATTTGCGTTCTTAGGAACTCTTTAAGAAAAGAAGATAAGAAAAGGCCAGTTAAATATCTGTTTGGAGCTATGCGTTTCCCTCAGTTGCAGAACATAACTATCTATTACTGGGCTAAATAGAGAAATACAAGAGATAAATAAGTTGTTATTTTTTCTGTGGGACTGTGGGAGATGTGCATTTTGCTGCTGCGTTCATTTAAATATCTAACAGCATGTAACTGTTTGCTGTTATCATCCTGAAAAAAAAATGGAATTACAGTCGCCATCATTATTTATATCACAATTTTCATCCACACAGAAGTTCATATCAGAATAAATAATTTTCATTTTGTGATGCAATTAACAATCTAATTTCAAATGACCTGAACCATTTTGATGTTTTAAATAATGTCATTTCTATTTACATTGTTGAATATACTCTGGAGCCATAAGTATAGCAGGAGTGTTAAATAAACGAAAGGTGAAATAAGTATCGAATTTGTATACAAGTTTATATATATATATATATATATATATATATATATATATATATATATATATATATATATATATATATATATATATATAATATGGATAAAACAACTGAAAAGTTGCAAATTAAAAGAAAAAATTGGATGTTTTTTGTGAAAGTATTTATTTATATATATATATATATATATATATATATATATATATATATATATATATATATATATATATATATATATATATATATATATATATCGTCTACAATATACAAGCAATTAGCATTGAATATAAATCCATCATCACCGCCATATTCACATACAGAACCCACTTAAACAATGTGGTGATGTAAGTCCGAGACAAATAAAAATATATGTGCACGTCTACATGCGTGTATGTGTGTGTGAAGAAGTGTTATTCCGTTTGACGACGCAGACGGGGCCGATCTGAAAAGAACCAAGAACACCCCAACCTGCCCTTTGCTGAAAGAATTCCGATACATACAGTCTCAACACCGAAATAAGATCAGAATTGCGTACGTATGTATGCTCGAACACATGGATGTGTATCTGGCCAAGATTGTTTATATGGGTGTGTTTGTTTGAACTCAAATGCGTACATATGTATGTCTGTGTGTGTGAGAGTGTCATTCCAAAACAGACACTGAGGAGAATTTCCCCCTCCCACCACCACCAAACACAAACAAGCATAAATAGATTCAATTTTTAAAAAATAAACCAGTTTGTCTGACGATCGCAAAAGCGTGAAACCCAGGGTTACAAACTCATATCTATACAACTGAATATATATATATATATATATATATATATATATATATATATATATATATATTATAATTATTTAAAAAAAAATATGATTCCATTGCTACATAAGAGTTCTCAAGTTTCAGAAGCTAAACATTTCGATTTAATTATAGAAATTAAATTGAATTAAATTACCCAGCTCTGTTTCATCCTCAAGCGAATTTTGGAATAACTAATCTTGAAATTTACGGAGTTTTATAAGCATATTCATTCGTAATATTAATTACTATGGAAACGGCGAAACCAATTATTTTAAAAATTGACGTAAGGGTTTACATTTTCACTGACAACTATTGTAATAACATATTAGTTACATTCGGAAAGACGTTATGGCAAGGTAGGGCTGAAGTGCTTATTTTCAAGCGAATGATGACATTCGTTTGACGCATATTGTCTGGTCTATTTCAACGACAGAGAGTTATTGGCATTTTAGGCTCTACTTGTGTATTGAGCACTGCTTTTTAAAAAATAAAAACAAAAATACTAAAGAACTTCGGATCATTAACCTAACAGTTCTTTCCTATTTTTCTATATATTCACACACACACACACACACACACACACACACACACACACACATATATATATATATATAAGTGGACATTGAAGTCAGCACTCAGAGGAGACAGGTTGTTTTATGCTAGACGCAATCGTCATATATATGAGTGTGTGTGTTTTTGTGTGTATGTGTGCGTGTGTGTGTGTGCGTGTGTAAATTATTGTCGGATTTAATCCATTTCATTATATGTTGTCATTGTTTACGTTAAGATACGTTTCGTGAGTAGATATGAGTAGATATGATCGATCGAAAAAACAAAGAAGAGTGTGTTTATAGACAGTAATTTGGACTTTGCTAACCGGACGCTTCTCCGTAACTTAATGGTATAGCACGTCATATCAAATGATGGTTTCCTTATAGGAATTCAGGTTCGATTCCTGTCGGAGAACGCACATTTTCTCCGATTATTTCTCGAACACTCATACCGGTAAATGTCAATAATAGTGTTTAATTAAAAAAAAAAGTAACAAAACCCCCAAGAATAACAGAGCATTTACTCAAATAAACTGTATCTATAAAAATAACGTATAAACAGAAAATATATTAAATAAATGTCAGACTTAATCCATTTCAATATATATATATATATATATATATATATATATATATATAAATAATCTAATATAAAAATAAAGACATAGTGGAAAATTTTATTAATGACCCGTTTCGCCGGAGAACTTTCATATATATATATATATATATATATATATATATATATATATAGATAGATAGATAGATAGATAGATAGATATTGTTATTACAAACAGAGAAACAAATAAACAGAAGTCTCTATATTAAATATTTGTTAGTTTCGTGGAAGAAACAGTTTCTTATTTCTCACTATTACCAAGGGTCAGTCTTTAAGCACGGGTATCTCCTTTACTACTACTAATTTCCCTGTAACTTGACCTTGTGCCTCTACTGGGTCCAGTTTAATAAATATCTATTTTGCGCAAACCATCACAGAGGAAAAAAAATGTATTCTTATAATCTGCAGTGTTTAGCTTCTTACTCGGTTATTATTCGCGTTCTTTTGCACTGATTCATGATCATCAACTGCGGCCATTTTGCAAACCAAAGTCAGCAAGCTCAAGTTATTCTTGTCAATATTCACAATTCTTTTTACACCTTTCATAAGCTTCCTAGCATTACAATGACAGCAACCAAGAAAGGAAGAAGTTCTTTTCTTGCTTCTTTTCTTTTTCAGGGAAGTAGCAAGAAACAAGAACATTCCAAAAGGCTTCTGTAATGCACGCATGCGCACTGACATTGACGCATCACTTTATAAACGTCTATTCCAAATGCCTGACTTTTCTTGAGAATTCTAAAAATAATAAAAATACTTTTCCGGTTAATTTCGCAGTCTAGTTTTCAAGATATTTTTAGTTTACATCAAAAGTCAGTTTTTTTGTTTTTTTAAATTCCAATCTACTATTCAAGGAAGATTGCAATTCACCTTTATTAGTAGCAACAGTAGTGTAATATATTCAATAATATTGATTTATCAAGGGATGTAGATTTCATATTTGGTAAGCATGTCGCGATTAAACGAAGACGCGAGTCACGAATCACGTGATCAACTGAGTACACATTAATGTGAATTTGGCCAAATAATGGATATAGGAAACAAGTAAACATTTGTTCCCGGCATTCACGCGTAGGTTTTATTTCCTTATTTATTTCAAATCGTCTTCCGACTGCCAATTGTGAGAGGTGCATTGTCACCGCCGTTTCAGCTGCAACTGTCACCGTTGAAAGTGAGATCAGACGATGTAAATTAAAAGTACGTTTTCGCTTGTTTGACAATTTGAATTAAAGAAATATTGTTCGACCTCTAAATCTCTCATCCAAACAAGGCGGGGGTTGTTCACTAGAAAAGAGTGAGTTGTTTTTCTACTACATCTGCTACCACGGCAGCAGAAGATAAATTGTCATTGTATAAACTATTTTATTGTATGACCATCAGATATGCATTTATTGCATTTGATGTCCACTTCCAGTTCTACATCAAACATTTCGGAAAAGTTGTCTATAAAAGTAAGTTGGATGTTTCAAATAGTAGGGATAAATATTAATAAAGAAACTTGAAGACTTGTAGTGAACGAAACAAGATCTAGATTTAAAATTCAAATGCTAATCACTGAGTCATTGATTTTGTTAGAAATTTAAATAGACTCGAATTTACAAACTTTGCTTAACACACACGCAAAAGCGAATCCAAAACAGAACTCGTGAAATTTCACACCTTGATGCGAAATGTTTTTCGGCCAATAGAAAACTAGGAAACATTTTTTTTTAAATTCAAATAATCTTCAATTCTCAGAAACAAATTCTTTTATGGACCTTTTCCCGAGCCGACGCGAAGTTTGTTCGTCGTCTAATGGAAAGACCCGAATCATATCCGGGAGTGAATTCCCAAATGACCTTTTCAAGCCCCATAAACAAAATAAACAAAATAAAAGACAGGCAAGTTCGCCTGTCACCAGAGAGAAGGAGACGAGCGTATTAACAAGTCCCTTGACAAACGTCAAGCGATCGTTATTATTATCTCTACCCTTCTCTCTCACATCTTTTATACTTGATAAACGAACGGAACATTTTAAGACTGAGCGATTACTTCAAAGACATTCCTACCCTACCATAATGCTCATAC
This sequence comes from Acanthosepion esculentum, assembly GCA_964036315.1. Taxonomy (NCBI): domain Eukaryota; kingdom Metazoa; phylum Mollusca; class Cephalopoda; order Sepiida; family Sepiidae; genus Acanthosepion; species Acanthosepion esculentum. Next base: position 9,452,374 of record OZ038478.1, read on the forward strand.
ATACATACATACATACATACGTTCCTGCCTATGTACACATAAACACATTCTTGCAAGGACTACTACGAACATTTTGACGACCTTGTATCAACCAAAATACATTAATTTTATTTGTAAAGACCTGAATTGATTTATATGTATATAAATTTGTTGTTTCACTTTACAATTTGATTTTCTTGTTTTATGCCCCTCTTATGGTGGGCTATCTAACTAACAAGGCCAAATCAAACTAATCTGTTTCAACACTCATACACTTCACTATAACTGATAATCCACTATAACTAACTTGAAAGTTTTTTTTTAAATTCTACTTTTTCACCATTTATCAGTAAATCAGGATTTGGTTTTTATTCATTCCTATTACATACTAATGTGTCTCGAAAGTATCTTAACTCAACCTTTACTCAAAAATCATTTCATTTATACATCTGAAAACCATTAATCGACTATATTATCATTATTATGTTTTACCTTTGTACGAGTCCCACACCCCAAGTCTCAACCAGAGACTTCAAGAGAAAATTTTTTTTTTGTATCAGAAGATGCAAACAGAGAAGGTGTCAAGCAATCATGGAGAAAATATATTTAATTGTGGTTACTGCTTAGATAGAAATTTACAGAAGATCTGAGAAGTACCCATGAATATGATTTTTGCAATTCACATATTTTACGGCTACCAGGAATTTGATCCACATATTTGTTTCTTCCTTTTGATAACATTCCCAAAGATCCAATAAAAACAGGTAATTTCTTTTGCCTTGAGATGCCACATTCTACCGATTTCTATCTCGAGTTCCTTGTATTATTATTATTATTGTTTTTATTTTCTTTGATATCTGGCGTTTACACATTTCTTTCCGGGTCCCGCCCAGGGACCTAAGGTTAGAAAAGGTATCATGACACTTTCCATTGAAAAAAAAAATTTTTTTTAAATATTACATCGATAAAGCCCTTCGTAAAGTGTGGGCTGTACTTGTCAGGATAATTTTTTGTAATTATTATTATTCAGCTGTATATTTTCTTTGAAATATTATAATGACAGATACAATTCTGACAATTTTAAGACATTTGAATTGAGCTTCCATGGTGGCAAAGTTGCTGCAGAATTCAGAAAATAGAAGGACGTGAGAGTGTGGTAGACAAAATTTGATTAAATCTTTTTAACTCGTAAAGACGTTCCTCTTCAAATGAAATCCTGAAGAGGACGATAATCAGATGTCGATTATGAGGCTTCAAGATTCAAGGTAGAAGAGAATCCAGCTACCAGAACTTTCAGAAGAGCTAAGATCATCGAAAGATACTTTATATAGGACATCACATAAACTTAAAAAAGTTGATCTGATAGAGAAAACCAGAGGAAAACAGTAAACTTCATAATTAAGGGGAAGAAAAAGGATTCTGAACTGCTTAATAAGAATGCAAATGTTTATCTTTCATTTTAATTTCTATTTGTGCCACGATTAGAAGTGATTGAGAGATGCCGAACATCAAAATAGAACTTGGATTCCTATCAGTCGTTCAACTTTAATAGTTACAGAGCCAGTTCAGATTAGCCGTTGTGTTGGATTATCATATATTATAATCATGAAGATTATGGATTTAGATTATGAGACATTTCAAAGCCACTTATTATCTACACATCACTGTGGGTTGAGGGAAATAAATAGTAAATGTGAATTGAAAGTTTTGATTAAATGTACGTTGGATTAAATTGAAAATAATAATAATAATAATGGTTTGTACACTTTGAAGAATTACTACTACACTACTACTACTACTACTACTACTACTACTACTACTACTACTAATAATAATAATAATAATAATAATAATAATAATACAAAAGATGGAATGAAGAGATACACAAAAAGAGGAAGGAAGAGAAAGATACAAGAAAAAATACAAAAAAGAAGCATAGTAATGAGGAAGAAAAAAACCTTTAACGCTACAATTGTTATCAATACGCTCTGTCTCTTTCTCTCTCTCTCTCTCTCTCTCCCTCTGTCCCTCTCTTTCTCTCTCCCTCCCTCTCACTCTCACTCTCACTATCTATATATATATATATATATATATATATATATATATATATTACTAGTATTTGAGTAAAAAATGTTTATGTAATAAAAATCTGTCAGTTAATATATATATATATATATATATATATATATATATATATATATATATGTATATATATATATAGAGAGAGAGAGACAGACAGACAGACAGACAAAGAGAGAGAGAGAGAGAGAGAGATCTGCCGCTTAACAGATTAATATTATCTTCAGCATCCCAAGTTTTGTAGACAAACCCTCCGGGAATTACTCCATCCACTTGTCGGGGAATATCAGCAATTGACTCTCTCTCTCTCTCTCTCTCGCTCGATCTCTCCCCCCCTCTCTCTCTCTCTCTCACTCACACACACATATATATATATGTAATTGTGATAGGAGTGTTTACTTGTTTGCTTATACACAGCCAAACTATTTCGTGCACAAAATTCAAATTACTGTGCGTACTGTTGGAAACACAGGAGAGCTTTAATGTCAAAAATTGGAGAAAGAAAGTGTCTATCAATTTTCTGTTAAACGGTTTTATCTTTAGCAATAACAGTTAACGCTTGTAACCGTTCAATTTAAGACTATACGTTTTCTTTTAGTATTAATGTCCAGAAATAAAAAAAATATATATTTGTACACTTTGAAGAATCAATATAACAAATCATTTTTATATATATTTCTACATTTCAGAAACAAATGAATTCATTTGTTAATCACCGTTATCACAAACAATGAAACTTGATGTACTTGAATAATGAAATAAGTTATGTTCCGTTAAAAACAAAGATTGTTAAATGGACGTTCCTTAGTTTTTACATTCTTTTGCATCCTGTTCTTTTAAAAAGTTATAAAAAGTGAATTTTATTAGGAATATTTTATTTCATTTAAAATATCATTTTAATGATATTACAACCCGACGTAGAAAGGTACTTCAACTAGTTTCTTATAATTATGTTACCGAAGATAAGAATTGTAAAAGATGTGCATCCTAAATTTTAATATATAATCTGATGGCGCACACCTTTCGAGTAAACATATTTAATTACTTGGGATAGGTATGTTACAAAAAGGCAACATCCCAAAATTATTTGGCTGATGCAGGATTTCAAAATGTCTGTAAATAGCGAACGGCACGGAGAAGTGTAAAAATAAACTTACCATGTAATAAATATTTTTTATAGCAAATGTATTCTTTGATGTTTATTTACTTGACAGCACGATGTTAGTTGCGAATTGTAAAAACAAAAAGTATTGTAGATTTTATAAGTAATAAAACGAGAAAAAACTTTTATTACAACAATAAAAATACACATATTAAATTAAAAGAAATATTCATAACAAAACAAAAAGGATAAGAAAAACATATTAACGTAAATTGGTAACATCGAAATATAACAATTAAAAACAGCTAAACCGCTTTATCGTCGTCTCTCATCAGAGCAAAGATCGATATTTTTTTGTTATACTTTGGTGTTACCAATTTACGGTAATATATATATTTTTTTATTACCCCTCTTTTATTTTGTTTTGAATGGTTTTATGACCCTTCTTTTTTGTTTTGAATGTTTTTATGACTGTTTTTATTACCCTTCTTTTTTGTTTTGAATGTTTTTATGGCTGTTTTTATTACCCTTCTTTTCTATTTTGAATGTTTTTACGACTGTTTTTATTACGCTTCTTTTTTGTTTTGAATGTTTTTACGACTGTTTTTATTACCCTCCTTTTTTGTTTTGAATGTTTTTACGACTGTTTTTATTACCCTTCTTTTTTGTTTTGAATGTTTTTACGACTGTTTTTATTACCCTTCTTTTCTGTTTTGAATGTTTTTACGACTGTTTTTATTACCCTTCTTTTTTGTTTTGAATGTTTTTACGACTGTTTTTATTACCCTTCTTTTTTGTTTTGAATGTTTTTACGACTGTTTTTATTACCCTTCTTTTTTGTTTTGAATGTTTTTACGACTGTTTTTATTACCCTTCTTTTTTCTTTTGAATGTTTTTACGACTGTTTTTATTACCCTTCTTTTTTGTTCTGAATGTTTTTATGACTGTTTTTATTGTTGTAATGAAATAAATGTCTAGGCAACAGTGAGGTTAACAACAAGGAAAAAAAGAAATCGATAGAAAATTTTAAAGTCAAATAGAAAATTCTGCTTGCGAGAAATCATAGACATGATAAAAAAGGACACTTAAAAAGAGAAACGGAATCTTTTATCAGTGCTACTAAGAATAATTCTTTAAACCAATTATATAAAAGAAAAACAAGAAATGTCATCTTTGAAGAGAAATAAAAAGGCTGTGAACGACATTATTTATGAATGCAGTTACATAGTTCAAAGGGAAGATAAAAATAATTGTCTTTTCAGAGATGAGGTATTGTAATTGATTAAGATCTGCGACAATTTTCGTTCTGTTTTCGGAAGAGGCATGGCACGTGGAACTAAACCCCGGTGGATGAAATAAAGGGTTCAGTTCGAAATTTCAATCACCTGAAGGCCGGAGCGTATAACGGCTGAAACGTCGTTAATATGGCAATAAAGATGACGGCAAAAGTCCGAACAATGTAAATAATGTAAATATAAAAATAATTATAACAAAATGGCAACGGCAATTAATTAGGAATCGTGCAAACGATATGGAATCGACCATGAAGATAAATGGTATGAAGGCAAAGCAGATTCTGTTCAGATATAAGCAAACAAAAAATAAAGAACGTGGTTGATTTGAAAATGGAAAAATCATAAATTTTTCTGATTCAATGGATTATATAATGAAAATTAACGAGGGTGGAGGAAGGGTCAAAATTACCAGAATGTGTCCCGCAAAATGAAAACCCTATAGATAGAATTGAAAGAAGTGAAATTCAAAAAATTGTTGAAGCTGTTCAGATATCAGCAGTTCTTGTGCTGGAAAGAGTGTCGAGGAAGGTGCTGGAGATTTGAAGAGACTTTTCTTTTCCAGTCTGGCTGTCACTTGATATCCACTGACAGCCACCAATTGCAACTGGTGTGAGACTTCAATGAGTAGATGATGATGATGATGATGATGATGATGAGAAAGAAAGAAAGAAAGAAAGAAAGAAACAAGAATCTGAGAGGTACCGAAAAAGATGAAAAAGCCTACAAATAATAACAATAATAATAATAATAATGCACTTTGGAAACAAACCAATATGGACGCTCACGTTTGGGCGATATTTGAAAGTCTCTTTTATCCTGACGTTTTGTAAGTGGCCCAAAAGTAACAGCACACGAAACAGTATCACTCAGTGTTTAAACATTTCTCTGAAGTGACTCCATACTAAATTTTTGGATCGTCAGATTCTCGAACATTCGGTGTAATTAAATGATATCACCGAGAGCATCACGTGACCATGATGATTGCACTGTGTGATGTCATTAGTGCTTACAAGGCAATGCTGTTAGGATAATTTATGTCGGGGAAATAGTAACATGCCCGAACTATCCCAGTTCATTGATTTTAATGCTTACGGTATTTGAACATGGTACTTTAAAATCATATTAGAAGAGAAAGAAACCGGGTCAAGTGCCAGGACGGTGAAGAATTCGAGAGGAAAAAAATAAAAATTGTTGTCCATTGTTAATGTTCAGTTTCCAGACATGTAACGTCAGCTCTCTCTCTCTCTCTCTCTCTCTCTCTCTATCCCCCTCTCTCCCCATCTCCCTATCTCTCTCCCTATCTCTATCCTCCCTCCCCCCTTTCCACCCCCTCCCCCCTTCTCTCCCCCTCACTTCTTTCTCTCTCTATATATATGGACACTGATATCGACACCGAGAGGCGACTGTCTGTTTCCTACATGACGTTGACCTCAGTGTCCACTTCTATATTTATATACGCTCTATCACTGATATTGAGCACTTTTAACCATAAATATAGTATACCTTAAAATTATATTTTTATTATATATATATATATATATATATATATATATATATATATATATACACACACACACATATATATATACTCTTTCTTATATATATATGTACTTTCTTTGTTTATATATATATATATATATATATATATATATATATATATATATATATATATATATATATGAAGAAATATAGTCTTAAAGTGTGCTATATTTATGGGATAAAGTGCTCAATATCAGAGATAGAGCGTGTGTAAATATAAAAGTGAACATAGAAGTCAACACTTAGAGGCGACAGTCTGTTTCATGCTAGATGCAATATATATATATATATGCCAGGTTATTTTAAGAAATGAACGATCATGGTTTTCCCCAACTACCTACCTTTTTTCGCTCCTTTACCACAGCACAAATTTGGCAAAAGCAGTTGACTCTTATTTATTCTGTTTCTCTTTTCTTCGATGCGTCCTGTGAGCGTCAAATTTTCTAAGCATTCTTTCCACAACCACTTCATTTCTTTCTTCCTTATTGTTAACAGCGATTTCTTTGTCTTCCCTATTCTTAGATTTTTCCTCATTTCTCACCTGTTCGGTTAGGCTAATTTCAACATTTGTCGTGAGAACCAGATCTCGGTCGCTTTTATAATCTCGGTCGCTTCTATAATCCTATTTGTCTTATTTTTTGTAGTTAAAACCTTGATAAAATAATATAGGAAATAAGCAACCATCGAAGTCAGCAGGTAGAAGTCCCTCTAAAACAATTTTCTGTCACAATAGTTCGCGTCTGCAACAGAACGATAATGAAACTCTGAAGAGAGTCGCATGATGTTGAGCAATGTTACCTTGTAAGAATCCAATTCGTAAGTGTTGTAAATATGGTCTTCATTGTGTGTGCATATATATATATATATATATATATATATATATATATATATATATATATATATATGAATTGGATCGTGATTACGATTCCAATGTAATAAATTTTAACCATGGAATATTAGTGTTTGAGCCTTTTATATTATATGCTTACTCTGTCCTGGACATTGAGTTCTACCTGGAGTCTATCCGCTTGGGAATCTATCTGTTTTCTACCCTCTCTTAGTTGTTTTCTATCCTCTTGTCTTCTAACCTCTCTTAGTTGTTATATATATATATATATATATATATATATATATATATATATATATATATATATATATATTTTAGAATTGGACATTGTCCGACAATTTATTTTATTTCGGAGAGCGAAAATTTTCTATGAAAAATTTCTCGGACATTCAGGCCGGTAAATGTTATTTAATACTGTTTATTATAAAACAGAGCATTTGCTTAAAATACTTGTATCTATAAAAAGAACGTTAAACATAATATAAATGTCTTTATATATATATATATATATATATATATATATATATATTTATACTGACCATTAATATTATCAATATATATATATATATATATATATATATATATATATATATATATATACACTAAACTGATGTAACATATATCAGAGTGATCGCATTATAAACAGTGAAGCGCTGACTAAATGCAATATGACAGGTATTGAAGCCATCCTCATCAAAATACAACTCAGGTGGGCAGGACATCTTTCAAAAAAACTTCTCTTTGGCCAGTTTCTAACAAGCAGTTCAGTTAGAAGACCGCTCTTGTGTTACAAAACAAACTCAAAGGCAATCTGAAGCAATGCAGCATCCCTTATTCTTCCTGGTAAAACAAAGCGTTTGAGACAAGGAGCTGGGCGCCTGTCCTGCTTTTCATCTAGCGAGGCCGATTTGAACATCGGGGTCACCTGCGTGCAAATATTAAAGAAACTTGACACCATGCTGCTCCTCTGAATGATTGTTTTCCGCTGTCCCTCTTACCTTCAATCTGTCATGTGAGTGACAAATTTTCCAAGCGCTCTTTCCTCATTATGTGCCCTAAAAATGTCAACATTATATTCTCAGCTTCCTTCTGTAGAACCCCATTTCTGTTGCTTCAAGTCTCTTCTTCATCTGTGAGGAGATTGTCCCGCATTTACTGTCATATAGGAGGACTGGTGTTACGTAACATTTACGCACTCTTTTCCTTGTTTCTGACGAAAAGTTTCTGTTTCTTATTACTTTGCTTAGATTTTCGAAGGCATCTTTCGCTATCCCAATGCACAAGAAGCCTTTGGAAGCTCACTAAACCTAAATTAATCTTTGCTAGAAATTAGAAACATTTCCAGCATGTTAAATCCTTTAACGAAACAAAAAAATGAAAAGGGCAACCCTTAATAAGTACGCGGAAAGTCAGACATATGTTTTCAGTTAGATAAGCAACTGACGGGAAGTGAATTGTAATGTTGTATTTAGAAAATACACATTCTTCATTTCTTCAGTTGCCGTCTTATAACTTCAAGCTTAAGAATCTCTATCAACTTCCTGTTGTACATACGAAGGTAAAAATAAATTCTTCATTTTGTTAATAGACGATTTGACCTCAGTTACTTTTTTCTTTTAAGAAAACAAACGTAGTCGCTGAACATTAAAAGTAACATTATTAACACCGTAGACAAAATTCAACAAATGAAAGTGCTTATATACCATATATATTTACAAAGGAACGAATTTCAATCTCATAGGTATTACGTTATTCGGAAAGTAATGGCGGTAAATAAACCTCGTTCAAATGTAACAACAGCCGTTAAATTATATTTATCTATTTATCGTATCATTCAGTTTTTCAAACAATCGTAATCATCCATCCAGTTATTAGTATTGCTCATACAACGTTTCGGTCGGTCCATTCTACAGCTTTCTTCAGGTGAAATGTCCATAGAAGGAGACGTTCTTACCAAGGGACGGTATGGAATTCTTTGTTAAACAAAGAAAAGAATTGAGAATATTTCCGCGTATAAATTATGCAACAAGCTGACCTGTAGACGTTACTGAAAAAATAATTTACATCTTTAATCATAAGACTTGTTAACGTTTAAAGTTTCTGTTGCGATTGTTTTGTTTTTTATTTACACTACTGGAAAAAGGTACATGCTTGAAGAAGGAAGCAGAATGGATCGGCTGAAATGCTACGGAAACTACATAAATGACAGATAATTAATTCACTTGCATAAAAATTGAATGCTAAATTTATTTAAAAATAAACAGATCGTTATTGGAAACGACAAAAGCTCACCATGGAAATATTTTTCTTCGTTATTGAAAGAATCCTGAAAACTGAACGAAAAGAATACTGATAATATTGAATCGTGTTCGTCCTTATTCTTAAGGGTTTTAGTCTTAAGAATGAGTTTTAGTGACTGACGAAGCAGATTTTTTCCCGCAGTCGGTTGCCATTTCTTTCTGCGGTAGACCAGTTGCCATGTAACCCGCTCACCATGGAAATATCGCGGTTTTTGTTACATATCCTCCCCCGTTGCCGCAGTTCTATGTTTGTTGGTAGCTTACTGTTGCCTGCATACCTCAAATATCTGCCTTATGAGTACAAATAAACGTGTACACAAGAGGAAAAAGTTTTTAAAATGTCGAATGCGAAAATCTCCAGTTATAAATATTAACAAACATCCCGGAAACTAATAACTAATAAACTGCGGTTAGCGTATTTTTAAACGTTAACATTGGGATGTTTTCTAAAAAATCCCAAATTCTTTTTGTAAGGAAAACAGACGAACTTTAAAGTTTGTAATGAAGCATCATCCAAAGCAATTCGACCATTGCATATATGTGAGGTTCGACCATTACTTTTTTTTGAGTAGTTTCAAGGGGAGACAACTATGGTTGTTTTCACCACACTTTCAAAAAAGAATAAAAAATGTTTCATAGTGATATTTTGTCGTCGTTAATAATCCTCATAATTAAATTCTTAATAAATAAATTTGATTGGAACATATCGCTTCACCTTTCAACATTACTTTTCGAAGAATGTATTACACTTAGCTTCATCTGTCAGAAAGACATAATGGCGGTGAAACCCGGTGATGAACTAACTCGACTACCCAGTACTCTTGCTTCGTGGGTGTGTGGAGGGAGTATCAAATAGGAGGCAATCATTCAATTTTTAAAAAAGTAATCAACGGTGACAATCAAATAAAAACGGGGGTACATTTTAAATTAAAATATATTCATAAGTACAAAGCCGAGTGGAATGTGTTGAAATTTCTAAGGAAATAGAATATAATACAAATACGCAATCAAGATCAATAAACATTAATCGTTGACGATATGCATTGTTTACCATCGGAAGTTCGGTAGAGTAACGGTTAGCGGCTCAGATTAAGAAATCGGAGAGTCGAGTTCGAATTCCAGTCGAATCTAATACATTCATTTACGTGCTAATACCCTTGGGAAAGGTATGAATCTTCTTCTCCCCTGCCATAGGTAAAATAGCAGGACCGGGTTCCAAGGCAACTGGTCTACTGCAGAAAGAAATGGCAACCTACTGCGGGGAAAAATCTGCTTCGTCAGTTATATATCGAACGATACATGATCGCCTAAGCGTGTACCACGCATGGCACGTAACTGACTGACAATCATCAAGGAATTTCAATAAACAGGAGGATTTACAATAAAGCGCCGGGTGTCTGCTAATTTTCAAAATTTTAATAAGCGTACCCACCCCCATTTTTATGAAAGGCAAAAGTAGTAATGGCCGATCTAAAACTTGTTAAACATTACATGTTTCGTCTATAAATATATTCCTATAAAGAAAACAGAAAGTCGTCCTGTTTTTAAGAACAAAAGTCGAAGAAAAAAAATCCAAGAATAAATCTGATTGGCTAGCCAGTTTTTGAAACACTGTTATGAATATTCATGAGATAACCCCGCCCCACATTTTTTCTGTTTTTTCCAACCCTCCCATCTGACGCCTTCTTGATGTTGCTTCTATGTACGTCACAATCAGAAGAGATACCAACAGGCAGATTCTTCACATAGACGTGAACTGAAAACTGAGAAGCCATATGAATACGAACTTTGTTGAAACGTTTGTTTTCCACGTCTTGTCTGAAGACTGTCGGTAATGTTTGAACTTGCTCGACAATTACCAGCTTTCGTTGATCTGCTAAAATTACTGACAACAGAGTCGACACTAATATCTCTCGACAACTACTACTACTATTACTACTCGTACTACAACTAATACTGGTTCTATAAGACCTCTACCAAATCGCAGTTTTTGTTACATATCCTCCCCCGTTGCCGTAGTTCTGTGTTTGTTGATGGCTTACTGCTGCCTGCATACCTCAAATATCTGCCTCATGAGTACAAATAAACGTATACACAAGAGGAAAAAAATTAAAAATGTCGAATGCGAAAATCTCCAGTTATAAATATTAACAAACATCCCGGAAAGTGTAAGAAGTTCCACAATCTAAAATCCACTCATAAATGGTCGACCCCAGAGAACATTCTGGACAAAAATTCGGCTAAACTCGCGTTTATTACCTGCTTTATTCTTGGCATTATATATGAAATGTATATCATGTCGATACTAGCTTGCTAACCATTATTCTTTGCCAGGCGTGGCCCCCATATATATATATATATATATATATATATATATATATATATATATATATATATATATATGTAAGCAAATATGTAGATATAGATCCGACAGTATGAGGAAAAATATGGAAAAACAAAAAATCCGAATATGCAAGTTTACTGTTTTTAATGTTGTTTCCATGTCGACGTCAGACGTTTCGGTCTAGTAGACCTTCTTCAGGACATAGTTATTAAAACATAATTAAAATTAGACGATATTCAAGTCAACATGAAAAGACGATAGACATAAGAATAATCAAAACAAAATGACTGAATATAGTCTAATTTTAATTATGTTTTAATTACTATGTCCTGAAGAAGGTCTACTAGACCGAAACGTCTGACGTCGACATTGAAACAACATTAAAAACAGTAAACTTGCATATTCGGATTCTTTGTTTTTCCATATTTTTCCTCACATATATATATATATATATATATATATATATATATATATATATATATATATATATATATATATATATATATATCACATGCTAATACCCTTGGGAAAGGTGTGAATCCTCTTCTTCTCCCTCCAGCTATGGGTAAATAGCAGGACAGACTGGGTTCTATAGCCTTGGATGGCAACTGGTCTAGGAGAAGGACAACTCTGAATTCAAAACCTGCGGAGGGTCGTTTGGGGACCTTGTGGCACTCAGTGCACCAGGTCTCTGTATTCGTCCCTTCAAAAAGTGTGGATGGACCTGCACGAAACCTTCACCACTATAATCAAATCTTATGTGCTGGTGCCGGACTGTCAGTTTCCTAGGAACTGAGCTGCTTGACCCTCGTACGTCGAATTCGACGGGAGAGTCGAGTATATATATATATATATATATATATATATATATATATATATATATATATATATATATATATAAATGATAAAATATAATTTTAAGGTATGCTATAGTCATGGGTTAAATGCTCAATGAAGCGTATGTAAATATAAATATAAAAGTGGACATTGAAGCCAACACGCAGAGGCGACAGTCTGTTTAATGCTAAATGCAATCGTCAGGGCACACACACACATATTAAGAGAGACAGAGGAGTGTGAAGATAATTATCTGAAGATCGCTTAAGTCACCATGCATCCACGATGGGACAGAGAATGGGGTAGGGGATACGGACTTTAGAGCCTCCATCCCATATAACATCGTGGATGCAGGAGAGACATCCACTTTTCCAGGAACTGAGAACTAAACGGAAAACTAAACTTGGTTTCTCGGCCTAAATCTATGACAATTCTATTGAGCTGAGTTTTACCTAAATTCATTACTGTTATTAATTCTTAAAATAAATCATAAAACTTCGGGTTTTTTTTCAAAACATTATCTTCTAAAACTTAATGAAGATATATTTGGATACATGAAGAGGTTATAATATATATATATTTTTTTATTATCCTATAATCTTATGGCTCCTTTCTTAATGCGGTTAATTAAGATATTTTATCATTACAATCTTGTTCATTGTCTAGCTGATTATAATCTGGTGACTTTAAGTTATCATAATCAATAAAATATTCTAAGATTTACGATTAATGATTAAATGTCTGTTAATCATCCTGGCATTTCTTTCGCTTCATTATAATGAGGCGTTTTCATCACTTTTGGTGAGCGCGCTTGTTCGATTGTTTGTTTAGCTTATATTTTGCGTCTGTAAGAATTAAACTCGAATTTGAGCTCAGGGTTAAGAAAACTTACGCCTAAAGTTAAAACAAATCGGCAACTGCTTGAAAAAAAATGCCAGGTTGTGTTTAGTAGCAAACAGCAAACGTTTCCTCCTAACAGTTAAACCGGACTTGAAAGGTAATCATGTCTACTGACGTCATTTCCGCATTGTCTCTTCCTATTCTTACCACTTCAAAAATGAAACGCATTATTCATTTTTCGAAGGCTGCCCATTCAAATAATTACACAGATTATTTTTTCAAATTTTGATATCTCAACAATTCAACGCGTACAGTTTCCTTAATTATTCGCAAGCAGAATTTTTAATCTCTCAAATTCTCAAAAAATTGTACGAACCTACTTACGCACGAACATATACATACAAACACAGAATCACATGTACAATGCCAAGCGATCATTGGCTAATAAATCACTAATACATTTTCTACAGGCAATTTACAAATCGCAGTAATGCGACAATTTTGGAATCGCTTTATTTTTTTAAGTAGTCAAATTCGTGCACTTTCGGGAGAAGTGGCTCACAGAAGCTTCCTTAAGTCTCCCCAAAGCTCGCTCGCTGATTGATTGGTGCCAACCAATCAGATCGTTTGCATGTGAGGAATAATTTTTCCCGCGCAACGAATCGGAGCCTATAGTCGCTTATTTAAGCCAAGATTTTTCTCATCTCAATTAGTGAAACCTCAACTGCTAAACGACTGTACGACAGTTGGAACTCCAGTTCTAATCACGCGCCAACCTTCTCACTCACACGCACACCCACATGCTGATGATAATTTGTACACTAAAAACTTCGCAACAATACTTTTCAACAGTAATATCATTAAAGACTCATGAACATTTATCCAGTGAACTTTAAACCAAATAATTATCTCACACTGAACACTTAAATAGCAAACAAAGGGAGGCAACTCTTGATTAATTCAACCGCTCTTACTTAAATGCATGTTTTCTTTCACATCGTTGTTTGATATTGTACATCTTGTTAATATACATATATTTTAGGTGCAACAATGTCTTGTGGTTATTCTTCTTGTGTGAGTCCTGTTTTCTTATCAAAGTTAAATTAATGTGGTTAAGTACGCCACAAGATAATCGAAGACGTGTCTGAAAATATGGCTCGACAAACATTTCAACAACATTTTGAAATAGAAATAATTAGACTACGATATTATATTCTTACCCGCCATCATATTCTTTTATTTGGTTTTGTGTGACGATAAGCTAAACTTATTTTACGGCTGGTGATTTTCTAAGCAAGCAGCCCTCGGGAATTTGAGCGTAACACGGTCTTCGTACGTAGGTCTCATTTCATTCATTTGACTTTGTGTCGTACTAGGATAAAAATACTTCAAATGTTAATTTTCTGAATCCTGCTCTTCTCACTGGGAAAATTGGCGCAACATGATCATCCTAATCCATTTACTTTCTCCAATTTTTTTCTATATTGACTAAAATCGGAGAAAGCAGCTGTTGAAAAGAGATTTGCTTATTGTTCAGACATAGACAAAGAAAATAGAAATTGTTTGACACACCTTACCTTCTACGATCCGCCTTAGAAGTTATGGCTGTGTCGGCATGGTCATCCATCAGTTCACGTTCTGCGCATACAGTAGAAAATGACGGTGGTCTTGATTAACTGAAATAGATTCAAATAATAAAGACCTTTACATCGAAGAATCATCACGAAAGAACAAAATAGGTATTTGGATACTGTAGTCACGGTGATGTAATGGATGGCAGCTCGGATTGAAATTCGCTTACTAATCCTCTTGGGAAAGGTATGAACCCTCTTTTTCTTCTTTCAACTATGGGTTCTGTAGCCTTGGATGGCAAGTGGTCTACCGCAGAAAGAAATGGCAACCTACTGCGGGAAAAATCTGCCTCGTCAGTCATGTATCGAAAGATACATGATCGCCTAAGCGTGGCACATGGGACAGATGTTGATCAAATTCCTGCATTAATTGTAAACGAACAAAGGTGTGTGCAGAGCAGTTCCGATCGTCCAAATACAAAATAATTCTCTTATTATTTCATCTGTGACTAAAGAGTGGTCGTCATTTGTGTCAGGCTTGGAATACGTACGTATACTCCAGCGTCACCAGTGATCATTGACCGAGCACAGGTGAAAAGCTAGGATTCTGAATACTGATTTTCTAAGCCAATTCCAGTTGGAAAATGGCTGTAACTCAGTCTCCCTCACCATATTTGGGCATATATGCTTTAGGAAACTCAACTCAGTAAATATCAAAAGCGATTTTTATTTCCTTTTTTGTGAGTAATTCATTAAAGATGGTACATCGGTGTGGGACGATATTTCTGATTTGAACAGATGAAAAATCAAACATTAAAGACGAGAGAGTAAATTTCTTTTGGTCCAAAAGAAATTTACTCTCTTGTCTTCAGTGCTCATCTGACATTGACTTAATCTGAAGAGTAAGGTAACTTCTCATTAAAAATTAAGTATCTGCTTAATAATCTCCTAAACCAGGGGTTCTTAACCGGTGGTATCCATACCCCTTGGAGGTATGGGAACCAAATGCTGGGGGTATGGGACTCGATTTCTGGGTACTGGTAGTTCCAACACCCCACCGCCCCCGTGTTGTGTTTGACAGTTTTTCATTTTTCTTTTCACAGATTTGGTGCAAAATATCGTCTGTCAAAAAAAAACAAACAAAATAGAAGCGGAATGATTCATATGCAGGTTTTGGTTTCAGATATTGATACAAAACTCTTTCTCATTTGATATATCGAGAATGAGTGATAACGATTTATCAAAGGATGATTTCATTGAATTCCAAGAGGACTCAAGAAAGAAAGCTGATTTCGAAAGGGCTGGGATAGATGTCAAGCAGTTTTGGTGTGAACAAATCTCTGCTTACCCAAGTTTGGCAATTAGGGCAATGCAGGTTTTGGTTCCCTTCACGACTACGTATCTCTGTGAAACAGGATTCTCTGCATTATTAAATCTGAAATCAAAGTGGAGAAATCGACTTGATGTGTCAGAAGACATGAGAGTAGCTTTGTCAGTAACTGTACCACGATTCCATGCTTTGATTGCACAAAAACAACAGCAAATATCTCACTAGATTTAGTAAAAGTCTGTTTTATGTAGTCGAGATACTAAAAAAACTTGCACATTGATGTTCTCTTCCTTTTTCTTGTGTAATAAAACTGAATTATAAGTTTATTTTGCTTTCAGTAAAAAAATATAATAAAGTTATCAATGCTTATGGGATTTTTTTTCATGTTCTATTCCTAGCAATCCATATCTAAAGTAAATTAAATTCAAGCGATTGAAATATTTGGAAGACATACTGGCAAATACTAGGATTGGTGATAATTATTTCGACGGTCAAGGGAAGGGGGTAGGGGACCATATTGGACAATCCATTGGGGGTCTGGAATCATCAAAAGGTTAAGAACCCCTGCCCTAAACTGTACTAAATCACATCTTACTAAACATCAGATAATTTGTCCATCAGATACTTACAAAATATATCTGATAAAAGTAGGTACCTCCAAAGAAAAGCGATGTATAAGTTTTAAAATGCATTTATAAAAATTAGCTTTTATTTGAGTTTAAATTTTCCAACCGAGGGATTACATTTAATATTTCCAATAACTAAAATACTTTCCTGTATTTCAAACTGAATTTAAATAGATTGAAATGATTTTTTATTATCAATAAAAGCGCGGAAATCGTCCATATTGACAAATCTGTCAACACAATGTAATTCTCTTTATTAAAAATATTTAAAAAATAAAATGTACCTTTCTGGAAATTTATTTGAGGAAGATTATTTGATTTAAAATTTAATTAATTTGATTTGAAACAAATTTTACATACTTTTAGTTTGAAAATATCGCAAAAAAGCATTTTGAAACTGTTTTATGAGGTGCTGATAACTCTTTCAATAGACTTATGTTTAGGAATTTTTTCTAAGAGGGTGATAACTGTAACGTGAACGCCTTTACATATAAATGAAATAATAATAAAAAAAAGAAGGAATATTAATATACAACCCAGTGTGTCTGAAGATTTTAATTTTTTAATATTTTTTATTGTTCAAAATATATATATATATATATATATATATATGTATATATATATATATATATATATATATACATACATACATACATATATATATATATATATATATATATATATATGTATGTATATATATATATATATATATATATATATATATATATATATATATATATATATATATATATAAGTACCCAGTAATTGTAAAAAATTAGGAAAATATTCTAAGCAATCCAATATTTTATTGAAGTTTAGGTGCTTTGACTTTATAGACAAGCATACGAAAACGCTTATTGAAGAAATGATGCAAAATTACTGTTAACTTTTAACTTTACTCTAGTTACCGGTCTTATTTTCTGATAATGTTGCGATTGGACATCCGTATTTACAAAAAACTTTTCTGTCCTATCCCAGTCTGTTCTATCTATGTATCTATCTATCTATCTATCTATCTATCTATCTATCTCGGTATTTTAATATCTCAACCTGTCCTTTCTATCTATCTATCTATCTATCTCGGTATTTTAATATCTCAACCTGTCCTTTCTATCTATCTATCTATCTATCTATCTATCTATCTATCTATCTATCTTGGTACTTTAATATCTCAACCTGTCCTTTTTATCTATCTATCTATCTAGGTATTTTAATATCTCAACCTGTCCTTTTTATCTATCTATCTATCTCGGTATTTTAATATCTCAACCTGTCCTTTCTATCTATCTATCTATCTATCTATCTCGGTACTTTAATATCTCAACCTGTCCTTTTTATCTATCTATCTATCTCGGTATTTTAATATCTCAACCTGTCCTTTTTATCTATCTATCTATCTATCTATCTATCTATCTATCTATCTATCCCAGTCTCTTTATATTTAGTTCCACTATCCTCTACATTGAGTCAGCCATTCCGATTACGTAGGAATAGGATTTTGTTTACCTTTCGTGATCCACACCTACGAAACACGTTGACCGCCTTTTAGAAACTCTCCGATCATATTATTTTTATCCAACCTTGTCTTCACCTTCATTTTTATTTTGCGTAGTTTGAAAAACAAACAGTTTTACAGCTTTCTATCGAGATTACCAGCCAACCTCACTGATACTGTTGAACCTTAGTATTGACTCTACCTAAGGCACTGAACATTTAACCCAACATTTGACAAATATTTCAACTCACGGATATAACATCCAACGTCTTCCTTCAAAGAAAATCAACTTATGTGCTTGATTCAAACATTATTGACGAGAGGAGAATTTCAGCCATGTTTGATTAAAAGAGTCTCTTATCGCTAGATTCAGTTAACAAGCTTTTCCTAGTACATGTAAAACATTGGTTAGCAAACTTACCTGTTATCCCAGTTCGTTATTATCATGTGGGTTGGATCCACACTGGAATTCCAGCTACCTTAAACTTGTTATTAGATTAAACTTGTAGGGTTACCCCCACTTACTTTGCTAAAAAAGACCGTCGCTAAGGGGACGCTCCTTAAGCCTATAAATAGACAGTGACATTCTCTGTCGGCCTCTCTTTTTTCATTTTCTTTTACAGTATAAGATGTCAGTCGCACGTGGAGAAAATGTCCCCACCGGGACACGCAGGCACGCCTGTACCTTTCATTACACTTTCATTTACTTTTCTCTTGTGACTTATTTCTACACAAACACCTTCACTAGTTTAAATGTTTCTTTCTTTCATATTCATTGTTTTTCCCACAAGCAACAATCTTCTGTTGTCTCTAACTCTGTTTTGTTACTTCATACATTGTCGTTTGTTTTGTTGTTACTTATTCTTTTATTACCCGGACTCACATTTGAGTCCGCAATAATTGTTGTGGGAAAAATATAACAGGAAACACGGATTTATCAACCAGCATTCCCGCAACAGACTGTATTTTCAATTAGGCTTTGAACTTCTACTAGGCCTCAAGTGGATTTTAAAACATTTGCTTCTTTTATTCCTTTCTTTGTATTTTTGCCAATAATAAGTTTTGGCATATTTTATCTAAACTCCTCGTTATAATTATCCTTGTCTTGGCCTGTGTCACTTCTTCATTTTAATGTTTGTGGGGATCGTCTAATATAGACATCTGGACCCCTCATCAAGTGGTTCTCTTACAACTCTGGCTATTAAGATGTAGTTCGCACGTGATAAAAATGTGCCCCACCCCCCATCGGGGGACGCACGTTCATTTCACTTTCAATTATTTTTCTCTCGGACTTCTTCTCTAGTTTAAATGTTTTTTTTCTTCTTTTATTGTCTATGTTTGCCTTTGTTTTGTTAATACATACATTCTCGTTTGTTTGTAGTTTTGTTGTTACTTTATTCAAATATTATTACCCGGACTCACATTAGAGTCCGCAATAATTGTTGTGGGAAAAATATATCAGGAGACACGTGTTTATCTACCTAAACACAACCAGCATCGCCCCATAACAGATTGGTTACCCCGACGTGATATTTTTCTCCTGGACACATAACAACACAAATCAGCTATGTATCGTTTAAATACTTTTCAAACCGAGTGCCTGTGAAGAAAAAGCTTCAATCAACTTCTCTACCTACTGTATGTACCACGCCAGGCGGACAGGGAAAATTTTCAACAAAAATAACTTACAGTTACAAAATTTGTGATTAGACCCGATGAAAAGAGCAAATTCACAAATTAAATAAGAAAACTCTAAAACACATCTGTCGGAGTTACCTCCTCCTTAATTCCCAAATTGTCACTAGGGGTCTCTCTCCCCATACTATAAATACTGGGCGTCTTCTTGCCTCGATCTCTCTTTCCTTCAGGCCTCGTGCCGCATCCCACCTCGCGTGGAGGTTAGGTAAATTCTCTTTTTCATTTCTTCATTACAGCGACTACAATGTAAGCTCTCTTAGGAGATCCGCGTCTTCCCATTTGTTGGGAGACACCATGAACATTTACACACATACACGTACGTACGAACATTCACCAAAGAACAAACACAAATGTTTACACACACACACACACACACACACACACACACACACACACACAAGTATTACTGTCTTTGTCAATTGAAAATTGTTTTGTTTAATACATATATTTGTTTTTATATATATATATATATATATATATATATATATATATATATATATATATATATATATATATATATATATATATATATCGGTCTTGTCTGTCTCCTTTCATCTTCAGTTGAACTTAATTCAAGTCTGGCCATTTTCTTGTAGTTGGACCTTTTAATATTCTACCAGGAGTTACACACGTGTTTCTAATACAACAACACGCAAACTCACACGGTCTTCTACACAACTACACGACATAACTATCTGGACAAGATGTTCTCCAAGTCAGCAAATATTTTTTCAACAAGTGAGACCAAAAAAGAAATCTCTAATCGCCATTACAATTACTACAACGATAACACGGTCAAGAGGCAAGCAACACTCATCTCCATCTCTATTGCTTTTTGCTTGATCCTTTCTTTCTCTTAGGAAATTACGCTTGTCTTCTCCTTCCACCGGTAGACATCACAATTTTTTTCACCAAAACGAAAAATACGACTTTCATTTTACAAGTTTGAAACAAGCAAGATATAACTTATTTTCTTCAAGAATACCGCCCAAAATTCACGAGTAAACCTACGTGGACCATATGAGAAAATACCACTGAAACACCATGAAAGTCAACTCCATTCTCAACCTTAAACAGCACTGTTTCTTCTAGGCTCAACAGATAAAGATGTGAAATAATTTCAAAGCCATTCACTGCCTTTTTAACTCTTCAAAGATGTTAACATGAACAAAACTAAGAAATTTGCAAGTATGATTTAATAATACATAAAAATAGGCGCGTCTCCAAAAAAAATCGACAATAATATCAGATATCTTTAAAAGTTCTCACAAAACATGTACTCGACATTCGGTAAAAATTTAAGGATAAATTAACTGGATTTTCTAAAACTAATGCTTATTTTTTACTTAAAACAATGGAAATAACGGTCTATTGAAGATGGTAGCCTGTGAGGTCAAAGGACAGTATAAAACGTCTCTAAATTCACCCCTTTCCGAAAAAGCAAAAATGAAACCTAAAGGAATACGAAAGACCAGAGGTGCAATAATCAAGAATTTATTATTTATGTTTAAAAATACATTTTCTCTAACCTTATATAGCCAATAATTAAGAATTTATTTTCTTAATCTAAACGCTTTTATTAAGCTTAGTATAATGAATAAATTTGAAGGCATGAAGGCGCTACGTAAACAAACATATACCGTAAATGTAATTTTCATCCGATTAGTGTGAAAATAAAACATTCTAAATATATTAAGAGTAAATTTTAGAAAAATTACAGTTTTCTTGGTGCAAATAAAATTATTTCGTTGCAATTCTGACATTATGCATGAAAAAAATAGGACAAAGATTTGTTTTTAAAACAATAAAAACTTAACAGCCCTACACGCAAGCCGCTAGTGGCCCGCTGGCGGTCCGCCGACGGCAACGTCAGCGGTCTTCTGGTGGCAGCCACCGGCGGACCTCTAGCGGTCTGCCGATGGTAACATTGCCGAACCGAACACGCTGGTGGTCCGACAACGGGCCACCAGTAGTAAACGCTAGTGGCATGCCACCCAGTGGCAGATTGATGGCTTGCGTGTAGGGACGTTTAATTACTGAAGTCAGTATTGGTTATTCTTGTATACAAGACTATCCAAATAAATGCTGGAAAACAGTGACACGCAAAAAAAGAAAAAAAGAAAAAGAGAATAAAACGAATATCCGGGCCGGTGAATTGGAAATCAATGTTCTACTGACACAAAATCTGATTGGACGGGAGATATGAAATCATATTAATTCATAATATACTTCCGACATTAAATAGCATTCAGCCAAAGCAAGATATCCGAATTATGTGCCTTTTTTACATCCATAGTAAAAATCATCTAATAGTTGCTAAAAATGAAAAGATAAAATAAAATTCTTTAAAGAAATGGTTCACACTCGAAAATGGCATTAAATTTTACATTTTTTTATTCTTCAAACGTCTTTATTTAATAAAAGAAACTTATAACGAACAGAAAGGAGATGAATTTCAAAATAAACCTGAAAAATGACAAGGAATGTTTTTAATTAAATAGTAGCAACCAATAAATCTACCAAAATGACTAAGGTGGTAAACCTAAGACTTATGAATCTCCCAGACTCTCTCTTTAAATAAACTTGAAATCGGCCATTTCACCAATACAAGGACTGACCAAAAATTAATGATATAAAAAAACACAAATGAAAACTACAGGCAAAGTTCACTTTTTTCAGAGACAGTCATTCACTCCTGTAGTTCATTGCAACTAACAAGCATGAATTTGTTTTCTCTTGATGATGGCCATGCTGGCCGAAACTAGTCGAGGAACCTAATTTAAATAATAAAACAAAAATATTGATATACATCCCAGTGTGTCTGAAATTTTAATTTTTTAAAACCTTTTTTTCATTGTTCAAGACATAGATAATCAGGTGAGTGGCTTGTGACTAAGTGAGTTGCGTATTTCTTACTGGCACCAGTGATCAGTGTTCTAACCCAGGTTAATCATATGAAGGCAGTTAGAGTTTTGGATGCAATGTAATCTTTCTCCTCTGCTACCCATACCGTACCGACACCAATCTATTCTTATGCCATAATAAACTAACTTTAGCAAATATCTAGAGAAAGAGAAAGAAAGAAAGAAAAAAAGAAAGAAAGAAAGAGAACAGAAAGAAAGAATCGTTAACTTCTTTACAGCCGACACCAGCATTTGAATGATTACATTTTTTTTAATCCGATGACCTTTTTCAAACCCACGCCATGTTGTTCTCCAAACAACGCCCTTATCAAATTTCCACCGTAAAAGAATAGATTCTTCTTCGTCTATTTATGATTTTCTACTGTTTTCTTGTTTGTCCAACTCGAAATTCTTAACAGCCTGTTTGTTTCATTGAGAATTGTTAATTATGCATCATTTGCTCAATTTGATGCTTCAGTTATTAAATGTCTTCGCCGACGTCACCGAAAAAAGTAACATCTCGTCCCAGTACAGAATTTCCATATTAAGCTAAATTTGAAACCTCTGCACGGCTAAATTTTGAATTGCCTTTATTCTCATTAGTAGCTAAATTTAGTCGAATTTATTTTAAAAGCAGCCCAAAAGTCACAATAAAGAAAATTCAAAATTTAGTCACTTAATCTGGCAACTCTGAGTGACATACTAAGTGTTCCATAGTATTTATAGTGCGTCATGGGATTCCTTCCAGGAAATACCAGCGGTCTGAATCGAATTTAATGTCCATCTGAAACCTTTGAACTAAGAGAAGTTGATTAGTGGTCATCCCAATATGTACTGGGTTCATTCGAAGAGATACTAATCTAAACTTTGTATTCGGTGTCACATCAGAGTGTCAAAAGAGCTAGGTGCTTCAAGGAGTTAACTTAGAAAGTACCCTAATAACCACCAAATGTAGAATCGGGCCTCAAAGAATGTAGGTGGGTGTGCCAGCATAAACAGGAAGCTAACTCAAGCGAACTTAGGATATAAACACACAACACAACCGAATGACAGGAAAGGAGAGGCAGTCCTAGCGAGAAGATCAAACATTGGAAGAAAGTCCCCGAAAACCGCCTAACCTCAACAACCGATATTAACCTCACAGAGTCCGGAAGTGAATAAGCGATTATTTTACGAATTAAAGATATAGCTTCTTCTTATCAGACGTTGGTAACATCGCAGTAGGGTAAAGAAAGTTATCTATCTCTTCTTAAAGTAACATGAGACATATCGTACTTGACTGTAAACTATGAATAGTCGGAATGAAGGCATGCTCTGATTGCACTATCATGATATAGATGATCACCAAAATACTATACAGGGTCCGCTCTTTATTGGTATTTCTAGGAGTCACTTGACAGCATCCATTGCTTCTCCACGTAACACGAGATAACTATATGTTTGGTTGGGTGGTCACATGATCTAGGGGATCCTTGAAGTGTCATATTGAGTGTTTCATATCATAAGCGCAATTTCATCTCTTTGTAACGTAAAGCCGTATTGAGTTACCATATGGCAATGCCGGATAAGAATCTTTGGTCTGACTGCAATTTTATGATCTAAGAGCCCGTCGTGTTGCTGTGCTAGTTTCTTCATAGTATCTTTAGAAAAAGGGAAGATTATTTGTTTCGTGGGTGGGAGATTCCATCTGGGTTATCTGGTATCAGTAGCCAACAAGAATAACTAACCTGACGACACTTCCACTGTCGGTCTTTATGATACGCCATTGAATAATCCTTGGTCAAGTCATCACGCAGAATTCAAGGAGAAGTAGATTCATACCTCTAGAGAGTAATTAATTCACAAAGGAACATGCACGGCTTCAGCTGAAATTCGAACTAACCGTTACGCCATATCGCAGATTGACTCAATTTAATCAAAATTAATCACATCAATAAGGAAAAACGGAATTTCTCCAGTGTAAGATCATCATCATCATCATCATCATCATCATCATCATCATCATCATCATCATCTTTTAATTTTTTTCTCAATACAATCCATGAGCAGGTCATTACCCCAAATCTGTTGTAAGTCAAGATTGCAAATATATACATTCTGTTTACAAAAAATCGGGTGTTAAATGATACTTAACACATATAGTGTTTAAATTTACACTGATAGTACTTGTGAACAACTATTTTTTCGAAAATGAAATATACTAAAAGTCGTTTAAGAACAAAATTAGGTGATGTTTTGCTCCTGTCATCAAGAAATATTTCACCATATGTGGAGAAGTTATCGAACTATAAGCAGAAGGAAGTGCCTCATTAAATAATTGGCCATTTTTAACTGTATTTCACTTGTAGTAAGGAATTTGCATTTTTTTCTTGATTGTGTTAGTTGTTATCCTGTTATTCCAGAATTAAAATAAGGAAACTTATTTAAATAATATAACATTAACTTCGTTATTTTTTTTTAACCTCCATTCCAAGGCAGCCTCCTAGACGGAGCAGTCTGAGGGTCTGAGGTTGAAACATTTTATTATAATACATTTGATGTCATGGCTCTCCTCCGAGACACTACATAGCTTTCTGGTTCGTTTCTCTCCAAAAAGGTTTGCCGTCCTTTGATTTCGATGCATTTTTGGTTGAGTATTTGGATTGATATTCTTTTGGTTTTGCTTCGAATTATTTTTAATAACAAAAACACAATTTTTCTGTCTAGACAACAAATAATTCTGTCACGAAACAAATTTGATGTTTTAAAATAAATAAACAAATAATAATAATAATAATCCATTTATAAAGAAAACTATATATTAAAGGAACTCAATACGACCTGCTCAGTATTGTATCACACCCTCTCCATCGCAACTACATAACACCTAGACATAGCTAATATATCGATGAGCGAAAGTTGTTGCATCAATGTGTGTCTCTCCTAGAGCCATAGTTACGCAGAGCATAAGGTATGTCCCACGCCCAGATTTTTACAGATGTTATTTTTATTCTGCAGCTATTTCATCCTCTTCACCAAGTAAGCATGCTGGGCTAGTTGCTTTTGTCGCCAATCACTCGGCCACGCTGCAGGTAGTACTAAAACACGGCTGGATGATATATATATATATATATATATATATATATATATATATATATATATATATATAATCTACAAATCATCCATTCGC
Organism: Acanthosepion esculentum; assembly: GCA_964036315.1. Classification (NCBI taxonomy): domain Eukaryota; kingdom Metazoa; phylum Mollusca; class Cephalopoda; order Sepiida; family Sepiidae; genus Acanthosepion; species Acanthosepion esculentum. The sequence continues at coordinate 9,478,328 of OZ038478.1, forward strand.
CCTTGCATTGAGTATTGCTGCCATATATGGTCTGGAACCCCTTCTAATTGTCTCAAGGTCCTTGAAAAAATCCAAAGACAGATATGCAATGTAAGTGGCCCTGATCTGACATCTCGTCTGCAGTCGCTCTCTCACAGACGTACTGTTGCCTCCCTCTGTCTTTTTCACAAATACTTTCACGGTAACTGCTCCGATGAGCTGCTTTCGCTGGTTCCCAGACTTCATGAATTCAAGCGCTCAACTAGGCTGGCATCATGCTCTCACCCTTTCACTGTCGAAACTGTTAAATGTAGCCGTCTCTTCTACTCCAATAGCTTCATGTCTCGCACCTCTCGCCTGTGGAACTCCCTCCCGTTTTCTTGTTTCCCTGATAGCTATAATCTACAACTATTGAAATGTAACGTCAATCGACGTCTCCAGATGCCCTGATCTATCCCCTATCCTTCTCTTCATCCTTTCCTCTATCACTCCTCTTTGCTCTCGCTCCAACTCTGTAACCCCTTGCGTGCTAGTGGTTTCCCGCCTTGCTTGCAGTTGAATGCTTAATATATATATATATATATATATATATATATATATATATATATATATATATATATATATATACCGGGCGTGACGGCAAAATTGTCCAAATCATGTAACAGCATAATTGATAATTGTCCATCCCACAAAATGTTTAATATCTAAAATAAAATCACTAAACTAATTGTTTTTCTATTTTCCATGTTTTCGCATGAGACGTTTAACCATCTTGATACCATTTGTAGTAAGAAACACTGAAAAAACTTTAGTTATTCAGGTTAAAATCGTTTTGTGTCAGCCCCACTATGTCTTCCCTACTGAGCAATGGTGAGAGGAAAAAATTATTCAGGCCTTCAGTAATGGTACCAACATTCATACTCTGGCTTCAATCTTCAAAATCCATTCAAGAACCATCAAGAGAACGGTGAATTAGTTTAAAAAAAGAGGGAGCAATAGTGAGAAAAACTGGAACAGAAGGTCACAAAAACAAGAGGGATCATCATTTTAGCTTAGAGCTAAATACATTCTTACTGTTCAAAGTGGAGACCAATAGATTATAAAAACCACGGAGAATTCCAGTAAGATATCTCTAATCATTTCTAAGATGCAACGGTTCAGAGCTTAATCAAACAATTAAAAAGATTTTCTGTTACACGATTTGGACAATTTTGCTATTACATCATATATATATTACTACCATGGAATCATGTAATCTAATACTATATATATATATATATATATATAGCGAGAGAGAGAGAGAAAGAGAGAGACATACAGAAAGACAGACAAACAGAGAGCAAAATTTATACATACATATATATATATATATATATATATATATATGCATGCAAATTCATTGATTATTTCCACCCGTTTCCACCTTTACAGCTAAGACATATCTTACTTCGTCCATAGAATCTAAACAACTTTCATTCCCGCCTTTGTACAATTGTTAGGAGGAAATTCCGCTCAAACGGCCTTTTCCAAAGAACGGCTGCTTTTTGAAACAGACTCCTGTATGAATGCTTTTTATTTTTGGGAGATTTTTAAAATCGACAATTAAATTTTATTTTAAAACTTGTTAAAATGTAAGAAATGGCCGCCAGTAAACATTTTTTTAAATCAAGCAAATATTTGACATTCCAATCTATATAATTTCTAGTTGAAATACACCAGAGTATTTTACCTATTAGAAACAGTCAATTTAATCCTTTAACCTTAATTAAAGCTAAAAAGAAATCTTTAAGAATGCGTTTTCATTTTTAGAAAGTTCATTTTAAACCTTAAATATCGAAAATTTATACCGAATTAATGGAGGTACCTACTTAATACTGGTTGGAAAATGTTTTGTTTTGCTTTTCTACACGTATTTTTCAGTTTTCTTCGTCTATTTTGTTACACTCCATATAATTATGAATGAAGGTTATTAAACGTCTTAGAAACGAATCATGTCATGCTTAAAGATAAAAAAAAATAAACTTAATATTACTTCTATTAATAACAATATAATAATGGCTACACGTTTCCGAATATGCTTGCCTAGTAGGACGGCTACATAATCTTTGTTGTAAATGCTTGCTTCGGCATATTTATGTTTCTTGCCCTCAGAAACAACTTGATGCTCACTATGCCGAGTGGACATTACAGTTACAGATTCGGGGGGAGGGGCGAGCGTATAATCTGTCACGATCAAGTCCAACAAGGCTAGTACGCCAATGTCGACCGCGTACCAAATTTCACTCACTTGGCTTGGGTCAACCAGTGATATGGTTCTCAAGCACTTTCCAAATGTACCACACGCTGGAATCATCACCCTGGCCGATTTTATCACGAAGTCATCTCCTTGATAAATCAACCACTATTACTAATACATTTATTATTGTCAGTAAAACTGTTACATTTATTGCTAGTTAGTATTCACTTGTACACGACGCTGGAAGATAAATACACTTGAAGAAAGAGGGCAGCTGAGAAACTCGCCCTCTGTTATGGCGAAACACACCTATTCTATAGTTATTAGACTCTCCCACCTGATATAAGTAGGAGTAGTAAGAGGAACGAGGGTCAGTCGATGTCGGACAACAGTCGGCAGCACGTTGTGCTAGACGGTCAAACTCTCTGCCTCTGAGCAGAGAGGAATCCGGACGAGACTCCGCCGAAGGGCAAGGCTTCGTTCGGGGAGGTTGACCAACCCGATCCCGTTTATACGGGATCTACGGGCATTTTTTGCCCGAGACTACGGGCTCGGGAATACCCACTTTAATCCCGGCCTTGTACCACATCTATCCCTCGTGTGTGAGGGGGGACAGTAAATACTGTCGATGTCGGACGACAGTAGTCGACAGTTAGTCGAATACGAAAGTAGTCAGCGACCACAACAAGATTACTCTGCGTAATACCTATTATATCAAGTTCCTAACGTTTGGTACGTCGAACTTATTTAGGACCGATTTTAGTACAAATACAAGCCTCCACTGCGAAATAACTCGAACAACACCCCCTCGGGAGAGTGTTGGCAGCTTAATGCTCAACAAGGTCTTCCAGTTGTATAATAAGAATCCGAGGTTTGTCCGGAGCCGTTATCTTCCGGTTTTAGACGTTGTAATTTCACAAGAGATTCGCTTGTGGCAAAGAAAAGCTTCGCAGAAATCAAACGCAAAAAGATTTTTACTATTTCTAAAAAGAGAAAAGTAAAGAAAAACAAAGTGTAATTAATCGGCCATAAAACAAGATATGCCGATCGTAGGTGTAAGTATTGCACACTTTCAAGTGGTTTTCTGGCTAGAATTTATGAACAAGACGATCATGAGATTTCAGAGATCGTGCTCCCCTATCAAATGAATGAAGCCAGAAATCAGTAGTCTTGACATCTTAGAAAACGATACCCTAGCAAAGAACAAAGATTACAACTAATATATATATATATATATATATATATATATATATATATATATATATATATATATATCAATTATGTGGTGCGGGTTCAAAAAATGTATGGATGTAAAAAACTTACCTATTTCCCTACCTGAGGATGATCGTATGAAACGATTGAAAGCTAAGCTAGTAGTAAAAAACAGACCTGAAAAAACCGGAATTTATAAACAAGGATCATATCATTCATTAACGGATTCGAGGTTAATGTATTTTATTATTAAAAATTGTTTGCGAGAGTGATTCTTGCCATATCATTAACTTCATTATCTGCTTTTCGTATGAATGATTCGCGTAATATATATATATATATATATATATATATATATATATATATATATATATATATATATATATATATATCAATTGATGATTAATATGGATAATTCCAAGGATATAAATCCAAAGAGAGCTCAATGTAAGAACAGAGCAATAAATGTTAAATTTATATTATTTCTTTATATTAATGTCAAATATTTTAACATATCTATTATTATTATTATTATTATTATTATTATTATTATTATTATTATTATTATCAATTTGTAATTGTGACGGTTATAATGCGATGATGATGGTTTCGCAGCTTAAAATTACTAGACAATTTCAAAGTATCTATTTTGAATATGATCACTTCCTTCCCCTACACTGGTTTTCAACTTGTCAAGCCCCGGAAGAAAAGATCTTTTCTGAGTCACCCTGTCGATTTGCTTAAGTCCCTCTTTCCTTTCTTCCCTCTCTCAATCTTTTCCCTCTCCCTTATATTGAAATCTCTGTCTCTCTCCACTTTTTTCTTTCTACCTCTTAACATTAAAACTTTTTCCGTTTTTTTTTCTTTTTTTTCTTTTCCTTTTCCTTGTGGTTGAATTCCATTTATTTAAAACTAATCTGAAGAGATGGACGTGTGGTCCACGACATATAAATCTGACCTGATGGATTTTTTAAGGATTCTGTACTCATTATATATATATATATATATATATATATATATATATATATATATATATATATATACACACACACACACACACACACACACACACACACACACACACACACACACACACACGCAAAAGAGAACATTGCTCTAGACCCACTCAACGTAAAGGCTGACTGAATGAGGTGTGTCTGATATGATTATAAGAGTAGAAAGTAGGAAATGAAAATGATAATAATATAGAAGGTAGATAATAATTAACCCTTAACCTGGAGATTATATCTTTCGGTGAAGCATTCACGCAGGAGTCCGTTTAAAAAAAGCATCCGTTCTTGACAAAAAAAGCTGTCTGAGAGGATTTTCCTCCTAGCAATTATACAAAGGAGGCAAATGAAAGTTGTTTAGATTCTATGGATGTAGCAAGGCGCGTCTTAACTGTAAACGTCTGAACTGGTGAAAATAAAGAATGATTAAAGCCCATTCGATTAATGCGATTTCGATTAGTGCGCTAAAATTTTTGATATGCCAAAATCCGATTAGCGCAGACATTCTTCAGTTTAAAAGTAGTAATTGAAAATTGATTTTTTATAGTTACCGATGTACACATTAGCCGCTCTAATCGAAAGATTTATATATATATATATATATATATATATATATATATATATATATATATATATATATATATATATATATATATATATATATATATATATATATATATATGAATTGGATATATAAAGTGAACATAGAAGCCAATACTTAGAGGCGACAGTCTGTTTTATGCTAGACGCAATCGTCAGGTCAGGGTGGCCTGACGATTGCGTCTAGCATGAAACAGACTGTCGCCTCTGAGTGTTGACTTCTATGTTCACTTTTATATTTACACGCGCTCTATCTCTGATATTGAGTACTTTATCCCATAAATATAGCACACCTTAAGACTATATTTCTTCATATAATAATGATAATAATAATAATAATAATAATGATATTATATATATATATATATATATATATATATATATATATATTCGAATACATAACTAGACAAAGAGAGGGCATGGGATACTGTTTCGAAAATCAGACAGTTGTGTGTTGCTATTGGTGCCAATGGACAGACTCAAGAAAAACACGCTGGAATGACGCAACACCTTTTGTCTGCCTTTTATTTCTCGCGTCTTTAAAATGGTTTTAAGAAAACCAAACGATGTCGTTATACGCCACTTAAATTTCCATTACTTAAGAATGGCTATTATCTCCCTCAAGTGTAGATACTGGATAAAGTCTTCCAAACTTATCTTCCTTTGAGTGTCATCGTTTTAAATTCGTACTCTCTTTCGAAAATATTTTATTTCAAAAGACTGGAAACCTTTTGGTAAACTGGCTGTTAACGCTCATATTTCACAATTATAGAGAACAATTTTGACAGCACAATTGTCTGCTTCAGCCTCACTTTGGAGCCAATAGAGATAGCTTCGCTATTCTATTAAAGTTTTAAGATGGCGAATAATGCTCGTGCATTTCTGAAGATAATTTTTGGTTTGGATATTTTATCCACTTAACAATCATATTCAAAATATTTGCAGTTGCACCTGGTTCCATAATTTTAGCCATTTATTTTGATATTCAAACATACAGGATATAACGAGCTAATAGAGAAACAGTTGGTTTGAAAGAGCGAGGAGCTTGTGACTCGATTACCGAGCCAAACAGGCAAGTGCCACCACCTACACGTGGAATGAAAGCGGAAACTAGTTGGACCGAATTCATTGTGGATGATGCTTGCCTAATCAGAAAAAAAGAAGAATTCGCTGATAATGAATCGAGTTTCAAACAACGAACATACGCAGAGACAAAATGAAAAACAAAATGTCATTATTTGCAATTAACCTTCACATCAGAAATGAAACTTCCCATGTTGCATTGTCGTAACAATGCTTTTGATACTTAACCCTAAACGACTCATAGGTAAATATCCACAAAGTTTTACTAAGTATGATACAAGGACATCGAATCAGCGTCTTTATTGCCGTTATTATAACTTCCTGTTATTTGAACATATACTGCATCTAATTTACGGTTTGCGTGCGTCAAAAATCAGCATTTGAAATTCTATTTTTTTTATCTTGTTCGGTCACTACTGGTATTAATATGAAAACGCAACTATCTCTGCTATTTAACAGATTCAATAAGGCATTTCTTACTGAATAAGCAGTCAAGTGCCATACGTGATATATGTTTGAACACTCATGTCTTTTTCAATTCATGACTGACTCGGCAGTAGGCTGCCGTTTCTTTCTGCGGTAGACTGGTTGCTGTCCTGTTATTTAACCTATAACTGGGGGGTGAAGAGCTGGATTTATACCTTTCCCAAGCGTATTTGCACGTAAGTGAATGCAACAAACCCGGCTGGAATTCGAACTTGGTTGAAACTGGAGATTGGTAAATATTAATATATATTTTGTTTTGCCATCAGAAATGTCCGCTACACAGAGATGGGTAATTCGTAAAACAGTAAATGAGAAATATATGTCTTTGTGAACAGAATAAAAAGGCTCGGTCCTGTTATTTAACACATAGATGGGGAGAAGAGATTGATTCATACCTTTCCCAAGGGTACTTGCGAGTAAGAAAAACGATCATAATTGTTATTCATTATTTACTTGTATTTATTTTCATCTTAATTTTCGAGGCTAGTCGCAGGTTTATCCAGTATCTCCGGTTTACCCGATAATCCCGGTTTATCCAATATTTCCGGTTGATCCGGAATTTCTGATCCTGCTCAGTTTTCCATTTGCCGCAGATTGACGGCCTGAATGAAGTTGCAATAAATAGAAACAAAAAATCAAAGTGAATACAAATCACAAAGGAATAATAAAGGTTGATAATGATTCTACGGGCTCTTCATAACCCAAGTACTGTGGCCTTGTGCCAGACTAAGCTGAGATTATTGTAATTACTTCTTGATTGCTAAATCGTCTCCAAAACCGAAAAATTTAGTTTCATTCTTACAACATAAGATGACAAAACCGTTTTTTGTTTTTACCTGCTACTGTAGCCTTTTAGAAAACAGTTATGTCCAACAAATAGTTATATATATATATATATATATATATATATATATTTAACAAAAATGAATTCTAAGTTTTTATCTATGTTTCTGAGATGAGGTATTATGTACACTATTTACATTATTCAGACTATTGTCCTCATTTTTATTGCCATATTTATTACAATGTCTCGGCCGTTGTACGCTCCGGCCTTCTTCAGATGGTTGGAATGTCGAACTGAACCTTTTATTTCGCTCATTGGGGTAGACTGTTCTAGTTCCACGTGTCATGTCTAATGGATGTCAGTTATCAATTATCTCCTGTTAATTCCCCCCCTCCAAGTTCTCCACCACCTTAACCAGGTATTGAACTCATACTCTTTGGGTCCTTAGATACAGTGACAGGACTGAAGGGCCGAAATGTTGTAATAAATATGGTGACAAAGATGAGGACAATAGTCCGAATAATGTAAATAGTGTACATAATATTTCCTCTCAGAAATATAGACAGATACTGAAAGGCCGAAACGTTGTAATAAATATGGCGACAAAGATGAGGACAATAGTCCGAATAATGTAAATAGTGTAGAATTCTAAGTTATTCTAAATTCAACTGGCAATTTGAACGTCTATTTACTTTTTTATTTTATTTTTCTAATTTTCGAGTGTTTTACGTAGGAATCAAAATTGTCCAAAATTGATGTTTTTTGTTGTCTTGTTCAATCGTCTCATTGCTTAAAGAAATGTATGTTGTCAGTGTAGAATATTTTGTTGGCGACAGCCTGGCATTTTTTGGAATGCTAGAATTCAAATATATGCAAATCCTGTAAGTGACGTCTTATAGCAAATATTAATAAATAATAACGCAACTAATTTGCTGACATGCTTCTGAATTCCAAGCAAACAGTGCGATTATAATAGTAACAAGTAAAAGAAACGTAAACGCGATGACAGATTCCGTCTTCTGATTACGTAAGTGTGAAACTGGCAGTTACGCTTGCCTTTCTTCCTACTATAATTTCTTTACTATAAACGTATTTTACTAGCTGTACTTGTTTGAGCTGCTATTTTTTTAAATTTTTTAAATTTTCTTAAAGAATAAAATTAATAACAACCGGCCTAAATCGATAAGTCCTACACGTTAGGATACATCATTATTGATCCACCTTCAAGTATATGTCAAAAGACGTCTATCGCAGTAGCTAATAAATTTCTAGATCAGCTGCTAAGAATATTTTCTCGCATTGTGTCATGTGAGACAATTTTTCTCTCCAGAATCTATCTTAAATATCAATACGTCTACCATTCGTCTAATGTTTAGAATATTGCTGCCACATATGGTCCAGTGTCCCTGCTATTTACCTTGAGCTCTTTGATAAAATCCAAAGAACAATCAGTAATATTATTGGTCCTGACCTGGCGTCTCGGCATCAGTCACTTTCCCACCGCCGTAAGGTTGCCTCTCTGTGACTTTTCTATATATTCTTTCATGGTAATTGTTCGGATGAGCTATTCGCTATGGTACCTAGACTTTTTGAATTTAAACGCAGTACTAGACTGGCGTCTAGGTCTCATAAGTTTACAGTGGAGCTGGCCAGATGTCATCGTAAATTCTATGCTAACACTTTTCTCGCACTTCTCACTTGTGGAACTCTATTCCAACGCCATGCTTTCCAGTCAACTTTAATCTTCAAAATTTTTAATGCAATGTCAATCACTATCTACTGCCCTCTTGATTACTCTTTCCTCTTATCGCTCATCATTATTGTTTCAGTTCCTAATTCACCCTGTAAACCCTTGTATCTTAGTGGCTTTATTGCCTTGCATGGAGTGATACCGAATAAAGAAAAAGAAAACTGGTCTCGCAGACCATATGACAATTGTAGTGAGTTTGATCGCCTTTTCTAAAAAAAAAATGTATAACTTCAAAAACTGAAGGTCGACGTTTCTGCCTGCCACTCGGGGTTCTTCAGTCACATGATGTGTAAAACCGTGTAATGTTTAAAATTCTCCCCCCCCTCTTCGCCATTCCATTTTCTGCGTTAAGGTTAGGAGTATAGCCTAGGGTAGCGTTTAAACTCATCAAGGGAAGTAATTCCGTTCTAATCGAAAGACACAATCAAATAACACCGACAACAAAGATATGTGACGACAAAACACAGAAATGTTTGTTTTCAAAATCAATTTACCTTACGGGACGTCTTCTATCAGCTTTTCTGTTAATGTCGACGGTCAGCTCAGGCGAGAAGACGTTTCTCGACGTAGTTCTCTTTGGAAGCACTTGGCTTTTCTGAAAGGAAAGAGTTTTTTTAATCGTTAATTGTTTAAGGGTGCAAGATTACTTTTCATGATTCAATAAACATACAAATTTACCAAGAAATTATATTATCACTGTCTAAAACACTGTTCCAAAATCGCCAGAGAATTTGAAAAGATTGTTGCACGTAAAACAGCAGAATTAGTTTTATACTTTTTTCTCTCTTTAAAGACAATAATACAATTGATATTTAGTTTGGGAATAATAATTATTCAGTCGCCTTGGGTTGTTTGAGCACCACCCTCGTAGACAAAGTGGGAGGATATGATTGCCAAAACTGACAACACGTTTCAAACTATTATTCTTCCTCTGCCTGTGGAGAACCCGTTGCCATTTATTTGCTGTTTGCAAAGACTCTGAAGCTAAATATGGCAAGTATGATTAAAACGCTGAACTGGACTAGATACATAAATTCTTTCAAAGTTTATTATTTACACTAAATGTCCACATCTTCGTTGTTGTTATCACAACGCTTTGGCCGTAGTGCTCTCCGGCCTTCCACGATTGTTTACCGATCTGGATAACCTACAGAAAATACTGAATTTAATCTACGTGAGTAGACTGTTTACATTAAACTGATCAAGTCTAGGAATATCGTCTAGATTTTATTTTTATTTAGTACTGCTCAGTTATTGCCTGTTCGTTTCCACTGATTGTCGGACACAGGGATTGAAATCACAATCATTACGTCACTAAATTCACAAACCAACGTTTTAATTCACTAGGCCATTGTCCCGTAGGACAATTAACTGTAGTGAATTGACAAAAATGTCCATCCAAGGGAGATCATTTCAGGTCTAGTAATTGTAAATTACTGCGTCGTTTCTTTAAGTTTACACTTAAAAAGAAAAGAAAACTAATAATAATCTTTGTTCCACCTGCACGCTATTCAATCAGCAATGAGTGACAAAACAGCGACGTTACTTTAAGAACTTATAATAATAAAGTTTATTATTTAAAAAAAGAAAATACTTGAAGGAAGAGGTATCCTTTTTTTCTAAGAAAATCACCTAAAGAGGGCTGAAGAATGGATCATCCAAAGCATTGTGTTAACAAAATTAAGTATACGAAGACGGAGTTCAATTGTCCGAGCAATATTTGGTATGTGAAAGACTTTTATCAAAGTTCTAAACAAAGGAGCCATGTCAAGATTTGTAACTCGAATCTCGTTTGCGGCAGTCAAGTTTCACTTTTAACTCCTTTTTAAAGATTCATCCTAAAAAAATGTTCTCAAAATGTTCTCTTCCATGTTGAATTATTTGGGATTTTAAAAGTTTGGAAGTATTGTATAAGTATAATATACGTATATATAATATAAGGCTTCAAAAACTTCCCTTAAAATCGATCAATTTTTATAATTTTTAAAATGAAATAAAGAACAATATGGTAATAACAACACGGTATGTAACATTCGAATTGTGAATCTAGTTGCTTCCCTTGAATCTTAGGTTAATATTCAGGAGTTATTGCCCTTTATTTGCTTAATTGTTTTTCTAAAAAAAAAAGCTGTTTTGTACTGCAATAAAATAATTTTTTTTTCTGTCGTAAACGAATTTACGATCAATTGATGATTATGTTGAATATTTTTTCAAACAATGTAAACTTACAAAAACTAATCAGCCACTTTCTCACAAAAGTTAATCATATTTATAATTCAAACTTTGTAAACATGAAAAATAAAAACTCCACTTTAAAAATTCCAGCTTAACTTTTTTGGTTTATATTGTTATCAGTAAAACGTCCAACTCCCTCCCTACCTGCTCGACTAGAAATTGATCTTACGTATAGCTTTAGAGCTCCCCACGAGAAATTATTTTTTTTCTGTACGTTTCGTGTTTATAGATATCAATTTTTTAAGGCTAATCTAACAACAAATCAAGTGAAAAATGTACTGCATTTATTGCAGATAAAACATATAACAGGAAAATCCTATTAAAACTCGAACGATATTAGCTGAGATGAATCTCCGAACGAGAGAGAAGAAATAGTTGTCATTTATTATGACAGAATAGAATAAATATTATTGTAACACAATACAAGTACATCACCAATTTTCTGGCACACTGTGATATTTAATATTAGAGAAAGGACAAAACGTCGGAGTTAGTAATTAGTTTCGTTGCTCGAATAATTGCCTCAATTCATTGTGACTTTGTAGGGATTTAAACGGCTTCAATTCAATCCGTACATTTTTTTACTTTACAAATGTGTAAGCAAACGAAAAGCAAACAAAAGAAACAACACAAAAACTGTTCTTATAACAATCTTCATTTTACTGTATGAAATACAAAAGCAATCAAGTGCGTGATTTTTTTATGTAGTAAGATATATATATATATATATCAAAACAATGTTAATTAGATGAATGATAAAGTGAAAAAATCGTGTAACGTGTGTTTCATCCTTTTGAACTTCATCAGACTAAAGTAATGTTTTTAAAGATTTTACATTTCAGCGCTCCCACATTTTCAGCGTCTCCTTTCGGTGCATAATTCTAGCCGAAGATAAAGTTTTTATTTTTCTCCCTCCCTCTCCTACACATATATCATCAAACACATTACTTTAGTCCGATTAAGTCCTTCTAGAGAACGATATGTGTTAAACGGGATTTTTGCCACTTCATAATTCCTTTACATGTACTCAAATATATAAAAGGATTTATATATTATTGAGTTATCGTTGAGACATTTATTAAAGCATTTAATATGGGAAATATTTATTCAATTGAAATTTTTAACAGTTCTAAAGCTTCAAAGATTTGAGATATTCATTAAAATTATTTGGATTTTTAAAAGTACTTTTTAAAGAAATTTAAGGGAAGTAACTTTTAGTTTCCAGTTTCCTTATAAATTCCAGTTATTTCCCCTTGCATAAAAAAAATGAAATACGTAAAAATAAATTACTTGTTAAAATTATATCACTCTTCCATACGATTTTTTATGGAAATAAAAATATGTATATATGATTAAATAACAAATTTATTTAAAATTATTTGAATATTCTGTGCAGTATAAAATACGAACGTCAGGAATTTATTGAGGAATAAAGTACGATGCTATGTCAAACAGAAGAAAGATTCTGTTACTATTATTGAAAAAATTATCTTTGATAAACTCGACAATTGTGAATAAAGCAGGTGATTCAAAAGATCATTGTAAAAGTTCATATCCTAAGCATCTCAGTTCATTTTAATGATTCTTGAGCCATCGATAACGGCAGCAAGTGTAATTTAAAAACTTTTATTTTATATTTATACTAGCAGCATGACTCGGCGTTGCTCGTGCTTGATTCAAAAATCGTACGACTCATACAGCAATCGCTATCACTTGACTTAAAATATTTTTGCCCTTCCTTGCCTTTAAAGGAGTGCCCTTTGCCGTGCTGATGTTGCTACATGCCTTACTTCTTGCCTATCTCACACTGCGATTTTTTCTAAGCTCTATACTAAACATTAAATCTGTTACGAAAAAAGAACTAAACAAAATGAACACAAAACGATCAGCTTTAAAAAAAGGACTCGTAACTGGAAAAAACGAATGAAAAAAATGTTAACAACAAATACTTTTTCACACCCAACCCAGTTCTGCGTAATCAGAATCAACGTTGAGTTTAAGCAAGCGAATGAGCCAATTGAAGTAAAGAGCCATGCAGATTTAAATTTTTCCCACTTGTGACGAATGCAGCTATCGATTTTTTGCATGCTAGCATGCTAGTTAACATTCGTGTCAGTCAGCTGTTGGCTCTCACGCTGGCCAATAGAATCTTCCTGCCTATTCGTGACAGCCAACTATAGGCTCTCACTCTGGCCAGTAGAAAATGGCCGCAAACTACATGAAAACTGCCGTAGAAGCATGAAAAAATCGATTATTTCTACTACCGATGGGAGTTGGGAAATGCAAAGTCGGTCTTGGCCTTTTCGCTAACTTGGAGCATGTACATGTAAATTTTGGTGCAAATCCGTCGAAAATGGCAGCCGTGCATTCGTTACACACACACACACACACACACACACACACACACACACACACACACACACACACACACACACACACACACACACACACGCACATCCTGCCTTTTATAGATAGAGATTTAAATATTCCACATGAAATAGTCACTTAGATTCTTTTACTAAAAAATATTTCTATCATAATCAAGAGAGTGTTGTGAATCTAGGAAGGCTGCGTGAATATTTAAAGTTGTGCTGCAAATAAAACATGCAATATCCACAAAAATGAATTATAAAAAATGGCCAAACGGTAACGATATTGAATTACAACAAAAGCGACATGTTTGAAACAACAAATTAAATTTTATATACACAATTTTACAATTTTTTGTTTTGTGAGAGTATATTTAAGAGAGAAAGTTCTTTACTGCTTCAGAAATTTTCAATGCCGAAAGTAAATAAAAGTCGTCTGCCTTTTACTATAAAGGTTAAATTCAAATTAGACAAAAGGTTTTTCTATTAAAGATATTGAATGGAAAAGTTTGTAGTGTAAATTCTCTCAATCTCTCATAAAGAAAGTTTGTTTCAAAATGCAGTATAAGAATTAAGTTTTCTTAGTGTCTCTCTGAGTTGTATCTCCTTTGCGTGTATAAATATCTTTCAGCACACGAGTAAATCTCTGTGCGTAACTCTTGTGTTTGAGAATCTCAATGCGCCGAAAACTCGTTCGTCGTTTTTATTTATAGTTTTCTTAACGATCAAATCGGCTCAGCAAAGCTTCGCCAGATATTGCCAATAATTCTCAGAAACGCGTGAGCGAAATTGTATTTTTTTTTATCCAATGGGATTTCTTGAAGCATTTAAATTAGGAATGAATTTGAGAAAGATTTTTTTTAAAGTCAGTTGAGCCTATTTTTGCACAAAATTTGATTGTTTTGTTATGGAAATTTCTCGAAGCTTATTTCATATTTAACAATCAATGAAATTCAAGAAATCAATGTCAATAACTCTTATCAGCTGAAGTTTGCTCCAGGTTTTCCAAGCTTCAAACTTCAGTTTTTTTAGAGATAATTATGGAATTATTCATAGTTTTTTTAATGTCGTTGTTCAATGTCTATGGATGTTATTCTTCAATTTAGCATTGATGACAAAGAAAAAAACATTTCCATAATATTTATTTTCTTTTTCCAAAGCTATTAACTTTAAAATTAAAATAATAATTTATATTGTATTTCCTTGATTTTGATAAAGGTCTGCAGTATCTGTCTATATTTCTGAGATGAGGTATTAGGTACATTATTTACATTATTAAGACTATTAGAACAATAGTCCGAATAATGTAAATAATTTTTGGTCGCCATATTAATTGCAACGTTTTTTTTTTTGTCGCCATATTTATTGCAACGTTTCGGCCGTTGTACGCTCCGGCCTTCTTCACGTGGTTGGAATGTCGAACTAAAACCTTTATTTCGCTCACTGGGTTAGACTGTTCTAGTTCCACGTGCCATGTTTAATGGATGTCAGTTATCAGTTATCTCCTGTTAATTTCCCTAAAGAGTGTGAGTTCAATACCCGGTTAAAGCAGTGGAGAACTTTCAGAGGGAAATTAACAAGAGATAACTGATAACTGACATCCATTAAACATGGCACGTGGAACTAGAACAGTCTACCCCAGTGAGCGAAATAAAGGGTTCAGTTCGACATTCCAACCACCTGAAGAAGATCGGAGCGTACAGCGGCCGAAACGTTGTAATAAATATGGCGACAAAGATGAGGACAATAGTCTGAATAATGTAAATAATGTAAGTCTGCAGTATGATTGAAAATGACAGATCCAAAATGTTTGGACAACATAACATCCTGTGACACGCCTTGTGACACTAACTATTCACGTCTGGCCTTAAAACTGGAGCCAATTTAAACTGCGACACTTCGGCTCAAAGTTGTGATTATTTAAATATGAAAAGGTAGATCGTCGTCAAAGTTGAAACATTTCTGGTCAAAACGAGTCCCACATCAACTGGCAGCTCGAAGGGTAAGAGTCTGGGTTGGAATCTTTCAGTTGTAACTCACTTGATTAAATTCACTTGACAACAATTAACAAGACTTTAATGTTGTCATTAAAAAATTGTTGGTGCATTGAATCTTGAATTCTATTCAAGTGGCAAGAGAGATTGTGAGATTTTACAGCTGATTTCTTCCTTGGATCAAACGAACCAATGGCGGTCTAGGATTTAGGCATTTTCAGAAACGGATTTGACTTGGGTGATATTTGCCACCATTAAGCTTCAGGGTCCAACTTAGACGATTTCTCCCAGGAACTAAATTCAGAATCTGACTTGGGATGTTTCTGGGGCGCTTTTTAATGACGCTGACTTGTAACCCTACAACCTGGCCTGTAATTTGATAATTCCTGTCGACAACTGATTTTACTGTCACTACGCACCTGAATATATGGAGATTTCTAGAATTAAGTTCACTGTCAAGCACTTAAATTCGATTAGTTCATCTAACGATATGGTCCAAAAAGAGGTAGTTTTCCTACTCTTTATTTCTCACCAGATCATCCTAATGGCTAAAACTAGCACCGGACATGAAAGTGGAAAGTATTTTGTCTTATCAGGCCATCGAAACCTCATTTTTGGATACACGCAATTTCCCATAAATTCACTTGTCATATTGCTCTGACCTAAGATCATTTTTTCTACGGTTAACATGTCCAGTCAAAACAAACACTTGAGTTTTGTTAACCCAATTCACTTTCATTGTAGTTTTTCGCTTGTCATTTCTCTGTGAATAAATTTTCTGGTTCTCTTACCTCCACTTTGTTTAGATAAAACGATTAATTTAATTTTATTTCAATAGTTTATTGAATTTTCACTAGTTTCTAAAATCCACAATCTCATAATATTGTCACAGCATTACGTATACGCATTGCTATGTGTATCACACTCAGCATTCCTATGATATTCAACCGAACATGTGTGTGTGTGTGTGTTTGTGTGTGTGTGTGTGTGTGTGTTTGTGTGTGTGTGTGTGTGTGTGCGTGTGCGCGCCCGAGCGTGCGTGCGTACGTGTATGTGAAATGTAAAATTGATTGAATATATACTAGGGTTGTTTCTTTCTGTTTTCATTGCCTAAACCGTCTAAAGATGGCTTCCTAGCGTCGAACGTGAAGTCATTCTCTGGTTTTTGTATTTCTAACACTTTTGGACTGGATTCCAGATCTGTTCTCGATCTAATTTCTCGCTGAACCTTTTTCGAATATTCAACACTTTGTATCAGATTAAGTTGAAGTTTGTTCCGTTATTATTTCTCTGGAGGCTTACGCACGGTGTCTTTGCGTTTTTTTTCTTCTGTTGGTTGCAATATTAATGTCAAATTGATGTCGGAATGCTTGTTCTAGCAGAGAGCAACTTCTTATGAAATAAGATAAGAAGTTGAGGTTGGCGATAAACGTTCCTTCTTCTTTGCTTCCGATTTGTCTTTGCTAGAACCAGCTTTTAGATTATCACTGGTTTCGTCATACAGGAAACTGAAATCCGCCAACTGTCGACCTCTTTGCCTATATCAATGTCTTTGAAACGTAATTTGAAGCATTTATCTATTCCTATTAGTCGTACAAGAAAACGAAACTCAAAGGTCAATAGTTAAGCAAATCTGTAATTCCGCGATACAAGGCTTGATCATTTTTCAGTGGTTAGAGCAATGGACTGGAGACCAAGAATCTACGTTCCCACATCTAATAGACATGATGCATTTAAAACAAAAACAGTGGTCCACAAATTGAAGTTAGTTGAATATTTATGCCCCTTAATAGATACTTCTTTGGATAACCACGCGGCTGACATAATTACATAGTGGGTTTACCCTTGAGTCGTTTGATGACAGGCAAACAATTGTGAAGTACCTTGCCGTATCTTGTATGTTGTTCCGAGAACATTCCACCATCGTTAGTCATTTTCAAGGAAAGAAGGTAGAAAGTCGATGGATAACTAGTAGAGTGTTTATCTTGTTGAGGGCAGGTAATTTAAAATGAACGTGGGTTCACGTACTACATGAGCCTAAAATCTATTTCACAGTATGTGTTGCATAGCGACACAAACGCTATACTCCCTATTTCTCTGCTTTTCTTTATTCTTTACAACCTACCAACGATGGTCAAAAATTCTCGAAGCATTACACACAATTGCGGCAAGTCCCTTTAGAGGTTTCCACCTGACATCAAACGACAACTGACATCAAGAGAAACCCGCTAAAAAGCTTAACAAACAATCCTTATCCGTTCTATTTAATAGACATTCCATATATATATATATATATATATATATATATATATATATATATATATATATATATATATATATATATATATATATACGAGGGTCATTCAATAAATAAGGTGAATTTTTCGGTATAAAGACTTTCAGTACAGATAGAAGCTTACTCTTTTTTATTTGTTTTTGTTTTACTTCTTTTTCACATGGATTTAATTTCTTTTAAATCCATTCATCTAGACAAGGGGTGATAGAGGGTTCAATTTTTAATTTTCGTTGAACCCTCTACCACCCCTTGTCTAGATGAATGGATTTATCGGTAACCTTGGAAACCCTCAAACTATGAATCTTTCCTGTGCCGTTAACAACCGTAAATTTTAAAAAGTAAGTTACTCCAAAATTCGCTTGATGAGGAAATGGAACTAATGTCTTTGGTTTAATAACAAAATTAAATTCAGGGGCTTTAGCTTCCATTTCTGAAACATGGTTATCACTGTGTAGCGGTAAAACCATATTTTAAATCTATTAATTTATAATATTAATGCTCTGTAAATTTAAATTTACATAGAGCACTATTGTGTAAAAATAAAAATATCTATAAGAACACCGGATTTTATATCTTACTGTTCTTTCCTTTTTATTTATATATATATATATATATATATATATATATATATATATATATATATATATATATGTTATGAAATGGACAAATTCCGACAATTATTTTTTTAAAATGTCTTAGAACATATATATATATATATATATATATATATATATATATATATATATATAACTATGAACCTAAAGAGCCAAGCAAACCTACCTACGCGGATGGTCAGGGTATGCTCGTAGGTAGGTTTACCTGGCTCTTTAGATTCATAGTTAGATTAGCTCTACTTAAAGTATTGAGCACTTTATTTCGTTACTTTTGCTTTACTCGTGTTGGAGGTTTTTTTTCTTTGGACTCTGAGCTTGGATTCTGGACGATTGTTTTCGCCTCAATTACATGTTCTTAGTTCTTTCTTTTTTTATCCCTTATTTTTCCTTGGGTATTGGTTTGTTCATTTACAAGCCAAAACACAAAAGTTTTTTCCAGACGAGTATAACTATATATATATATATATATATATATATATATATATATATATATATATATATATATATATATCAATTATGTGGTGCGGGTTCAATTTATATTACGCAAATCATTCATACGAAAAGCAGATAATGAAGTTAATGATATGGCAAGAATCACTCTCGCAAACAATTTTACATTAAAATAAAATACATTAACCTCGAATCCGTTCATTAATTAACGGATTCGAGGTTAATGTATTTTATTGTTAAAAATTGTTTGCGAGAGTGATTCTTGCCATATCATTAACTTCATTATCTGCTTTTCGTATGAATGATTTGCGTAATATATATATATATATATGTATGTATGTATGTATGTATGTATGTATGTATGTATGAAATGTAAATTTTGAGACTGAGGCCAGGACAAAGTGTCAACAGTCTGTTTCATGCTTAAACGCAGTCTTCAGTCAATGTGTGTTATTTTGTCTCGACTATTATATATGCTGGTCAATAGTGCATTATGGGTAATAAGGTATATAGTATCATTCTAACTGCTAATGAGTAGGCGCTAACGGTTGTTTAAAATTATTCTAGAGGATATTGAGTAGGAATAATTGTGAATCTGAATTCGATTATTTGTAGATATTTTATAATCCTGTTTGTTTACTTTTTACTCATTACTTATTATTGATTACTTAATTATATGTTGTTGATTGTCATTATTACATTTACTTGTGTTTATATGTTCATTCGTACTTTGTTCATTTGTTTATTATTTACTTAATTTCTTTCTTTCTTTATTTATATGTTCTGTTTATTTTACTATTAAAATTTCCCCCGGGTTTGTTATCTTATTTGGCTTTATTTAAGCATATTGCATTATCCGCATTGTATATAGTGTATATATTTACATATACATATTGGTTAAAATTTGCTATATCTATGGGGAAGAATGCTTGATATTTGTGATAGATCGTTTGTATATATATATATATATATATATATATATATATATATATATATATATATATATAATAGACAATGTGAACATTGGAATCAACACTGCATGATGACTATCATTTTCACACCTAAAGCGATCTTCAGGCCATGTGTTTAAACTCGTTACTATATTCCCTATATAATCTACTCGGAAATTAAAGGATATATATATATCGCACAACCCATTCAAAGAGCATATGGAAACCAAAACACAACAAAAATAATATAGAGAATAAGAAAAACAGCACCAGTTTATCCACATAAACAAGAGGATAAAATGTTGATAATAACTTTTCCAGAACATGATAAAAGCTCATTTCCAAATACAAGCACGAAAACAAATTCCTGCTACACAACCTACAACTACAGGATGACTCAAAAGATTAAAAAAGAAAATCTTAACCAAAATCTAATAAACTAATTTCAAATAATAAAATTGAGAACAAAAAGAGAAAAATATATAAACAAATAAATAAATGAAATAATATACAAAATAGTAACAATAACACAAAGCATTAGCCCTAAAAAATGAGGGCCAGTTTCCTTCTTCCCTAACTTCCCTTCATCTCCTAGTGGCCTAAATATAGGAGCCGCAAAAGTATTGAAACATGGTCTGAAGATCGCTTGAGGCGTGAAACTGACAGTTACGATGAAGTGTTGATTCCTATGCCAACAACATAGATAGATAGATAGACAGATAGATAGATAGTCCTTTCTTAATAGCGTCCAGGCATTGCTAAATAAATAATTTTTGAATGCATGTGGAGGGGAAAACAACTAACTTGCACAAAATATGTTTTTTTTTAAATAAAAACCAAGCATTGTTATGCTGACCAGATTTGAGAAACGTATTTACATTGATCATTGATTATTGCGAAAGGAATAAAGCGAAAGTGTTTGTTTTTTTTAAAGAAATATTTAGACAAATTACTGCTACTTCTTTAAAATCTGCCAATTTTTAATTTAATGATACAAGGAATCAAACAAGCCACACATCTTGCGTTCCCTTTTCAGCAACAACCATCTCCAACTGTCCGTTGTCGATAAATACCTGGCTCTTTTTCCGTTAGTTTTTTCATGTCGATAGCTGATTTATCCAATTCCCACCACACACCATTAGGCCCCTCTCACTTGTTTTCTTTTTCGTTTTCTTCTTTTTTCTTTTCCTTTTTTTCTTTTCTTTTTCTTTACTTTTTTTTTCTTTTCTTTTTCTTTACTTTTTTTTTCTTTTTCTTTTTGCTCTTTTTTTCAGCATATCCTATTGTGCTTTTGAATCCGGCGATGGGAAGTGGCGAAATGTGTGTGTGTGTGTGTGTGTGTGTGTGTGTGTGTGTGCGTGCGTGCGTGCGTATGCGTGTGTGTGTATGTAATGATTAATGAATCTATTCAAACAAACAAAAAAATAAAATAAAACGATGAGTCACGCTTACTTTTTTCGAAAAAAAAAAGATGGCAGCTGGTTTTAGCAAAGTGGACGTAAATTTGTTTTACAGGAAGAGAAATGCAAATTTTATAACAAGAGATAAATTCTGCTTGTTTGCTGGAAACTTTCGCATGAGAAGGGAGGCCAGAGGGCAAGTAATTAAAAAAAAACAGTCTCCGATTTCTTTCTTTGATGATGAAAAACAGACCAACAAATACTTAAATGCAAACAGCCATTACATTAATACTATCCACATTCCGTCACACTTTTCCATACAATCCACCATTTTTTTAATACCATCAAAGACTTTTCTTTATTCTTTTCTTCATCTCTTAACCTACCATACCATTCTGCCTTTATATGTTCATAAATGAACACACACACACACACACACACACACACACACACACACACACACACACACACACACATATATATATATAAACGACCATGCATACCTATGTGTGTGTTCAGTCTCTTTTAGCAGCAGTTGGTCGTTTAAACATGTTTATGGAAAAGAATAGAAACGTTGTTGAATTTATTAATTTTTTCTTAACTGTTAAAATTCGTATTGCGTCCAACCTTTCGACTCACATGAGTCATCATCAGTGGTGTGAGTAAGAAAACTATCCATTAAAAAATAATAATAATTATAGTATCGGATTGCGCATTCTTGAATACATAATTCTATAAGAATAATGATACACGCCGTTGTTACACGTTGTAGACAAATGACCTATTGCGTTCTACTGAATTGCTTTTTTTTTAAAAATCTTTCAAACAAAAAAATAATGAAAATGACGACACTTTTCAAACAGGGTGTAAGACGCACTTGATTTTCTTTTGTTCTCTTTTCTTACACACGCCTCTGACTGTAACTCGTGTGAGTCGAATGTTTGGACTGAAGACGAATTTTAACTATTTTATACATCAACAACAGCCACATTTTCAATGCGAAATGTTATTCGCATACTAGAAAAATGTAACAGACATAAAATATCTATTAGTTTTAATAAGACACACATGCATAAGAAAACAGAAAAGAGAGAGAGAGAGAGAGAGAGAGAGAGAGAGGCTAAGAAGCTGAGCACATATGGAGGGAAAAGGGAGCTCACTAACCTATGTGGGATGAGATTGAAATAATAGAGAACATCACTGAAAAATACGAAAACTTAAAGAATCAGCGCATATGCTAGGCCACAAAAATCTCCTGAGCCGACCAAGCATAGAAATGAATACAGTATGAGAACAAGTAATATGGCGCGCTGGAGAAAAGCAATAACAACAACAATTGTAATATGAGCTCTGGTAAAAAAAATGTTATTTTTTTCCTTTTATTTTAACATGACAGTTTCCAATCTGATACAGGAAATTAAAAAGTACATTATGCTCGTGGAGCTACTCGCCAATGATTGCGACACCGTTTCTTGAAAGGAATCAGATAAAAGTGGTTAACGGACATCGAAGACATGGAACCCATCAAGTATACGTCATCTGTGATGGTTCTGTAGATCGTGAGCAACGCGTGACATTTTTTTTAAGCATTCAACCCTAAGCAAGGCGGGAAGCCACTAGCACGCAAGGGGTTACAGAGAGTTGGAGCTAGAGCAAAGAGGAGTGATAGAGGAAAGGATGAAGAGAAGGATAGGGGATAGATCAAGGCATCTGGAGACATCAATTGACATTACATTTGAATAGTTGGAGATTATAGCTATCAGGAAAACAGGAAGAAATATACTCTTAAGGTGTGCTATATTTATGGGATAAAGTACTCAATATCAGCGATAGAGCGTGTGTAAATATAAAGGTGACCATTGAAGTCAACACTTAGAGGCGACAGGCAATCGTCAGGCCAATATATATATATATATATATATATATATATATATATATATATATATAGTCAGTCCACATAGGCGATAGGGAGTTTGGGACATTCCATTACTACAGATATTATGAATGAGAATCTATTGATTTGTGTATGAGGCCGCTTCGAGGTTTCAGGATTTTTTTTATTGAACAATATTTTTTTCTGTTTTTCCAAATTGAACATATGTAGATATTGAATTGAAAATATAAGGATTTTAGAATCTCATTTTTTCCTTCGGCGTATGGATCAGTTGTAACCCATTTAGCATAGAAGAAAAGGAAACGGAACATAGAATAGGCTCCGTTGGAGGTAGTTTTGTGCAACAATTCAAATTCCTACAAAAATAAAACATTAACCTGAAATTTCTAGTCATGTTCTTATATAGCCTCGTCAGACCGAAGCTTTCATATGGATGTCATGCATGGCACTAAACCCGTTCAGAAATATCTAAACTGTTAGCTGTATACAACTGTTCTCTTAGATCAATGGTTAAAAAAAAACATAAGCGAGTGATTCTGTGGGTCTTGGAGAAGACCATCCATTTTTGAACTTGTAGACTGGCGCTATCGACTCACAAACAAAGAACTGTACCAAATAGCAGAAACGATATCACTTGAGGACTTTCAACAACAGCAATAGCTTAATCGGATGTCACATGTAAATCGAACTGAAAATAATGACGAAATCAAGATGCTGATATTCCGCACTACTTCAAACAAAAGGTTAGGAAGGAACCCCCTCCGCCCAGTACTGGAAAGAGCGATAACAGCTACTGGAGTTGAGAAACCTATTTTCACGATTTCTCATGATTTCCTGCATGCTCAACCATCGACGATTCCCGAACCGTTTCGTCTACCCAATTTCATTCAACACGTGATCTGGTTTTCAGGCAATTCCTAACGCGCTGGGATCGTCTCCCCAGATCAATATTATTAAGAAACCATCTATTTGACAAATCGGCTATGGTGAGATTCGAACCCGAGTCTCATAGTCGGAGCGCTAACGTTCTAACCACACAGACCATATATTCTTCATATATAGTCAATTAAGAAATCATCATATGAATGGTAATATTAACCGTTTCCTTATAAGGAAACCTTCAGCATTCATTAACTGAGCATCCAGGTTTCGTTTGGTTTGATTTACGGCACATCAACCTGAATAGGTTATTTAATGCCGACAAGATTTTTATTGCTGGTATAATATTTTTTCCAAAGATGTATTGGTGGTAATATTTTTTCTTCAAAAATGTATTGCTGGTAATAATGTATTCCTGGTAGTAATTTTTTTCATAAAAATTCATTGCTGGTAATAATATTTTACAAAAATGTATTGCTGATATTAAAACCTATTTTTCATAGTGTTTTGACCCCAGTTTGGGGGTTAACTATTTGCTCATAGCTGGGACACTAATAGGTGCTACCACCCAGGGTTTGACTAGACCTGGGAACACCAGCAATTAAGAGGTGGTTCCACGCTCCTCAAAACCTCCTGATCAGAGGCCTTGCTGTTGGGTGTAGTTTATCGTCATACCCAGGACGCTGAGCAGCCAGTATTGTTGTATTTTTCAGAAAATCAGAACTCACTACTCAGTCGTAATTGATCTAGCGAAACTAGCTTGTTAACCATAACACCACGTAATAGTGTCCCAGTCATTATTACATATGGCGAGCGAACACGTGCGTGTGTCATTTATACATCGAGAGCAATCACTAGAAAAATATTTACTGCTTTATTTTTTTTTAGATATTCTTTTAAAGTTTCTTTTGCAAAACTCGATGAGCCAGGCTAATATGTTCGAATTAACTTCACATTCTCAATATTTTAATATCGAAAAGCAGAACAGCAATGACGTCCAAACCTGTCCAAACCTGAACTGAACAAACAGCCGATTCAGATTATCATGGAAGAATTGCTAGTTCGAATTCTACCAGAATTACGTGGTCTTCTCCCCTGATTTGATAACCGTTTATTAAAATTATTTTGTTAATTTTAAGAACTTTACTCCAATACTTATTTCTCATCTTGGGTATGACGACAAACTACATCCGGCAGCAAGGCTTCTGATCGGGAGATTTGAGGTTTTGAACTGCGTGGAACCATCTCTTAATTGCTGCTGAATCTGGGTGGTAGCACCTGTCAGGGTCACAGCCATGGGTAAATAGTGAACTCACAAACAAGACAAAACACTATGAAAGTATAAAGACACATTTTTATAGTAATAGTAATAGTACCAGCAATACAATTTTATATATATATATATATATATATATATATATATATATATATATATATATATATATATATATATATATATATATATATATAAAATATAATTTATTGTACAATTACCAACATGAAGAAAATCTTTCAGAACATTAATCCATACATCCTACAATTTCTGAAATCAACAAAACTACAACATAAAACACATATATCACCGCCTCTAGTAATTATGTCCACACAAATATTTATAAGCACAAAAGCTGAGCATCATCTACCATGTATTCTATTGTGAAAGCAGAATAACATATTTTTATTACTTCAAAGCCCTGAAGAAAATTAAATTTCGGCATTAAATGACCCATAAATGAGTTGATATGCCGTTAAACAAACAAATCAATCAGTTAGTCAACCAATACTTATTTCATGTACATATCTAACGTCTATCTATTATTCCCCTTTATTTGTCAATACCATTCCATTGTATCTTTTGTTTCAGATATTGATGGAGACAAGTATTGAGATACTGGCAATTCTGGAGCATTATTTTAAACTGAACCTCACATCCGCTGAAAGTGTTCATTGAAGTCCTTCGGTTGAAGGTAGTGAAACAATATCTAGCTATACTGTCCAAAACTGGTTTATGTGTGTTAAAGATAATGAGTTACCTCTTGAAAGTAGTAGTCAACCAGCAATTGTCAAATAGATTGCTTCAAAACGTAAGATAGGGGATAGCTCGACAAACAGCACTGGGAAACCTTCAGAAAAGTCAAGATCATCGAATGATATCATATGTAATGGTAATTGTAAGAATAGCCGTTTCCTTATAAGGAAACATTCGGCATCTATTGATCGGACAGTTAACTTACTATTGGTTGAAATTTATGAAATCTCTCTCTTAAAACAGTTTTTCAGGAAAACATGTTTCTCCACTAACTGTTATAGCTCTTTCTAGTATTGATGGGAATTTCCATCCTAATATTTTTTTTATTGTAGTGTGGAAAGTTAACATCTTGAAATACTTTGGATACATCCCAGTTGACAACTATTTTCATTTATTTTACTTCTACAGATAGTTAGCTAAAAACGCAAACAATCTTTTTAGCAATTAATAGCTTCTTCGAACTATTTCGCTTTTTTTGTTTGTTTTGTTTTTTCAATTGGTAAGAAAAGAGTTATCTCCCTTAAACATACACTTGGGAAATGATGAAAATGCCAAATGCATTAAATTAGTTTGGATTATTCTAGATTTATCGTCTTTTCTGGATGAGAATAAAATTTGTTCAAAATACTCAAATGAATTTTACTTACCAAGCACAAGTAAGTACAATCAGTTGTATATTGGCTTCAGAGCACGGCGTTTACGCTTTGTTTAAATTTAGGTCTGAAATTAAAAAGATTTAGAGCAGTGCTTAAAAGTTGAACCGACATTTGTTTTACATAATTAATCGCGTTTTCATTCGACATATACAATTAATTTAGTCAATAAAGTTACTTTTAATACAGTTATTGATTTCGTAACCATTATAATATTTGTACATCTAAAATCCCATAAGTTTTATGAAGACACAAGAATGGTTTAAAGAATATCAAAGAAGCTGCTTTAGGTGCTTTAAAGAATAAATGGCTTTTTAAAAGAATAAATGGTTTTTGTTTTTTTTAAGAATAAATGTTTGTTTAAAGAATAAATGTTTTTTTTTAAGAATAAATGTTTTTTTTTAAAGAATAAATGTTTTTTAGGTGCTTTAAAGAATAAATGGTTTAAAGAATATCAAGAAGCTGTTTTAGGTGCTTTAAAAAATTGAAAAATAGAAGCCAACTAAATCTGGATAGACACTTGGGCCAGACCGTTTTTGTTTTTATCACAACGTCCTAAATCTGTATGACTTCCGACCGATACAGATTGTAGCGTGAAAACGTGAATAAAGAAAAGATTAGTGATTAATATATTTCGGCAATCTTGGACCTTTTGTCCCACACCCCACAAAAAACGTAGTGTCAAAAGGACAGTTCTTCCCTTGACACCGCTATTATTTTAACTACCTTCACTCCTCCGCAATATTTATTGTTTCAAAAAACGACATATTGTAATAAAACCTAAACATATGATTAAAGTGAATTTTTACATTTTTTTTTTGTTCTTGAGTATTTACAAAAATATTAGACACTATTTATTTATTTATTAGATTGCTTTTTTACAACAATATGAGATTGTGGACGCGTGGCCGAGTGATTAGGACGCTCGCTTTCCCGGGTTCGAATCATGGCCAGATTTATCAGGAAGGTGACTTCTTCATGTTATTGGCCTGAGGAAGCGATCACAGCGTGCGGCAACTTTGGAAAGTGCCCTAAAACCAGCCAACGGATTGGCCTAAGCCTTGTGAAGGAAATTGGGTAGACAGAACTATTTGGGAGCCCGTCGATGATTGCGCTGGCACGAAGTCACAAGCCATCGTGACCGAGAGTTTCAACGTACTGAGCTTCTTCAAACTGTTGATCACGCCAGATAATGCTCTCTCTCTCTCTCTCTCTCTCTCTCTCTCTCTCTCTCTCTCTCTCTCTCTCTCTCTCTCTCTCTCAGGACATGGCATGGATAGATTACCGTAAAGTATTTAATAGTGTGCCACTCTCTTGGATTCCTAAGACTCCTCGGTGATAGCAAAATTCCTTAAACACAGCATGGGAATGTGGAAAAACCACATTATACCTAAATAACACAATAGGCACTGCCACCCCAACCACCTTAATATTTGTCGAGGAATCTTTCAATGAAACTCCCAGTCACCCCTTCTCTTTTGTCTGTCCTTAACCCCCTTGCGCATAAACTAAACAATAATAGCTAGGGATACAAACTAAACAAAAAAAAGTATTCAATCACCTACAGTACATGGATACTGTCAAAGTCTTTTCCAAAGACGACAATGAGTTGAAAGGTCTCCTCAGTACTGCAAAATGTTTCATGAGGACATAGGTATGGATTTCGGATTGGATAAATGTAAAAAGTAACATTCAAGATTGAGAGAATTACAGAAACACACCCAGGAGATCTAGACTTTGTCACAAAGATTAGGGAACTGGAACAAGAAGAAGCCTATAGGTACGTAAGAATTAGCGAAGCAGATGGAATGCAGCATACCCAAATGAAGAAAGTAAGAAAGGAATACTACATGCGCGTCTGATATTGAATACCGAGCTGAATTTAAAGAAAAACACATTGACTGTCCCTGTAGCGCAATACAGTTTCAACATCCTTAACTGGACCATAGCTGCTATTAAGCGAATGGTCACCGAAACGAGAAAGCTTCTCACTTGCCACCTCATGCATCATCCCAAAGCTGATGTTGATCGTCTGTATGCGCCCAGATCCGAGGGAAACAGAGGATTAGTTCAACTAGAACTGTCTTACAAAACTGCAACAATTGGCCTTCAAAGATATGTGTCAAAGAACATAAAAGCAAGAAACTTTATTCGGTAATAAGGAAACCAATAAATTCAAAATGGAATTTCAAGTGGGTGAATAAATAAAAGTAAAGCACAATAAACCGACTGAAGCTGCAAAATACTTCAAGAAGAAAGCAAAGGCAAAATGCAACCGACCAGATACAGAAACGATGGCAAGATCAACCGCTTCATGATCAATATTCTACCCGTACCAAACAAGCTGGCGTGACAAACCCCGTGACCATCAGTGGCTACGGAGTTAAAAGCTGAAACGGAAGGTTTTATTCTAGTTGCACATGATCAATGCTTACTAAATAGAAATTACCACGCACATATACTGAAAAACTATGCTAACCAAATTGCAGATTCTGTGATAAATATCCAGAAACAGTTGATCATCTTGTATCAGGTTGCACGGTATTGGCACCCAGTGAATATAAAACACGGCATGACAGAGTGCGTCAATATCTACACAGAAAAATCTGCAACACTTACGGAAAGGAAACTGTAAGAAATTGGTACGAACACCACCCAGACCGTCAAGACAAAATGTGCCTTCTTATTGACATGTAATGTATCTTTGAAGATCTTTAAAAAAAAAAACTATCAAAATACAAAGACCTTGAAATTGAAATCTCAAAAATGTGGCACATGAGGACATAAACAACTCCAGTTGTAGTTGAAGCCCTCGGATTGATTGGAAAAGGGATTCCTGGTAACCTATGCCTTAAAGAAATACAAAAAATTGTTCTCACAAGTACAACCGACACCTTACAAAGGGCTTTATCTATGTAAAATATGCCCAGTAGAAAATGTCATAATGTCATTTCTGACCTTGATGTCGGAAAGAAAGAAGTATACATCAGAAATCAAAAGAAATAATAATAATAATAATAATAATAATAATAATATTAATAATAATAATAATAATAATAATAATGTTAACTAGGAGTTATCAAGCACATATACTAAAATACCGTGTTAGCCCAAAATGCAAATTCTGTGATAAATATCCAGAAACCATTGATCATCTTGTATCAGGTTGAACGGTACTGGCATCCACTGAATATAAAACCTGGCATGACAGAGTGGGCCAATATCTGCACTGGAAAATTTGCAACTCCTACGGGAAGGAAACTGGAAGAAACTGGTACGAACACCACCCAGACTCGGTTACGGAGATAGGACCTGTTACAATTCTATGGGACTAAACAATACACACTGACAGAACAATCAAAGCCAACCGCCCAGACATTGTTATTAAAGATCACAAACAAAATAAGTGCCTCCTTATTGATATGGCAGTCCCTGCAGACTGCAATGTATCTTTGAAGATATTCGAAAAACTGTCAAAATACAAGGACCATGAAATAGAAATCTCAAAAATGTGGCACATGAGGACATCAACAACTCCAGTTGTAGTTGGAGCCATTGGACTGGTTGGAAAAGATTCCAGTAGGCTGATTGAAGGGATCCCTGGAAGTTCATGCCTCAAAAAGATACAAAAAATTGTTCTGACAAGTACAGCCCACACTTTACGAAGGGCTTTATCTAAGTAATTATTTTTTTATTTTATTTTTTTTTTTTTTTTAGGTGTAAAGTGTCATGATGCCATTTCTAACCTTAGGTCCCTGGGCAGGACCTGGAAAGAAATGTGTAAACGCCAGATATCAAAGGAAATAATAATAATAATAATAATAATAATAATAATAATAATAATAATAGGTCGTAAATAAATAATAGAGCATGAATATTTGGAGAAGACTATAAATCGCGTCTATGCTTAAGCTCCATGTCCGAATTGGTTAAGACACCGTCCATACTGGATAAGTTCTCGGGAAGTTCAAGTCTCGGTGGAAATTATTTCTTTACGAGATTTGTCTTCGCAGTCGGACGGTATTCGAAAGAAAATGGCAATACAGAGCAACAACAAAATGAAGAAAAAACTGGTGAATATTTAATAATAAAAAATACTAAATCTTTTTATGCTCATAGCTTGAAGCTATTCGCTAAATAAAGAAATTAGAACTTAAATTATATTTTTTTTAATCCGTCCACTGCTTGACAAGAAAAAACTGTATATTTTTTCACTAAATTTACCGTATTTGACGGCATCTAAAAGTCTTCATTTATTTCCCAGAATTGGTTAAAAATATATCTTCATGGTCTTATATGCTAAGTTTTTACCCAGATACTGGAAATTGACCTAACTTTGTAATACAGGAAGGTCTTATATGCGATCAAATACGGAAAACATTAAGGATAACGTGTTTCTCTTAGAAATATTGAAGTAAAAATAAATACGTCTGATTAGATTTGGTATTTAACAAAAGACTATGACTAATTTATATTAGAATATCGAGACGAGTTGAAAAATATCCATTCACTGTTACACATCTTTTCGCTGAAAGAAATTCTCGACCGGGGAAGGACTAAATATCTTATGACGCCGCCAAATACTATATTATTAATAATTCCTATCAAAATATGGTGAATTTCTTTTTATACAAGCAAAAATCACGCGTGCGAGAGAAAAAAAATAAATGTATGTTTTTGCAATGTCATTCATTGGTTAATTATTTTCAGGCCTCTTCCCGGCAGGATGTTAAGATATCAAATTCACGTTTTCACGCCTCGTTTTGATTTCAGTTACAGTATCCAGCATCCAAGGTGGCGACCGATAACTTTCTTATCCTGTCCTTGAATGAGAATTAAAGCTAATCAGTGCAAAACTGAAACCGTATGAGTCACTCACCTACATATTACACTACGCCATTCGCTGTATATATTTTTTTTATTTTTACCTTATCTTCTCGTCGGGGAGTCTCTTGATGATCAAGTGACAACAAGTCACTTTAAATCTCCAGCGCAGTGTCTTTGCTAGATTACACTTTGTTCTGGTCTACGGTGTTTTATTTTTCTTTCCGATCTCTAAATATTTCAACTCATATGGAGAATATCTGGAACTCTATTCACTAACAATCCCCACTATTATAAAAAAATAAACTAACTCAGCTGGAGGTTTTAATATTTGTTTTCTTTTTTCATACTCTTTTATATCCACTGAAAGAGCAACAATCGACTACAGTTTGATATATTTTCTTTTCCTTGTCTGCAAGGTCTGCTCTCTTTGTCTTATGCCCATGCATTTGTTTGTATACTTCAATCCAAATCGTTTGCGCAGTTCCCATTCAATGATTATTCCTACCCAATCTTGTTATCTTTTGCATTTCATATTCTAAGTTGTGTTTATTACATTCATTAATTATATGTAACTGCTACATTTCATTTATTTATTTATTAATCGTTATCACCCCATGCAAGGCAATAAAGCCACTAAAACACGAGGGTTTACAGGGTGTGGAAGAATTAGGAACTGAAACAATAATGATGAGCGATAAGAAAGAGATTAATCAGATGTCGTTTCATCATGTCGTTTACATGTTCACTAAGGGGATAAGTCTAGAGATTGTGCCAGCCAGTGAAGCTGTTGAACATTTGACAATGCTTGTTCAGCTACACAGATATCACGTAGGCGGATACAAACTTCTTTCGACAACACATCGACTACCTGTTGTAATAAGTTGAACACTGTTCTACGCGTACATATTCGCTGTTCGACATTCCTTCCACTAACATCAACGTTAAACGAGAGAAGTGACGAGATGCAGCCCAGCACTGAGATATTATGGGTTGGGCATGTGTGTTGTGGGCGAATACACTCTGATTTATATCACACACGGAAACGACTATCTCCGCATGGTGGCAGGTCCTGTTTAATGGATGCCAGTGTCCTTGAGGATACATGGCACAGTGGATAAAGGCGTTGGTTATATCCAGTGACAGGACCCAAAGATTGTGAGTTCAATACCCATTTAAGGCAGTGGAGAACTTTCAGAGGGAAATTAACAGGAGATAACTGATAACTGACATCCATTAAACATGTCACGTGGAACTAGAACAGTCTACCCCAGTGATCGAAATAAAGGGTTCAGTTCGACATTCCAACCTCCTGAAGACGGCCGGAGCGTACAACGGCCGAAACATTGTAATAAATATGTCGACAAAGATGAGGACAATAGTCCGAATAATGTAAATAATGTACATAATACCTCATCTCAGAAATATAGACAGATACTGAACGGCCGAAACGTTGTAATAAATATGGCGACAAAATGAGGACAATAGTCCGAATAATGTAAATAGTGTACATAATACCCCATCTCAGTAATATAGACAAATAAAACATATTTATATATTTGTGAGTGTGCGCGTGTGTCTCTCTGATTTTGTGTATATTATATAAATAGATCGGTGTTCATGCCTTTTCTTTATTTTCTTCTTTCTTTTCTGTTGTATATTTATTTGTTCTTTGATTTTTTTTAGATTTTTTTCTGTCTTTTATGTGTCACGACGTTTTTATCTTTTATTTCTGAATACATCCCTTGCATACACACACAAACACGCGCATGCGCAAAACACAATTTTACTGGTTACAATCACGGAGCAGTATTGTAATTCAACAAACTGAATCATATGAATTATTCGGAGGTCAACAATGATTGAGCAAATGTCGGTTATAGTGGTTGGCTTATAACAAACAAAAATGTATAACAGAAAAAATGCAGTTACACACAAGTTGTGATGTCAGAAAAGTAAACAATAAGCAGTTTGATAAAGAAACCATTCTGAGCCAGATTCTTTGAAAGATATTGGTTTAGACTCGGGTTACATCAAATGTAAATTTTTTTCGTGACAAATTCTTCCCAAGACTAAGAACAGAAACAGACAGAGAATCAAAATGAAGCTATTCTAATAAACCAGTCACGTAACTTTTTCTTTGGAGTAGTTATTCAAGACGACAGGTTTTAAAAAGGGAGGTAATCAGGTAATGATTTCAGTTGAGAATTTAAATTGTGAAAAGTACGATTTGCCTGTTAACATTTCAGAATTAATTTTGTTTCGGTATTTATGACAATAAAAATGCAAGAAGCTTTAAAACTATTGGATTTCCTGCAAAGTAATACCTACTTTGCTTAGTTTAAAATCAAAACTACTCTTTTTGAGGCTAAATATTTCAGTAAATAGTAGCATTTCACAGTTTCTGTGTTCTTTCTCCTTTAATAATAAAATTCAAATACAGTTTAGATTCTTATTGTCATTTTGTTGTTTTATTTACAACTTTTCAGTTGATATTTTCTCCGGCTTTCTTCAACGACATATTGACTCAGATGGTCTTTAATATGTAAAAGTTGCTAAGTAATTTTGTTCTTTTCCTCTTCATCATCTTCCCTTATCTAATACGAATGAGCGGCTGATAATGTAACAAATATTGCCACGAATTGTGGAATAGACGAACCAAGTTTAAATTCTGGGTTAGTCTTTTTTGGTCACTTTCGCACAAAATGCCCTTAGGAAAAGCATGAATCCTTCCATTCTTCCCCTAGCTATGGGTTAATTATCAAGTTACTGAACTCTCTAGTCTTGCGTAGTAGTTAGTCTATGAGAAGGAAAACTCTGAATTCCAAACTGTGAAGAAGGTAAAGGGAAATCACTCTAATAGCTTTCTTAAGGAAAACATGGCAATTCAACGATAATAAAGGAATTTGTGGAGACTTATGGTCGTCTAGAATAGTGTTTCCCAACCTAGGCTATATCGCCCACCGGTGGGCGATTTCATCTGTTGGGTAGGCGATTTCAATTGTTGGGTGGTCGATGAGCCACTGAACAGAAAATGGGGGCGATTGGAAATTTTGGTGGGTGATATAGGATTTTGAGTATATAGAAAGGTATTTCAACATGTTATTTCTGACAAGTATTCTAGAGGAACACGGCATTAAAAAATCCCTAAAACGATCATATTATCATATCAGATAATTATTAACATATATAACAAGTATTGCATCGTTGTTAGTTTACTTGCCTTGTCAAAAGATGATAGCGATATTTAAGACATGTCGAACTGAACCCTTTATTTCGCTCACTGAGGTAGACATGTTTAATGGATGTCAGTTATCAGTTATCTCCTGTTAATTCTCCTCTCCAAGTTCTCCACTGCCTTAACCGGGTATTGAACTCACACTCTTTGGGTCCTGTCACTGGATCTAACCAACGCCTTTATTCTTGAGGATATCTGTGTATGGATTTCTGGATATTATAAACCTAATATCTTCAGCATATATTTTTTACCAGTGCTCATATTGCAATTTTTGCTGTTATCATTGCATGTTTTACCAGAGCTCATATTACAATTTTTGTTGTTATTATCGCCTTTTCTCTGGCACTCCTTATTACTGGTTCCCATATTGTATTCATTTCTATGCTTGGTCGGCTCAGGAGATTTTTGTGGCCTAGAATATGTGCCGATTCCTTAAGTTTACGAATTTTCCAATGGTGTTCTTTGTCTATTATCTCAACCTGATCCCACAGAGGGCGGTGATCTCCCTTTTCTTTCCATATGTGGCCAAACATGCCTGATTTTTCCACTTCCATTCGTGTTACAGCTTTCTGGTGTTCCTGAAGCCTTACCGTAAGGGGGTGGCCTATCTTCCCTTTATATTTCTATCTACAGCTGCATGGGATAGTGTACACACAGTCTTTAGTCATGTTCTCCTCTATGGGGGCGTCTTACTCGGGAGAGATATCTGCGAAGTGTCGTCTAGCTTTTGAAGGTTGTCCTGATGTTATACCAAAAACTTTATACTGCTCTTTATTTTCTTGCTTATGTTCAATACTTCCTGAATGTTAAACTAAAATCAAAATAAAATTAAGTGAAAGTGACAAACGACCCTCTCCCTTTTCTATAAATGGGAACCGTTATAATAAACGAAAGTAAGTTTAAATAAATGCTTATATTTAAACATATCTTAACAGTCTATTTATCTACTGGATATTTAACAACCCCCCCCCCACACACACACACACGGGTCGAATGTGGCACAAGGCCGGCTTAACGTGGGCTTACCGAGCCCGTAGGCTCTGCCAAAATTATGCCCATTTGAACCCGTATACACTGTCTACTTCCCCGGACGGCACTTTGCCCTGCGGCAAAGCCTCGTCCGAGTTTCTCTCCGCCGAGGCAGAGAGTTCGACAGCAAAGAACAGTGTTAACGACTGTTCCAGTGACTGGAACAATTTATTTATCTACTGAGCCACTCGCAATTTAAGCATCGCTTTAATAATATTACTAGGATAGACATTGTCCATCTCTATGCAGTATACACTTATGGCGATGCTGAGTAACACACACAAGTATATTGTGAGGTATTCATACACAATACTTTTTATCGATCTCATGAAAAGAATCAAGATTAGAAAAGCTTCGTGTATTTTTATAATACGGTCTGCTTTATGTTTTTTCCTTAGAGTTGTAAGCCTTAACATGTTCATCGCGCCATAGATTAACTTTTTTTTTGTTTAATGGACTTTCTCGACTTCAAATAAGGAAAGCTGTTACTGTCAAAATTCTTTTCAGAAAATCAATTTTTATATAATAGTAAATCCATATACACTTTGCATTTCTTTTCTGAGTGTTTTTCATCTTTCCAAAATTTCTATCATTATTCCAGATCTGTTATTTTCAATTCATTCCAAAGAGAGCACATCATTCTACACATGTTCGGCTAAGCTTGATTCAGTTGTTTCACTTTGAATAATGTTCCTCAAGATTGATTTTTTAAATAGTAGCTAAATGTCTCCATTATATTCTCCGCCGATGTTGCGAATACATGAGGAAAGCCGAAGAATATATCTGCCAAAATACTCCATTAATA
Organism: Acanthosepion esculentum; assembly: GCA_964036315.1. NCBI lineage: Eukaryota > Metazoa > Mollusca > Cephalopoda > Sepiida > Sepiidae > Acanthosepion > Acanthosepion esculentum. The sequence goes on from OZ038478.1 coordinate 9,515,127, forward strand.
ACAACAAATAAGAAAACTATAATGTATAAAAAAAAATGTTATGATACATACAAAAATATAGTCACCACTCTGAAACCTGTTTGGAATAATGAAAATATTTAATCTCAGAACTTTAGAAAAGGATGACCAGAGAATGTATCCGCTGAAACGTTATATGAAAAAATGGTAAAAATAATTTTTTTTTTAAATTAATAAAAACAGTTTTATCAACAAAATCTTTATGTTATTATTAAGAGGAAAAACCAAAACATTTTTCTATTATTAAATTATATTTTTAATCCTTTTTAGAAACTTCACAATTTTGGTTAAATTTTTACTTTTGTCTGCGGGGGACTATAATTTAGTATAGAAAATTTGAGCGTCTTTTTTGCTTTTAAAATCATATTGATTTGGAAATTCTTGTAAAAATCAAATAATTGCCCGATTTTAATGAAACTTTCAGAACTTATTCACAAATGAACTAAATTATTTTAGAAACGTTTCTTTTTTAAAAAAATTCTTGGTAAAAATATTTTTAACATCTGTTACCCGAGCACACACACACGCACACACACACACACACAAACACACTTATATAATTTTATGATATTTCAAGAAATTCATCATTGTAAGGCTTAAAGTTTATATTAGTTATAAGCGGCCATCTTTGGAGAATTTAAATCATCAATTTCTTTTATCAAACAGGACCTCAAGTTACAGAAATCTACTCTAAATTGTAAAATGAACATGCAATAAAATTAAGACATTATTTAATTAGAAAAGCTTTCAATTGCTTTTATGAATAAGATATCATTTTATGAACACTATTGTCTTAAGAAAATTGTTTTCATTTTTTTAAATGTTTATTAGAATAATTTATAATTATTATACATTTTCATGTATATATATATATATATATATATATATATATATATATATATATAAGTTCTGTATTAATTTTTATCGGTCAAATGATATTCTTATTAAGTAAATACTACATTTACTAATCGTAAAAGGAAAGGCTTATTTCAATTCAGCGACCCCCAATATTTTAAAAAGAATTTTGAATTTCTTTTTGTGTGTGTATATATATATACATGCCGATTTTTGTTAATAAACACGTCCATACACGACATTATCAAAAAATAAGAGCGATAACTATAGTAAATTTAAAGCAAAAGTATCTAAAACTCAATAAAACATTAAAATAATTAGGATATTTTCCTAATTTTTAAAGATATTTTCCTAATTTTTAAATATAGTTAAAAAATATATATATATAAATGGCGCTCTCGTTATATTCATCAAGTTATTTTTACAGATATGTCCTCCTCCCCGTAGAAAACATTTACAAACATAAGTCCCGAGAGAGATTTCTCAATAGAAACACACACATCCATGTTAAAAATGCCTTTCTGTAATATTTTAAACTAAAAGTAAGTAATATTTTTTTCAAATTAGATTAATTAAACATTAAAACAATTAATCTTCCTCAAATAAAGTTTCAGAAAAGTATATTTTTAGTAACAAAAAAAATTTAATCATTTTAAATTCGTTTTGAAATACAGCAAAATATCTTGCTTATTGCAAATATTAATTTTAATTTATTAGCTTCAATTAAAACTAAAATAAAAGCTTCAAGAAAGATTGTTCATTTTGTAAAAGGTATCGCTTTTATTTGGAAGTATATATATATATATATATATATATATATATATATATATATATATATAATTGTGTATTTGGTTGGGCGGAAATCTTTCTTTTAAATAGGTTTCATTAAAAAACGACGGACAAGTTTTTTATTTAATTTTTCAATTTTTTTCTCTTCTGGACGTAAATTATGTAGAAATTGTCCAAATGTTTTGTATGAACAAGCGCTTTCGGCTATACTTTTAGCCATTACCAAGGATGAATTTTATTTTTACTTTTAACTGAATGTATGTATTAACTGATTTACGTATGTATCTAGACTTTATAGGAACGCTTTATTTTCCAAACACGGTCAGCACATTGTGGCCGTATTCATACATAAATGAGAAGTTATGAAATAATGACAATATTTAGTCTCTGGACTACATGATGCTCTTAAAATCACTATTTTTCGCTAAAAGGAATTCCCGTTGATATACTTTAGAAAGTCTAGGGGGGTTTTAATAAATAAAATTCTTGGTTATTCTAACACCGAAGTGTCCACGACAGTTCCTGAAATCTGTATTTATTGCTTCGATTTCACTTAGTAATGCTTCAATAGAGATTGATGTTGAAGATAACGTATGTTTACAAACAAAAACAAATCTTCAATCGGAAACATAAAATGTTTCCGATTGAAGATTTGTTTTACAATGCCGCTTATTATAGAGTTTCAAGTAGTGCGTCTTGTTTCTCTATTTACTAAGACCAAATCAATAGTGAAACATATAAAACCCTGCTTTCCAAAGGCTACACAACGCTTTGATTTAGAAATCAGTCTGAAGAAAACTGTAATCCATTATCAGCATGCAACCTCGACAGGAGTACTATTCGCCTTCCATCTCCATCGGATCGACAGAACTGGAAACAGTCCAGAATTCTCCTTACCTGTGATGTGTCATATTCTCTGACGTCAAAATAGACGAAAATATAGAAAACAGACTAGTAAATATTAATAAAACATTCATAGACTATACAAACGTTTTTGGAATAATAAAAATAACCTCATGAAAGACAAAAGTAAAAGTTAAAAATTCGTTGTACTGACTAAGCACCTTAATGGCTCCAAGTCCTGGATTAGAACCACCTACACTTCAGCGAATACTTCCATCATCATTGCACCTGCACCATTCTCAATGTACACTGGAATGATTTTATTACAAACACTGTAGCCGTCAAGATACTTACTGCCTCCATTATTGAAGTTATGTGTCGAGGGTGAAAGGCAATCGTCTGCTAAAGATTTTACTATTTGATAAATGGTCGACTGGTCGTTCTAACAGAAGGGAGGCACAGAAGAGATCCAAGGACTCCCTAACAAAGAGCCTGATTTATTGTGGGATCAGCTAAGTGGTCAACTGAAATTGCAAATAGGAAAACATGGTGCTCTTCAGTCTTCCAAATAAGACACGCTTCCAAAGAAAACTACAGAACAAGAGTTGAGAAAAAAATGGCTGCAAAGTAGAACAAAAGTTATCTCCAGCTCTAGACGTTCATCTGCAATCTCTATATCGGAATTTACCTGCTCCATTTAGGTCTTAATAGCTACCAGTGGGCCTTCAACAGATGAGTAACGCCTCTCATAAACCTTCGATGAAATCATCCGACAATACTTATGTATCGCGACTATTACTTCTACTGTCCCCACATTTCCCCCCCCCCCACACACACACACACAAAAAAAAAGAAATAGGAAAATAGTAGAACTCCAATATGCCAACTAAATAATTAGTACTTTATGGTTAATTTGAGAAACAGAAAATCCCATATACAAAATCAAAACTCAAATGAAAGTCATTTGATCCGTGTTCATTTAACAACTGACTGCATAAAGAAGGAATCGAAACCGGTTTCAAAGCGGGGAATAAAAAATGTCTCGTAAGTTTGATATTTGAAATTGTGCAAATATTAAGAAAATTCACAGAAAGCTTCACTGTTTTGACGGAAACCATTTCAAATAATTTTTGACGGAAACCATTTCAAATAATTTCAGAGCGTTTGGCATGGAAAGATGTCGAGAGTTTCGATTTGAAATGAACGCGAAAAAATGATTCAAACATTTACAAGTTTTATAATACGAAACTGACACGTTTTTAAATTGTATTGTCACTGACGAGGAAAAATAATGTTTGTATAATAACCGAAGTTCTGCCCAATGACGGTATGCGAATGAGAAGCTGAAACATCAACCGAAACGACGTTATTACGTTTCTGAATAATGAAACACTTCATTCCTACCTTTCAGATCTTAAATCATTGATGGAGTCAAAGAAAAAGTGTTTTGTATTTTCTCGATGGAACGTCAATGACGGGCGACATCTAGGCAAGGTCCTAAAGCAAGACAATCTAATCCTAGATCCTAAAGCAAAGCAATCTGGCTAAGGGCCTAACGTAAGGCAATTGGGTAGAGTTCTAAAGCAAGGCAATCTGGGTAAGGTCCTAAAGCAAAGCAACCAGGAGCAAAAGTCTAAAGCAAGGCAATCTGGGCAGAGTTCTAAAGTAAGGCAATATGGGTAAGGGCCTAAAGTAAGGCAACTTGGTAGAGTTCTAAATCAAGACAATCTGGATGAGGTTCTAAAGCAAGACAATCTGTGTGAGGTCCTAATGCAAGTCAATTTGGGCAAGATCCTAAAGCAAGACAATCTGGGTAAGGTCCTAATGCAAGGCAATCTGGGCATGGTCCTAAAACAAGACAATCTGGGTAAGGTCCTAATGCAAGGCAATCTGGGCATGGTCCTAAAGCAAGTCAATTTGGGCAAGATCCTAAAGCAAGACAATCTGGGTAAGGTCCTAATGCAAGGCAATCTGGGTAAGGTCCTAAAGCAAGACAATCTGTGTAAGGTCCTAAAGCAAGGCAATTTGTGCAAAAGGTCTTTTAATTCTATAAACTCTTGCAAGTAGTAAATCGCATATTCTTCTGGCCACGTGTTAATCCGTTTACGTTTGCCTATGAAGTGCCATACTTCGGCACCAGCTGTAAAGCGACGATGAGAGATCTAGTGTTGGTGTTGTTCGTTCTTATTCTGAGAACATGAATCTTGAAGTTAGTTTATTTGTCAAGTTTGTCAGTTTTACACTTAATATTAATTTTTAATCAATTAAAGACAATCAGTACCATTGTCAAAGATTAAGAGTTCTAAAAAACATTTACTAAAATTACATGATAATAGAAATAGTTTTAATGTATGATATTTAAGTATCTCAACATAAAATTAATGATGCCTATTAATTTTAATTGAATGCATATATATATATATATATATATATATATATATATATATGTGTGTGTGTGCGTGTGTGTGCGTGTGTGTGTGTGTGTGTGTGTGTGTGTGTAAAAGAAGGCGTTCAAATGAATTTATTTTTCTTTCCTCTTATTAGTACTCTTTGAATTGCATCACAACACTTTCATGATTACTTACTGGCAGCAGCAGCAGCAGCAGCAGCAGTAGTAGTAGTAGTAGTAGTAGTAGTAGTAGAAGGAAAAGTTTTACCAACGAATGTTGAGGATAACATCGACAGAGCATGTGACAAATGAAGACTATTGTCCTCATCTTTGTCGCCATATTTATTACAACGTTTCGGCCGTTGTACGCTCCGGCCTTCTTCAGGTGGTTGGAATGTCGAACTGAACCCGTAATTTCGCTCACTGGGATAGACTGTTGTAGTTCCACGTGCCATGTTTAATGGATGTCAGTTATCAGTTATCTCCTGTTAATTATTCCCTCTGAAAGTTCTCCACTGCCATAACCTGGTATTGAACTCACACTCTTTGGGTTCGGTCACGGGGTCCAGCCAACGCCTTTATCCACTGTGCCATGTGTCCTTGATAACTGATAACTGACATCCATTAAACATGGCACGTGGAACTAGAACAGTCTACCCCAGTGAGCGAAATAAAGGGTTCAGTTCGACATTCCAACCACCTGAAGAAGGTCGGAGCGTACAACGTCCGAAACGTTGTAATAAATATGTCGACAAAGATGAGGACAATAGTCCGAAAGATGTAAATAATGTACATAATACCTCATCTCAGAAGTATAGACAGGTATTTTTTGCTATTATCACGCGTTTAGGCCGTTATCCTCTCCAGCCTTCCTCACGTGTCTGTTGACCAGAGCAACCTTCAGCTGAATCCCTTATTTACTCTCGGGGGGGGGGGGGTATTTTATTAACATTTTACTGCGCATGTCTAGAAATATCGCGTCTTGTTCTTATTTAGTGCTGCTCAGTTATTTTCCACTTTGCATGAGTCTGTAGTACCCGGACCAGGGATTGAACACGCAATTACTTGTAGTTGACAGTGGAACGCAAACAATCTACTGCCGTGGATAAAATTAGGAGTTCCGTTGAAGATTCTCTGAAGGTTAACCGGATCAGTAAGCACCTGAAGACAGCCGGAGAATGCAGTTGCTGAAACATTATGATAAATACAATGAAGATGAGGATATTAGTCCGAATGCAAATAATGTAAATAATATCTCTTCATACCAGAAATTAAAACAGAAATTTTTTAGCTGTATTTTCATCTTTTCGATTTTTTTAATTTATTATTTTAATTGCTTATTCTGATTTCCTGCAATTTGGAAATCTTAGAATAAGATAAAAAAACAAATGAAGAAGAAACTTATAAATATGTGCAATATTAGAATTAATACTAGGAATTCAATAAAGTAGAACAATTAGGGGAAAAGTTAGTAGAGGTCGAATTGCGAATAAAGAATTCTGTCTGTACAGCCACCACTTTGATAACCAAAGTACGATTAGCGTTGTACGAGAGTAAAACAAGTTTCTGTTATATGGAATGTGAATTCGGTTGGCGATCTGCTACTTGTAAAGGTCGACAGAATTAAAAAAAAAAAAAAAAAAAAAAAACTGGCTATGTCCCGCACGCTACTGAAGGGCGTTGTCCAGACATCGTCGGTCAGCGAGTCTCCATTGAGAAAAGCCAAAACACTTTCGATAACCTTTTAATGCAAGTGAAGTAGATAACAGCGAAACGTTGTTCTGGATTAGAGCAAATTAAATAAGAGTCTGAAGAACAGATCCCCACAGAATACAACAAGATAGAGATACTCGTAATGGAATTATGAAGATACTCATTATCAGAATCTTAGCCAACTTTCAGATTATTTCTATGCCTACAGCTATTATTGGAATTTTTCTACAGCTCTTTTTCAGCTTGCCTTTAATACAGAAACAAACACAACTGTCCAAATAAAGAATATGGCTTCATTAACGAAAATGCTTTTGGTAGACTTTGCTGAATAACTGTTACTTTAAACGAAAATAGTATAACTTCAGACAATCCGTCTGAGTCATTTGTTATAATACACATATCAACGGGACTTTCTTTCTCAACGTGGAATATTCAATATATACCTAAACTAGATTAAAAGCCGCCTTATCGGGCGACATTTTTTAAGCTAGCTACTGCGGAGGGATCTTGATTGGACCTTCGTCATAATAGGTAGGAAGAAGTAGATGCGATAAGCAACAATAGACTACAGAACTCAAAATTGATCGCTGCATTTCAGTATTGCATTAATATATAAGCTTACCTTTTAAAAGTTCAACAATAATTCTTCTGCCACCATTTAATTTAAAGACAATTTGAAGTACGTAGGTCCTTACGTCCCGTACAAACAGTTATTTTTATTTCATGGCTGACTTTCGCTGGATTTCGCAATTAATTTCGATTATTCCCAAATTCATTTCCAAGTTATAAAAATTGTTATCGTACAAACAATTTTGTCGCAAAAATCACGTAAAAAAATCGCCGAACACAATCGCAGTAATGGAAACTTGGGAATCCAACATTTCAGGATTGTGGGTCCGGATCCAACCCGGAATGTTTTTAATTATGCTCACAGCGTCGACCTGATTCCAAAATGTTATGAGATTTGGAGCTACGGCTTCTTGGAGTAAAGTTGAAGAAGTGTACACATTGACATTTATTATATAGAAGTGGTAAGAGTAAAACGAATTCTTTCAAATTTCTAAGTTCTTTTATTCGAAATATGAGCATATTTATTCTACTAATGGGGACCTTTATTCAAAACATACGTGTTTCAATTCAGAGCCTAAACTGACGCAAAAAGCACAACACTTGATTAACCTTCTGGATTTATCGTTAACACGTCCTGAGATAAAAAAAAAAAAAAAAAGAAAAAAGAAAGACTATACAAAAGGTGCTTGAGAATTTTAATCCAGATACGAGCGTCTATTTCCGTGGAACAAAATGCTGGATAGAACAGAAATTTGTAGAGATTATCTTATATAGAAAATTACACTTTTTTGAAACTATACTGCGGTTGTTTTTGATTCTCACTGTATACTCCATACTTTTGGCCTTGTGCCACATCTAAGTTAAGATTGGAAAATTACAGATACTTCAACGTGGTGTAATGCTTAGCAAACTTGTCTCGCTAGATCAGTTACGACTGAATAGTGAATTCGATCCTCACTCGGTGCTCCATATTTTCGGCCTTGTGCCACATCTAAGCTATACTTAGAATATCACCATACTGCGGTTGCTTTTGTTAACTTCTACTTTACAGTTCAGTAAAATTTTAAATTCATCAAGAAATTTTAAATAAATATACTAATTGGAACTTGTCGGAGGCTTTGTTGCTTGTTCGCATCTTTTTTTAGTCATATTGAGAAACTAAAATTACATTTGAAAGGTCAATACCAATTAATTTGGAATTGGATTTCTTTTCATTGGTATACTAAAGTATATCAATTTTTTAGTTATCCAAAAACTCAAAATTAAAAAAAAAAATCAAAATTAACGCCGGGCTTCAAAAGCAAGCCAGACTTGATTACTGAAGATCGTATGTCTTATTACTATAGCAATTTTCCAAGCGTAGCTTGGATGTGGCACAAGGCCAAGAGTAAGGGACACCCCGTGAGGACTGAACTCACTACTCAGTCGTAATTGATCTAGCGAGACAAGCTTCCTAACCATTACATCACCTCGAGGTGCCCAATGATTTTCTAAGCATAGCTTAGATGTGGCACAAGGCCGAAAATATGGGGCAGCCAGTGAGGATCGAATTCACTTTTCAGTAGTAAGTGATCTAGCAGTGTAAATAAGTAAGGCATTAAATGGTATGAACACTAGTGAAAACGTTATAACTACTCGTAAATCATCTAAGAAACTCAAATAACACTATTTACATTATTCGAACTATTGTCCTCATCTTTGTCGCCATGTTTATCACAACGTTTCGGCCGTTGTACTCTCCGTACTTCTTCAGGTGGTTGGAATGTCGAACTGAAACCTTTATTTCGCTCTCTGGGTTAGACTATGCTAGTTCCACGTGGCATGTCTAATGGATGTCAGTTATCTCCTGTTAATTCCTCTCTCCAAGTTCTCCACTGCCTTAACCAGGTATTGAACTCACACTCTTTGGGTCCTGTCACTGGATCTAACTAACGCCTTTATCCACTGTGTCATGTGTCCTTGGAGACATCTGTGTATGAAGTTCAACATTCCAGCCACCTGAAGAAGACCGGAGCGTACAACGACCGAAACGTTGTGATAAACATGGCGACAAAGATGAGGACAGTAGTCCGAATAATGTAAATAGTGTACATAATACCTCATCTCAGAATTATAGACAGAAACTCAAATAATATTACAAATTTACTTATAAATTTATTAGCCCCGATTTTCATCACATATTTGGCATAAATAATCAGAATAGACGTTTTCGAAGCGGCAGCAGTAAAGCGCTGTGTCTGAGAACGAGTTGTACATGCAGCCATTACCACCGCAGAGAACAAACGAACCAGACTGTGGTCGGACAGAAGAGAAAAAAGAAAAGCTGCGGCAGCTATCACCCAGCCATAACCGCAGCAACCTTCATAGGCAGCGTCTTTTCCAGGGATTTCTATTTAAATATCAGCTTGTTCAGCCAAATTCTGAGTCCCCAATGGCCGCGTCTGTTGTTTCGTCAAGAAATTCGATTTAGTGCCAAATATAAATATATCAACAAATCTTTTCTCAAGGTTTCCTTGCCTATAGATTGAAAAATCTTATGCTTAGTCTGCAAGAAATCAAATAAGTCTGAATCAACCTTTCATGAAATGCACGGTATACTGCCCGGGAATTTAGATACAAAACAAAGGTTTCCTTTTTTTCTTTTTTTTACCACAAGGAAAAATATTCCGACTCTCGTAGAGATAAGAACTGCGATATATTAAAAAGAGCAGACCAATTCCTATGTAAATCTGGGCCGAAAAGGCACTGACTAGAATCAGGTGTTTGCTATGCAGGCGGAATGATACAAAGCAAATGAATATCAAATTACTGACTCCTCCTCCTGTTTCGTATGAAAAAAAGAGATATAACGAATTCCTCACGAGACATAAAAGACGAAGCTACGTCTGAACGTGTACGGCATTACCAACAGCATTACTGAAATGAAATTCTCATTTTCTTGTCTAACAATAACTGCATACATACATGTATGATTAACAAATAATTTACGTCGAAGAATAAAAAGTTCTCAATACTTAAAGATCAGAGCGATTTAAAATCAAATTAAGAAAAGTAACAACTTATCACAACTTGTTCAGCATATGACCATCAAAACATTTAGAGCTGATGATCCTATGTCAAAATTCTATTTGCTGACAAGTTACCACTTTTCTTAATACGATTTTAAACATTTATATATATATATATATATATATATATGTGTGTGTGTGTGTGTATGTGTGTATGTGTGTGTATGTGTGTGTATGTGTGTATGTGTTTATGTGTGTATGTGTGTGTGTATGTGTGTATGTATGTGTGTGTGTATGTGTGTGCATGTAATACTGTCAGTTTCATACATCAGGACGATCTTCAGACAAAGCGCGCAATGTTTAAATAACGAACTAATTTAAAATATAATTAAGTCAGAAGATGGCGTTGAAGCATGAAACTGACAGTCACCACGCTGTGTTGATTCCTATGTCCATAGTCTATGTCTATAAACGCTCTATCTTAGATATTTACCATTCTACAATTTATCAAATATATCAAATTTTAAGCAAGATATATATATATATATATATATATATATATGTGTGTGTGTGTGTGTGTGTGTGTGTGTGTGTGTGTGTGTGTGTGTAGAGAGAAAGAGAGAGAGGAGAGATAAAGAAGTAATGTGGATTTTTACCACATCCATTAGACATGGCACGTGGAACTAGAACAGTCTACCCCAGTGAGCGAAATAAAGGGTTCAGTTCAACCACCTGAAGAAGGCCAGAGTGTACAACGGCCGAAACGTTCTAATAAATATGGCGACAAAGATGAGGACACTAGTCCGAATAATGTAAATAGTGTACATAATACCTCATCTCAGGAATATAGACAGATACTGAAAGGCCGAAACGTTGTAATAAATATGGCGACAAAGATGAGGACAATAGTCCGAATAATGTAAATAGTGTACATAATACCTCAGCTCAGAAATATAGACAGATACTGAAGGGATTTTTTATTTATTAATCCAACAAATTTTTCCACGGCCTGAATATTCGAGAAATCTTATTAAAGAAAAAGATCAAGTAAAGTTCCTTATGAAGCACGTCAGATCTAACGACAGTTCCAAAGAGGATCGCATGTTCAAAACCTGCCGGAAACCCCCTTTTTTAATAAAAGTTCTCGAATTTCCAGGCCTGTTGAGGTTATTAAATAAATATAATGTTTAATATATAATCGGAACGGCAACTCAAATATGGGTATCCATATATATATATATATATATATATATATATATATATATATATATATATATATATATATATATATGGTGTATCAAAAATACTATTACAAACTTTAAGGCGGTTTTTCGTGACCAAAACAAATGTCCATATATTGATATGTCCAAAAGGCTACTCATAACAAATGTCCAAGATTTCCTCCGCTTGCTTCTACACATGCATGATTGACTGGTGGACCTTTCAAATACTCCCACGCGGTGTCGAAGGTTTCGCAGGCCCCCCCATGAACACGGTGGGGAAGCGTCTCTGCATTATTAATGCCTGCTGCATAAACCAATTGTATTAGGTGACCCCACACATAAAATTCCAAGGGATTGAAACCGGTGGAACGTGCTGGCCATTGAACCGGTTCACTCCCACCTATCCATCTTTCATGGTAGATGTCAACCAGTGCATCGCGAACAATGTGACTAAAATGTGCCGGAGCCCCATCATACATGAACCACGTGCGTGTTTGTATTAGCAGGGATACATCCTCTAGCAGGTCTGGAAGTGTGTTCGAAATAAAGTCCCTATAGACAGCTCCTGTAAGACGTGTGGGAAGAACATATCGACCTACCAGATAGTCACCTACAATTCCAGCCCACACATTAATCATACATTGATGCTAGTGTCTAGCATGTATTGTACGATGGGGATTCCGATTCACCCACAAATGTTGGTGTGTATAAATTTGTTATTCCATCTCTTCCAAATGTTGACTCATCCGTAAACAAGAATTCAACAAGACTATGAGATGTAGGACATGTCAGGGCCATTTAATGTGTGCTGACACCTGGATCGTCTCCGGCGGCCTGTAGAATGTGTTCTTCGCGGTCGGTCTTCCTCGATCCATAGTTTGCGGTGTCACGGATCCTGTCTCAGCAACGCGATGATAAACAGCAGCAAAGGTTGGATGACTTGGCTGATTTCACTCTGGAAACGCAACCTGATACAGCCAAGCAGCCTCGCGTCCATTAACATTCGCGCGGCCGTATGTAAAATTCATATCTGCTTGCTCACGATATGAATATCCTGCCATTGTTAAACGGAACACTTCTCAGTAAACTCACTACTACACAAGTTAGACTTTGAAGGCAGACTAGTAATAAATGTACACGAATGACAAATGTAAATCAGTCTCCATGACAGCGCCATCTACCGTAAACTTTCTTTAAACTTAATAACGCAAAAACGAAGGATTTGCGGACATATGTGTATATGGTCTATTGTTCTTCTTTTGGTGTGAGGAACTGCCCCAAGTTTGTAAAAGTATTTTTGATACAATATATATATATATATATATATATATATATATATATATATATATATATATATATATATATATATAAAAATTAAAAAAAAACTATTCAGAACATCCTCAGCGCCCCCTTGGAGCACATACATGAATTTTGATGAACGTGCAGTCAAAAATACAATGTGATAAATTTATATTTTCACTATTTATTAATACGATCTCCTGTTTGAAACTCTTGGAACCAGAAATTTTCGGAAATTGGAATGGCAGTAAAAGTAGAGAGGCCGTCATATAATGATTTTCCAAGCGTAGTTTGGATGTGCCACAAGGCAGAAAGTAAGGGACAACCAGTGAGGATCGAACTCACTACTCAGTCGTAATTGTTCTAGCGAGACAAGCTTGCTAACATTACACCACCTCGAAGTGCCCAAAGGGACCGGCATATAAGCTAAACAAGCCGATTGTTACCAAGAGATAAATCTGGTCTTTTTCACATATTCACTTTCATATTTACTTCGAAGTAAAAAACAAAATAATAACCTAAAATAAGCAAAAGATCCCAAAGCAGTAGAGACATATCTGGCCAGTCGGAGGACGGAGCCAGAACTGAGCAGAAATAGTGGAGACAAGACTGTTTCAAAATATTAACTTTCGAGTCATGGATTGCATCTAGTCATGTCTGGTGCCAAACTCATCACTTTGGTGTAGAGACAACGTTTTCGAACAAGCGATTGTGTTCTTGTAATTTCTATATAATAATCTGTGATATTTGTAAACAGTTCTAACATATCTGCAGTGTTCCTGAGTATAACTGTAAAATAAAAACTGTTCATTGACTTAAATTGCTTTCATGGATAAATTTGGTCACGTGTTTGATGAATCTTTGGTCGGCGTAGTGGTTATCGGCACGGAAAAGGCTTTTCCGGTTTTGACCGAAACTGTCGGGTTCATTTCGAACTGATGTCTTAGCATTAATTGGCAACCAGACTAGAAGTAGAACAATTCTGAATTCAAATTCGTGAGGAAGTCAACGGGAAACCACTTTACCATCTTTCCCAAGAACAATCGTGGAAATTCACAAATATTAAAGAAAAACTTGGTCGCCTTTTATTTCTTTTTTATTTCTTTTTTCTTTTCTTTTTTACAGTAAGGTTCACCCTGTACAAGGCCCGGAGACCACACGAGATAGAGGGTTACGTTAGGAAGCAGTTTGTACGGATAAGGATGGGAAGATAACGGTTAACCTTAGACTTGAACAGATTAAGGGTGTAGTGATTGGGGGAAAATCCTCTTGGGAGTCGATTCTGCAGGGCAATGGTTCGCGAGAAGAAGGTACTCGAATAGAACTTGATGGAATAGAGAGGGAATGTGGGTGGTTTGCTACTATGTAAGTGCCATGGCGAGTCCTAGCCGTGAAGGAGATCTGGCGGAACCAAGGAATATAGTTCATCCGAGCACTTTCCATGAAAGTAACGATAGAGAAGCGAGAAGCTTGCCACATCCCGTCTATGAGAGACAGGTTGGAGGGTCGAAAATAATTCGTCACCTATACGGAATCAGAGACGCTCGGTCTGGGCAGCCCCCGCCCAAATATGACAGCAGTATTCCATTCTTCGCCTGATCTGGCTCTTGTAAAGATAGAGGATAGTACGTGGAATCAGATACTTACTGGAGCGGTACAGGAAGCCGACCATTTTGCCTGCGTCTTTAGCTATGGCTTGTATGTACGAGTTCCACGAGGTCTAATGTGAGTTTAAGGACCAATACAGGGTATTGAGAGACAGGAGGATTTCTTTGGTAACAAAGAAAGGAATACTGAGCTGTTACGTGACATCTGTCCTTCTTTACGGCAGTGAATACTGGACGATTTCATCAAAGAGGAAGAAGTGACTCGAGGCGACAGAGATGTGGTTCTACAGAAGGATGCTAAGGATATCATGGACCGAGCGTGTGAGCAATGATGAGGTCTTAGAGAAGTTTCAAACAAGGAGGAGGCTTATACTTAATATCAGGAAGTGGAAGATGAAGTTTCTGGGACACATAAAGAGGAAGCAGGGCCTGGAGAACCCGATACTTACGGGTCGAATAGTAGAGGGAAAGAGAGGCAAGGGAAAACAACGCGTGACATACCTGGCGGGCTTAAGCAAGTGGATGACAGAACGTGGTCTGGGGTAGGAAGCAGAGGGAAGGAACTTGTTGAGAGCTGCAAGGGATAGGAAGAGGTGGAGAGCCATGATCGCCTACGTCCTGAAAGGACATGGCACATAAAAAGAAAAAAGACTCTCTCAAGGTACGGTGCCTCTCCGAAGGGACATCCGTTCATTGTGACTGGTGGTAGTTCGGGGTCCGATCGAAGCTGATAGACGTTCTAAAAAGACCAGGCATTTGAAAATAACATATTTTTGTTCCAACTACTTGGCCATATAAGAGAATATTCTGTCTAAATGTTATTTCACATTCTCTTTTCTTTGTCAATCACCGTGGCATGTAAGTAACAAGATATTTTATCAATATACTTGTCAATAAGACAATGAGAAATGGTCACGATTATTTGTAAGAAAGAAACATGAACAGTTTTGGCGCGAATTCGAACATTGTTCATCGATTCCGTCGTGCCACTTGGTACCAACGCTGACACAATACAGACGCCCTTGATATTTCTCTATGTCAGTGGTTCCCAAACTTTTTTCTCTGTGACACATTTTTGAAATTAAAATTTGCTCGCGCCTCACCAGATTTTATGTAAGTACATTTAAAAAATATAAAAAATAAAAAAATATAGAGGGTTAAAGGGAGATAACCGCGGATTTGAAATCAGAACATTGTCATTGATAACTCTCTCCTCCATTTTGCGAACCCGAATTACTATATTCTTATTACTTGATATGATGCAAAAATATAACGTTGATAAAATAAATCAATAATATTTATAACTATTTATACTGGGACTCATGCATGCAATTTCAAGTAATCCATAATAATATTTAAAATTTTGAAATCATATTTTTGGCATATGATTTTTTGAAACTGATTCTAAATCTTTGTCTTTCAATTATTCCGCCTCACCTGCTATCCTCTTTCACTGCGCCTATGAAGCGTTTGGGAACCACTGCTCTATGTCAATATTTTAAAACTACTATTTGTGGCATATTTGTGTGTCATGACACCCGAATCAAAGACAATAGATAACGTTAAATATTTAAAATAAATATTAAACAGGGATCGTGACGATTATTTAAGTGGCTTTAAAGAAGTCGGATAAAGCGATCTTGAATTCGCGTGGGGATAGGATTACGTTTATAAAATATATAATTTTGCAGATGCCGGTTTCATTTTCCTTTGGCGTGTGGGTGGGTGTCTGCACAAGTGTGTTTATTTAAGACTTTTTTTTAGGATTCATTTATCATCTTTCATGGTCGACCGAAATAGAAGCGTAAATAAACGCCCACATATGACTACTTCCTAACTCGACATAAGTGCTACTCATTCGCTTTTGAATCAATAGTGAAAAACATTACAATCCACCACATACTCGCTATTTGTCTATGTTCATATATACACCCTTGTGCAAATTAATTGAAACAAAACAAATGATTCCGTTATTATTTACTTTTTTTTTTCGTATTTTTCCAATGAACCAGTTCACATGTTAGTACTTTGTATGTCCATTCCACGAAGTCGTTCCTTGCAGACTAACCACAGATTCTCGATTGGATTTAAATCAGAAGAGTTTCTGGGCCAGTCTATAGTACTTTGATTTACTCACTGGTAAAGCTTGCCAGTGTGTTCGTGCAGCGTTACAATTTTCGTACGCTTCCTTGGAGTAACGTCCAACGTAGACAATGGCCATAGGACAACTAATCGAGAGTCGAGACAATAGTATCTGAATGTGATAAAAATCTGATGCAATCACAGATGACGCATTATTTTCCATGACCAAACAAATTTCCCCGAAAACAGATTTTTTTTAATTTGCAACTTTTCAGTTGTTTTTTTCTATATTATATATATATATATATATATATATATATATATATATATATATATATATATATATATCGGGCCGGTGCATACTACGGAGTCTGTCTGTAGGCCGCGGGCAGTGCTTTGTGACCCTTGCTATCAATATTTGCTTTTTTTTTCTACCTAGATTAATATAGGTTACAAATTAACTTAAGCACAACTATTAAGGGATGAACGAATTTCGCGGATTTTGACGTCATTCGGGGATCTTTTTGGCATCCAAATCCGTGCATTTATTTTTTCATTCTAAGTCTAGAAAAAAAAACAGAATATAAAATTCACTTTTATCTTTTATCCATAATGTTGAATGTGTTAAAACTCTTCAACATTTTAACAAAGAATATTTCAAGTTGACGCTAAAAATTGCCGTCAAACATTACTGATTTATTCAAGATGGAATGATCTATTATGACATGTCTCTAATCTGTATTTAGATACATTGTATATATAATCAGTTTTTCTAGTTGCATTGTTCACCTGTATTACATATGATCCATTATAGTACATATTTAGGTTACAATAAAATTTGTATTTCATATGAATACTACCTTATATAAATTGAGATGTAGGGTATATAAGATCTTTGCACAAGCTATATATACATATTTTTTTTAATTTGCAACTTTTCAGTTGTTTTTTCTATATTATATACATATTAAGAAAGTATACATGGCTTCTCATTATGCTATATATATATATGTATATATATATATATATGTGTGTGTGTGTGTGTGTGTGTGTGTGTGTGTGTGTGTGTGTGTGTGTGCAAAGAGAAAAAAGGGAGGGGAAAAAGAAATAGTGTGTGTGTGTGGGTGTAGAAAATATATACAAAGTATTACCAAAATGTAACAAATTAACAAAATTAAAATCACAGCCTCCAAGAACTTAATATAGCAGTACGACTTTTACCTCTACCCAAGCTATTTTAGAATTCATGTACTAGTTCACAAATAGACTAGTGCAAGGAGACATTGGAAACTACAAATTAGCATAATTCTTTTGAGGTAGTACCTTTATATATATATATATATATATATATATATATATATATATATATATATATATTTGTACAGGAATAAACAGTCACACGCATACAGTCATACATATGTATTTAGGAAGTAGTAAACATAATTTCAAGAAGTAATCCTGAAAACAAGTACTCATACCAACACTTAATTTCCACCACATTAGTTATTTTATTATCTGTCTTCTTGCTAACAAATAATGCTGCTTACAAAAGGTTGCAGGTAATTTCCGTACTACTCTCAATTTATGCGCACTGATCAATTTTCCCGACATTTTCGGTGGCACCCCATTGTATGACCGTGTGTATGTGTGTGTACAGGCGCCTGCGTAATCATATGTGTATGTGTGTGCGTCCACACGAGGTTGAGATAATTATTTAGTTGTTAATAGAAAATATATAAAAACATTTTAATATTTTTTTTTATTATGTATGTGACCGGAAACAGAAATTAGTTAACCGGAAGTGGAATTCATAGTTGGAAATATTTGATATATACTGATAGTTATAACCCAACTGAGATAAAAATATTATTATCTTAAAAGTTCTTTGCCCGACCAAAAAATTCTTGAAAAAATCCTAATGTTTAGTCATTTGATAGGATTTTGGGGGGAAATTGGGTGGGTCGACAAACTTTTTTTTACACCCACGCGTATATCTGAAAAAAGGAAATATAAGATTAAACATATTTCTTAATGCCATGTCTCTTCAAGGCATGAACTCATAATTCTACACGTTATTTTTTATGATCTACGAATTGTCATGACTTCTTGAGAAAGATAACGAAATGATTTACCGTTTCCTTTTCCATATTTTTTTGAATTCAGGGTCATTCATCTCCTAGGCTGGCTTCCGTCGCGGGTCCAGTATACTCTACTATTTAACCCATATCTGGGGGAGAAGAAACTGATTCATGCCTTTCACAAAACATTTGTTTGAAAGTAAACGCAACCACCCATAACCCTTACTCTACCAGCACATCCTTGAAATGTAAAAGTTTTTTCAATAGGTATGAATTAGCCGTGCTTTTCAGTCCCATCATGATGAGTAACAATTTATGCTGCATGTTACATTACCAACACTGTAAAGATTTTTTTACGACCACTCACATATGTGACTTTTATTAAAGTGTCGATATACTTCGTTATTATTAAAAAGTTTTCTTGGTTGCGTTTTTAATTTTCTAAATATACCATCGTACCTGTAAAAGATGATATAATTATTTGCGTATCGATGAGCATTTCTGCCTAGAATCACTATCGTATATGTGCACTATGTGTAGGATCGAAGCCTTGTTCATCGGACTTCTGCCTCCCGTTCTAGGGTTATACGGAGAAGTAGGTTACTCGCATCGAACCCGAAAGCTTCCTTACTTGAGACTTCTCCTACGCTTGCGGCAATGTGGTTCCTCTATGGCAGCCATTCTCAACCTTTCCTCGATCATTGACCCTCTTGGCTTTATGTATTTCTCCATTTACCCCCTACTCCCATACCAAAAATTCATAGCCATCATAAAGCATTGATGTACAATTTCGTGACTAAATGAATCAATGATTTTTTCATTCAAAATACTAAGGGTTTTTTTTAGTCAAAATACTGTGACTAAAAAAAAATACTAAGCGACACTCAAAATACTGATTTCTTATTTAGTACTAATCTACTAATTTTTTAGTATAAATTAGTACTCTGTATAAAATTCAGTATTTTTATTAACGTTTGTAGTCATTAATACAAAAATTATTCATTTTATCCGCACTTTGCATTCTCTCTCTCTCTCTCTTATTTTACAAAATTAAATTTAATTGAATTATTTTTTAAATTATCAGGTACTTCAATTATTTACCGCTGACTATATAATTTTTTACTCCCTATGAGTAAATTTACCCCTGGTTGAGAACCTCTGCTCTATGGGAAGCCCTGAAATGCATGATGTTCGTCATACTGCCTCCAGTAAACGGAAAGGTCCTGTGGAACACAACATAAAACGATTCGCTGTCTCCCCGTGAGCTGACTGCCTATTTCAAACATCACCTCAAGGTGAAGATGAGATGCGATAAACAAAACTGACCAAGTGGGTAAAAATGACGAGCTTAGTTACGTGTGTAAGGTGTCAATTCAGAGTAGATTTTTAAGCAACTGCGTGTCGTTAAAAGAAGAGTCCTTTCTCCGAGAAACTGTAGGTACAGTAGGATCATACAACGAGTTACATTTTACCAGACTACTCGATTCCTGAAGGAGAGTTTCTCGGAGAAAGGACTCTTCTTTTAACGACATGCAGTTGCTTAAAAATCTGCTCTGAATTGACACCTTACACGCGTAACTAAGCGTGTCAGAGAAGTATGAACAAGTGCATTAGACAGGAGGAGGGTTACTTTGAAAGGGAAACCATGTAGTTTATTGTTTGGAATTGAAATAAATTGTTTGTGACGCCACTCCTGTTACTTTTCAGATAGACTCCATATGTGCTTTCTGTCAAAATTACTATTTGGAAGTTGATTTTACACTTGTACAGTGGATGTGTCACTTGACTGGTTACCTCTAGGTTGGATGTTCGAGCTAATGTTTCGACTTTCCATTTCCAAAGAAAATGTCATAATAAAAGCAAGATGATGACACTAATTTGACTATTTCGAAAAATAATGATCAATAATAAAAGCGCTCGACTACTTGTTTGAACAATAATCAATCGAATATTGATTATCCAGAACTCTCTTTTTAGGAAAAGTTTTCATCTCTTCAACTTTGCTTTTCATTTTATTAAAGTCTCTTGTGAGAATTTCGTTTTACTTGGAAAGAACAATGCAAAGAATTTTGGCCAAGAACATTATCAGACGACTTATGCCATAAAAAAAACGTAAAGAAACATGGCGTTGCTTAAAGTACTGCCAGTAAGAATTCCCATATGTTCCTGCCATTGACTACTATCTCAGTTGCAGCAATTACTTCAAGCCAGAACGTGATTAAAAAAAAATTGCTCGCAGTTGGGCTTTGAGTCACAATATAATTCTGGAATTACTATTCGGCCAAACTTTTTCACCATGAGAATAAATAATTAATAGCCATTAAGATTTTCGATTTCGAACTGGGTGCCAGTTTGGTAAGGTTAGATTTAAATAGATTTAGGAGAAATCTTTTGCAGCAATCGTTTATGCCTACTTTGTAAATCAGTATTCGGATTCTTATCATCTTTCAGCTATGCCCAAAAATCGACCAATGTAGCCAGGTAAAATGAGAACAAATGGAGTATAATTCCACTGTACGTAACATTTAATTTAAAAGATAGCTCAAGACAGAGTAGAGCTAAATTTTATTTATTTTAGGATGTTTATATATATATATATATATATATATATATATATATATATATATATATATGAGAGAGAGAGACAGATATAGAATGAGAGAGAGACTGAGATTGAATCTAAGACTGGCGAAAAAAATTGCAACATCCTGGAGAAGTTCCAGTAATGCTACCTGCGATCCATCTACAGAGTTAAATGGCAGGATGAAGTCTCCAATGTGGAGGTCCTAAAACGATGTGTCGTACCCATCATAGAAAGCCAGATAATCAAGGCACAGCTCAAGAATTCCGAAAGCAATCCTCTTCAATGAATTAGAGCACGGTAACAGACCACAAGGCAGACCGAAACTGAGGTACAAGGACGCTGTTAAATAAAATCTTAAGAGATGTGGCATCGGCCTTAATAGCTGCGAAAGTACTACACAAGCCGGTGCAACCTGGAGGAGAACCTGCAAAGACGGCATCGATGTCTTTGGGAACAGTCGTACCAGTCTCCTCATTGAGAAACGTGCCAAGAAGACGAACTGCAGCACTCAGAACCCACTTTATCAAATCCAGCATCTTCAATAGAGCTTGCGGCTCTAGAATTGGACTCGACTCTCGCAAAACGACTCATCGGTAATGTGTGAATAGATTCCTCAGGCGTTGGCTCACGACGCGAGGATCCAGATCAAATTTAAAATAAAAAAAGTATAAAATAAGTAATTTGACTAAAAGAATCATAAAATAAGATGTTTGAATCCTTTAAATAAAAACATTCTGAATGACTTTTAACATATCGAGAGAAAAAGTCGGGACAATGCCTTAATAATGTAGGATACAAATGCGGTGGTAGGATGCACACTAAAGCAGAAACTGATCTGTAGGACACACGCTAAAGTGTCACCAAATAATTTCCGTATGAAGATGAACAATTGTTTTTATGCACATTCTTAAACCCTTTAGTATGCGACATCGTGTCGTTTTCGGCACATTTGGAGCCGCAATGGCTTCGGATATTTACTAACCGTAACTTAAATGTAGCACAAGGCCGAAAGTATGGGGCCCTCAGTGAGGATCGAACTCACTATTCAGTCGTAATTTATCTATCAAGATAAGCTTTTTACAAACTTCGACACCGCGTCGAAGTCCTCCCTACTATACCTAAGTAATAACTTTTTACTATTAGTGAGCTTAAGAGTGTTTGAATATCTCATTATTCAATCGGATATTCATTCGTCAAATGAAAGACAAAAAAAGTTGTATCTTCCCATTGTCGAAAGATTGGTGCAACACAATCTTCCTAAGCTTATTTCCCCGAACTTGCCTTTGTGCGAACTAAAATACGCCATCAGAATATGATGATATTATTATTAAGTCAATCTGTAAATTTAACAATTACACACTGGTACCTGGGGGTTATCGAATTCTACGTTTATTTCAAACTCAACATGTGTGCTGCCTTTTTAAATCTCAATTGTTAGCTCAAGGAGTGGTGAACTTAAATATCTCGTATATCATTGCTCGGTTACAGTGTTACCAATGACAAACTCGAGTCACAAAATACCATACCCTCGAAAGAGGCGGGGGCCATATTTCATCTGTCATCCCTAAATATGTGAGGGTGTACTGAAAAGTATTCGACATAGCCAAGAAGGGATTCTAATAATTTTCTGATGCTTGGTTATTTCGTCAGATTTAATGAAGTGGGTCGAGTCAAGAACTTTTTAATACCCCATAGTAGGGGTAACAACCTATAGGTTGCTACTGTTAGGTAGGTAAGGTCGATATGAAAGAGTGATTTACCCAAGTGCTCGCACTTAATCTCTTAACGGCAAGCCTTTGTGTGATGTCAAGTGACGACAGAACAGAACGACAGGAGAAGTGGATTCATGCTTTTAAAGAGTGATAGTGCGAGGAGAACATAATTCCCTCTTTTGAAATTCATCCATTTCGTTTTCCGCGATGACCAGCGAGTACTAGACAACTTCTTTAGAGATGAATAAGTGGCAATACTACAGACCTTTACTGCTACGCTTTGTGATCAATGGGTTTTCTGGTATCGCTGTATACGTGTTTAAAGAGACTACTTCGAATGAGACGGTGAAAACTAGAGTTTACAAGAATTTTTAATGTCAAATTATCTGAACTTTTGGTAAGACAATGTATATGTCTCATTTACGGAGTCGACATCGCCATGTTTGTCAGATGTTTCATTGTCGATTTTTCTCTTGTTTATTCAACTTAATAAATAATTTTAGTGTTTTCTTATTGCTCCAGGGCAATTTGGCTGTTGACGAAATATATACCGGAAGAAGTGAGCTTGATATTATACTTGATACTGCAATAACTTCAAATTATGAATGTCTAAAGTAAAAATTTGGAGAATTCCATGTTATATTTCACCAAATGATGCTATCTTCTCTTAATACTTAATTCACACCAACTGCCACCGTGGAATGCAACTGGCATATATATTCATTGCATTCCTGTATACATATAACACTAGGAGAACGATAAATGTAATGTAAAAATAGCAGACGAGAACAGACGCCATGTTAGCCTTTGTTCATCTTTGTCGCTACAGCTGCAGTTTTTAGCTTTAGCAAACGGATAAAGTGTTGCTTTTAAACCCGGAGGGATTTTGGTGGTCTCTGCTGAATGCCGCACTAAATTAGGAGAGCAAAAGCCGTCAGATAATTCACCATAATACTTCATCGTGATGTATTTCAAGGGCATCGTACAACCTTGCATTGCTCTACTGCTAAGAACACTGCTACATCGAAAACAAATGCACATTTTCACATATGTTTGACATCAATTAGTTTTTTTATCTATTAAAGTTTTATGAAATTTTAAAATGTATTATTTCCTTTATTAAACATTTTTCCACCTATTTTGTTTTCTTATCACAACGTTTTCAGTCGATTTATTCTTGTTCGGTTTTTTAATTAAATAAGACATCTGAAAGACGGGTCTCTTCGAGACATGGGCAATCATGGCTCTCCACAATTTTCTGTGCTTTTCGCTCTGAATAATTTTTGTTATTTTACTATCTCTTCCTATCCCTGTTCCGCCAACCATTTACACAAGCGCGCTAGATAAGCTCTGTGCTGTGATCCTCTGTTTCTTTTGCCTTCAACATGTCCTTGTGAGTGTCAAAGTATTGACGCCCTCTTTCCTCATTATGTAATATAGAAATCTCAACTGTCCCCTTTCTGACTCTAAGTATAAGTGTCCTTATTTTCCTTAAAACTTGTCGTTGCTCTCATGTACAATTCATGGTATTCTCAGCATCCTTCTGTAGAACAACATTTCTGTTATGGATTTCGTTAATCGGACTGACTTCCTCATCTTGGTTGCTTTCCTCACAACGTTTCGGCCGTCTGATCCTCCGGCCTTCTTCAGGTGCATCTCGAACTCGGGAACCGTCGGTCTGGAATTTCGAACCCAACCCTTTATTGTTAAGGGGGTACCATGTTCTCGTTCCAGACCGACGGTTCCCGAGTTCGAGATGCACCTGAAGAAGGCCGGAGGATCAGACGGCCGAAACGTTGTGAGGAAAGCAACCAAGATGAGGAAGTCAGTCCGATTAACGAAATCCATAGTGAAAACCCCTCATCCCAAAAATATAGACAATTACTAACATTTCTGTTGCTTCAAGTTTCTTGATATATATATATATATATATATATATATATATATATATATATATATATATATATATATATATTGCCGACGCGTTTGACATTTCGCTTGATAAAGTCGGATTGACAAAACGCGTAGGCAATGACTAAGAAATATATTTCCCAATTGTTTTCTTGTTATCCAAAACAGTTTTAGTAAACTGATGCATATTCAACAATGACGAACCTTCAAGTTATGCTATGTGAATTCGATTTTCATCTTTTTCGTTATTTTCTTTTAATTCTGAATTGCAGGTTACGTTAATGATAGATAGATAGATAGATAGATAGATAGATAGATAGATAGATAGATAGATAGATAGATAGATATGAACAGGCTGAAAGAAAGATTTGTGTTTTTTATCGTCTTCTGCTTTGTAAAGCCGCCACTTTTGTAAAATGAAGGCAGATGCTATTTCGCTCGCGAAGCAGATTTATTTTTGCAACAACAATCTTGTTTGAGAACGCTCATTTATTTAGAGAGAATGCAGTTTTATTATTATTAGAATGGTGTTTTATTATTACGATTCTCTTATTATAAATAGATTTAGCTAACAGCTGAAAACCTTAACAGCATAACTAACGATAGATAGGAGTATCTGATGTACATGCATGCATACATGGCCGGTTGATAAGAAGTGAAACCGTTTTGTTTTTTTCTCTGTGACAATTGTTGGCAATACAGCAATTATAGAAGAGTAGTTTGCCCAAGTGTTAATTCATTCAATTTCTTAAGTGAGTGAATTAAATAAAATATTGTGGCATACCAGTGACGAAAAATTTTGCGACATACCAGTGGGGAAACATTTTGCCAATATATCTGGCGATAGATCAGAGCACAGGGGGGAATGGATTTGTGTCTTCTCGAAGGACATTCATGTTAAGTTGATACGTGCAGCCACAGCGGAGAAACGAACTCTTCTCGGTGATTTCGTTTTCTATTCTGCATTTCTCACATATCTACATATATACTAGGATAGCTAGCTAGCTAGATAGATAGATGAACAGACTGAGAAAGAAAGAAAGAAAGAAAGAAAGAAAGAAAGAAAGAAAGAAAGAAAAAAGAAAGAAAGAAAGAAATAATGAACAGACTGGAATAGATAGATAGATAGATAGATAGATAGATAGATAGATAGATAGATAGATAGATAGATATCAATAGGAAATATTGTAAATGTTCGTCTATATATTTTACTCTTAGTCTGATGCGTCTACTTTGGTATCCATGCCTTTTGGAAAGGTACATATCCGTCTCTCTCCCTACCTCATCTCAGCTGTTGGTAAAATAGGAAGGTAGATTTGGATTTCTAGGCTTGGGTTGCATCCAGTCTATTAGAACGACAAATCGGAATTCGAAAGAAAGAAAGAAAGAAAGAAAACGACGATCGAAATGATCTCTTGGTGGAAATGGTGATGATCATGAAGAATAACAAATAGATGATGATGATGATGATGATGATGATGATGATGATGATGATGATGGTGGTGGTGGTGGTGGTGGTGGTCGTGATGGTGCTGCTGCTGCTGCTGATGATGATGATGATGATGATGCTACTGCTGCCTCTGGTTGTGGAAGTGACCGTAATTCTTATGAATCCTGATAATGGGGTGAAGAGGGAAGAAATTAGTTGGAAGGTTAGTGGGACAGAAGAGGACAAATAGGAGGGTAAAATCGGGTGACATACTTCATTTAATAAACTTCAAAATCCAAACACATCTCTAGTGAATTTCCTGACAAAATCCAACCACATCCTTAGGGGATTTCCCGACAAAATCCTAAAAAACGTGGGAGGAAGAAAAGAAAATGTATACATCCGTCAAAATGAGAAATGCCAATCTGTTCTCGAAAAGAACTCTTTCACGTAATGAAGACGGGATTTTAGCAAAGGAGAACATTTTACGTCCCATCACGATTTGTTGGGAGAGGGGAAAAGAGGGAACATCCCTAAACATGACTGCTATTTATATTCGTGCTGTCAGCTGTCAAAATCCGAAGTGACCAATCAAAATATGATAATCACTTCAAGCAGGTAAGTGTGACGACATCCTGAAGACTGACAACATTTAAAATGTCTCTCTGGTTTCAGCTATTATTTTTATTTTTTATATTTTTGGTTAGATAAAGGAAGTTCAACAGACATTTCTACTCTGTTCAATATGAATACGTTCTTATAAACATCAGGCAACGCTCACGGGCCTATTAGCAGATGTTGCGGTATGTTTCTACATAGAGTTATACGCGTGCAATTGTGAACGATATGTCCGTTCGTCTTGTATATACATCTGATGCCTATGAGGTTTTTTTTCTTCTGGCTGATTCAAAATAATATTTCTTAACTAAGCCTGGCTCAAGACTGACTGCATTAGTGTACGTTCTGGGACAAATTGAAGAAGGAAAGTGATATGTGTTCATGTGTAGATAGAATAACATTTAAGTCGGATAGCAGGCCCGTCACCAGGTGGCGGATACAGCCTGGAATGAAAATGATATGAACTAATTTTAGTGTGCAAATTCTTATTTGTAACCCCACTCCCCGAATTAAAGCCCGACCCCCAACTTAAAACGATGGCGATGGACCTGTCTTAGACAAAGCTTTAGTAGTAAGAGCCTAACCAGAATAAGCTGTGAGATAAACTAATGGTCGTTTATACTTATTTATTTAGTAAAAGTTTATCGGATTTAATGATATACAAGACCCAACCTTTTCACTAGCCCCACCAAAATGACTAAAACACCTCCCGAATTTTAAGTATCTGGTATGCTAATGTTTACCCAAGCTCCGTAGACTAAAGCAGATTTATAGCATTTTATTTTATGAATGGGTGCTAACCAAGAAACACTTCTAAAAATAATTCTGTTTGGTCATTTGGACAAGTTTTGGACAGGTGTGAGCCGGGTTGAGAATTTTTAGATACCCCCTTTATAATATTAATAGTAAATAACTAGCTAACCACCGCACTACAAATGGGAACTCAGAACTTGTATGTGCATGCGAATGTGTTGTGGAGGCAGAGCCAATGCAAGACTCTCGTGCCCCCCCCCAATCTATGATATGCCCTACAAACGATGATACGGGCCCCTTTCTGCTACATCTCAAATAGTTATATGGTAGTATTCATATAAAATACAAATTTTCTTGTAACCTAATTATGAACAATAATGGATCAAATGCAATAAAAGTGATCAATTGAACTAGAAAAAAATTGAAATAAATACAATGTATTTAAGTGCAAATCAATCACGTCATAATAGATCATTCCATCTTAAATCAACAATGGTTTGCGGCGATTTTTAACATCAACTTGAGAGTGTGCTCGTTAAAAAGTTGATTAATTGTAGAACATTCAACATTATGGATAAAAGTTAGTGAATTTTATTCCGTCTTTTTGGAGCCTTAGCATGAGCAGCACAAATTCACGGATTTGGACGAAATAAGAATGGCACGTGAAAATTTCTCATCCTTTAATAGTAAGTTGTGCATAGTTTAATTTGTAACGTATGCAGATAGAAAAAGAAAAGTTTTGATAAAATAGCGAGGGTTACAAAGCACTTCCCCAGGGTCCCCAACCATGCCCTCTAACCGTGGTAGTACGCATCGGCCTTGTGGGGCGGGGGATTGATTCTACATGCGTGACTGCGATTGGGAGTGGATTTACAACATCAGACAAACCTTTGGTCCTTCACCAATGAAGATTAACAATAATAATAATGACAAGGGAGATTTTGCTCGGGCTCACTTTGATAATAACGATCCGATGTTTGTCTACTTGTGCATTTGTTACAAAATCTGAAAAGAAATTCTTATCAACATTGAAAAATGAACTGAAAAAATTAGTAACTGCAGCATAAAATAATGATACCCATGAAATAATATCTTTATTTTGTAAAAAGAAATATTTTTATATAATGGTCCGATTTCTGTATTTTGTGTTAGTTAATGTAATAAAAAAACGGTACATCGTAGCGCTAATTTCTTGCGCAAACCTGTTGAAATAGAAAATACAGCGATTTCTATTTGAATAATGCATTCGAACTAATCACAACTAATACTACTTCTCAAAGGAAATAATTTCAGATCTATTAAAGGCTATATCGTAGTTTCCGTTTCATTTACAAATTTATTACATATCTTCTACCGATTAGTTTCAGAATTGTGCCGGATCATCCGTTATACCGGACCAACATAACTCACATGATAACAATCGAATAATACATCTTTGACCCAGTTGCTTCTCCCGTATCACTACAGCATGATTGACTGTTAGCAACTTATATTAAATTCGTGCCATACACAAAACCATCTGTGAAGTTTTATTCTTGCTTGTCATTTTGTCCGGATGAAAAGATATGATGGGTCATCAGTTACTTGAAAACCCGGAAATGCACATGTATAATATAAATTCTATAAATATGAAGTGACCTACCATCGACCTTAATGGCCACCGATAAGGGCCTTTAAGAAAGTATATCTTTAAAGTAAAATCGTATTTGCTGTGCGTTAACATTAAATTTGGTAAGTCTAAAAATTGACACGTGCTCTTAAGATAGTCCTGATGAAAGAAGTATTCAGCCTTGCCGTTAAGTCCGACGATGCGTTTGGTCGCCATATGTAACGGATAGCATTTAACGCTACCATAAATAGTTAGCAGTTATTATAACTTCTTAAACACCTGCAAAAGAGCATTTCATAACATTACACTTTCAATGCATAGGCATGTCAAAACAAATTAATCATTGGTGATTAATTCATCTTGTTATATTCGGAATTTTTTATCCGTTCTTGGAGGCGGATGTAAAGTTTCTTTTATTCTTTATCTTTTAAGCACAAACATACACACATATGCATGGACGTATTCACATATTTACAAAAATGCACGTCCATCGATATATGCCTAAAATACACATACACATAAACACACATACATACATAAATAAAACAGATACAAATATGTATAAATACTCACACACACATGAACAAATAAACACATATGCATAAATACCCATGCATAAACATACGCATATGCATAAACACACTTAAGCACACAAATAAACACATATTCCCTTATGCATAAGCACGCATACAAATATAGAGAAATACAAACATATATATAAATACACACATACATGAACATATACGCATATGCATAAATACACATATATACATGAATTGATAGACACATATACATAAATAAAGACATGCTTAAACGCATATACATACACAGAGATATGCACATACGCTTAAGCAAACGTACACAGCCTTACACAAACATATGCAAACACACATATACACACAATCACGTTTAAATAAACATATACACACAAAAACTTACGTAAGACCCAATATCTTTTCAAACATAGGCGATTTTTCTCAAAAAGCACTCACATCTGAGGCCTTGTGACAGACTAAACTAAGTAAATATCACTGACTTGCTATGGACACAAGTGTTGACAAGCTAGTTTCGCTGGCAATTACTCCTGTAGTGAATTCGATTCACAACCAATTTAAACAATGCTTAATAAATATCCATAAAAAAATACTCTTCGCTGTAGCGCAGTGGTTAACAGAATAATCTCGCAAACCATTGCTACTGTAATGATCTTACTTGGATACACCTGTGGCCTTGTACCAGACTAAGGTAAGTATAGTAAATATGGGTACTTTTGTGCAGCAATGACTAGCAAGCTAGTGTAGTAGATTTTTACAACTATGTAGTGAGTTAGATCCTCATAGGGTGCCACACAACTTTGAGTTCAGGCTGTACTAATCTAAGTATTATAAAGTTACTCTGTTACAGAGAAATTCTGGGTAAGGCTGTAAACCAGTTTACATTTAATTTTACAGCATTATGGAACCAAGCTTAGAAAATTTACTAGTAAAATCTAATGTTGTCTTTCAAACACCCCACTTTCGCACATAAGACATTAGAGATGTTTTTAAATCAGTTTTTGGGAGAGAAAAAACGGAAGTCTTATATTCTATGAAATATGGTAATTCTTTATCGGAATCGTCAAAAAAGAATGTTTGAATACATAATGTTAAATTCTATCAAACTGAATTTACATATGTATTGATTCTTTTTTTTCTTGACACCCACAGTTTAACACGATTGAATTATTTTAATGCTCTTCAAAAAAGATGTTATCTACGCGATCAAATAAAAATCTTTCACTGTGCCACTGTTTCTACTCTGTCATACCTGTTCTGGAGGGTCCGTCATTTTGAGCTGAGTGGAGATCAAATAGAAAAATATGATGTAGAACATTGTTGGTCATTATTGTCTAGGCCAGGTGTTTGTAGGATTGAATAAGTAATTTTTTACTTACATTTGAGTTGTAGATTTTAGCAGCAGAATGGATAAAAGACGAAAGTAAATAATAATAATAATAATAACAACAACAACAAAAGCCTTAATGCTACAGCAAGTATGGTCGCCATAATTTCTGGTTTGAACCAATTGAAAGTG
>OZ038478.1:9551289-9588789 GCA_964036315.1 Acanthosepion esculentum
AAAAATAGATACAAATAAGATTTAGTCATTTAAATTTTATTCATTCACTTGTAAAAACTAATTTTTTAGCGGGAGGTCGTCTGAGACAATTTCTAAAATAGACAATGTGTCTTTTATACCGCGACTTTATAGTGCTTGGAAAAAACTGATTTAGACAATAGGCCAAAAAAAAAAAAGACCTTTATTTTAATGAGACATAGATATTTTTACACTTTCAGAACTACAAATAAATCATTCAATTCTTTAATTTATAGCAGTGAACAGCAGCAAACGCCCGCGCAATAAGAGCCAACTAAAAAACAGTCTCCAATCTCATTCTATCCGAGATTAGCCCTTCACTTGCCGATATCAAAACGAGACCGTAACATCGAATTCCATGATTTGGTTAAATTTGTATATTCTTCTCTGTATGTGCACACATGGGTGTTAGCGGGGCTGGTGCGTACTGCCAGCTAATTCTTTCTGCCTGCGGGCCCCGGGCAATGCTTTGTGACCCTCGCTATCTAAATTTACTTTTTTCTGCCTACATTCTTATACCTGACAAATTAAACTAAGTTCAATTTTCATGCCGTGGTTTTTTTTTTCCCGTTCAAATCCGTAAATTTGTTTTGCTCATGCAAAATCTCGAAGAAAAAAAACACTATATAAAATTCAGTATTTTTTTATCCATTGTGGAATGTGTTAAAATTCTTCAACTTTTAACAAGAAAATATTGTTCATTTATTGAAGACAGAATAATCCATTATATGTCTCTCTCATTTGTATTTAGATACATTGTATTTACTTTAAATTTTTCTAGTCGAATTGTTCACCTCTGTTGCATGTGATCCATTATTTTTCATAATTAGGTTACAATAAAATTTGTATTTTATATGAATACTACCTTATAAAACTTAAGATATAGTGGAATGGGGGTGGGCCCGTATCATTGACTTGAGGGTCACAAGATCCTTGCACCGACCTTCGGTGTTAGCCAAGACTAAAATCACTGCCCATAATTGTGACAGTGTAAAATAAGAAATAAAAAAAAAACGTATATTCTCTAATCAGAATTTAATTTCGAGAAAATGTATCTATAATTAACATTAATACAGATATTTTTAACTTTAAATGTCACAAAACTTTTATTAATATTTGCTCTCTACGAACTTTTATCACGTCACCTGTCTTCTATCTCTTATCAAAATATGAAACAAAGTCAGACAGGCAATCATTTGAGTCTTTTTGCTTCGGTGCTGAAACAAATGTTTGCTTCTACGATATTTATAGAATTAACAAGATAGAAACTCACCGTACAGACGGGTGCGTCGCCCTCCCTTAAAGCAAGATGTAGGTTTTACAATGTTCATCTTGTTAAGTCGACGTCACCGTCAATCAAGTCTTTGTTCTATTTCTGGGTGTGAATACGAATAAACAGGAAGGAAGAAACTGCCTATATATATATATATATATATATATATATATATATATATATATATATATATATATATATATATATATATATATATGCAGTTTATTCGTGTTATTTGTCGAAAGATAAAGATGGCAATAGAGTCACTCGTATATGCTTATCTTCTGTCGACAGCACAGATAGATTCTAAATTGAGAAGTCAAGAGGAAGAAACCGAATTAAAAACTGCAAAATATAAGGGCGGGAAAATTCACTTGAATAAAGAATAAAATGATATTAGTACAACACAAGACAAATGGAGGTTATAGGAGAAAGATTGTGTTACGAAAAAGATTTTAAACACAGATGTTTATTTCTACATTGTGAACTGCCATTCAAAATCCTGGTTTTGACGTGAGTTTCAAAACCAATTGTCGGTATCGCCGTTTACACGCTACAAGTCAACTAGACCAGCTCCCGAAGCATTAACCTACATTAAGATGCCTACCAACCAATGGAGTCGATAGCAAACACACAATAAAACAAGCATGTCCAACCTTTTTTTAAGTTTAGCTTCTTGCAACAAGAAAAAAAGGAGTAGAAAGAGAGAAGATTGTTTAGCGTTAAATATTTTAAGTGGTGAAATATGAGACTTGAAATTATCAATCGAAACCCTGGGATATACTTGACCTTACAAACCGCCCTCTGGTACCAGTGGAGAACAAATAACTACCTTAACCAAAAGTAGACTAGATATATAGAAATCTTTGTTTCTCTCTTTTTGAATTCTGTGTCACTTCTAGAAGTAGATAAACATGGCTCTCCACAGCTTCCTTTTTCTTGAATATTTGTAAATTATGCATTGTCGTATTTATTGTTTGAAAAGATAGTGGAAGGATTTTCCCATTGCCTTCTCCACGGTTTTGCATTCAAAGTTGTCCTTTTCTTAGGCTAATTGCCAACCAAAATTAAAAAGTTCAGTCTGCCTTGTTATTTAACCCATAGGTTCGGGAAGAAGAGATGCATTCATACCTTTCGAAAAAGTTTTAATTCAAATAAAACATGTCCCAGACAGGATTTGAACCCAGCTCGCTGATGACATTTTCTGTGCTGTTAACCATTTGTCTACCTATTCCTACTAAACTTAATATATCGCATTTGAACTATATTATAGTGATTTTCCAAGCGTAGCTTAGAAGTGGCACAAGGACGAAAGTAGGGAGGCATCCAGTGAGGATCGAATTCACTAAACCGTCGTAAACCGTCGTAATTACTCTAGCGAGACAAGCTTGCTAACCATTCCACCGCCTTCAGGTGTCTCATTTGTACTGTATTATATTCAAATAAGCATAATTTAAAAGGAAGATAGTGTTACACCATATACATACAAGCTAACACACACACACACACACACACATATATATATACACACATATATATATACATATATATATACATATATATATACATATATATATATACACATATATATATATATACATATATATATATACATACATATATATATACATAC
Organism: Acanthosepion esculentum; assembly: GCA_964036315.1. Lineage (NCBI taxonomy): Eukaryota > Metazoa > Mollusca > Cephalopoda > Sepiida > Sepiidae > Acanthosepion > Acanthosepion esculentum. The sequence goes on from OZ038478.1 coordinate 9,554,214, forward strand.
ATATATATATACATATATATATATATATATATATATATATATATATATATATATACATATATATATACATATATATATATATATATATACATATATTATAATAATGTATATATATACATATATATATATATATATATATACATAGAAGTCAACACTTAGAGGCGACAGTCTGTTTTATGCTAGATGCAATCGTCAGGTCCGGTTTGTGAAACATGGTAATTCCTGTGTAGCGAAGTAACCATATTTTACATCAGTTAATATACACATATATATATAGCTTAGATGTGACGCATTCACTTTTATATTTACGCACGCTCTATCTCTGATATTGAGCACTTTATCCCATAAATATAGCACACTTTAAGACTATATTTCTTCATATATATATATATATATATATATATATATATAAATGAAGAAATATAGATTTAAGGTGTGCTATATTTATGGAAGTGCTCAAGGTATGCAAGAAGGTACAAATCGATATAAGATATGTATATCCAACCATTTATTCAGGTGAAAATTAAGGAACAGTATCAAAATGTTTTACCTCCAATGGTCAAAATCCCCTCCTTCGTGTTCAGTGCACAAGTCGAGCAGGCACACAGGCGCGCACATACATGCATGTCTACCGACATGGCGGTCAAGGATACATAGGTTGCTAGTAAGGGTAATAATAATAATAATAATAATAATAATAATAATAATATCAGTACTATTATTTATAACTGAATTATTATACAATGGAGCACTGAAAAATGTTCAGTCCGACCAAGAGATACGTCCAAATGAATTCTGACGTTTGGTTATTTGGTCACGTTTTAGGCAGAGATTCTCCTCATATTGACTGTATAACTTGAGTTCGACATACTCAATTTCCCCGAGGTTTGCCGTGATTTGAGTCTTTATTTTCTGAATGGTACGAGACTTTTCACGTTATTAAAGCCATCGGGCACCAGAATACAAGACAGTTTGATTGATTCATAGTAATGAATAAAGCTTGGTGACTGATGTAGTTGACTATTTCTCGTCAGTGCCATTTATGATCCCAGCCAAATCCTAGTATTTCGAATGCTCATTTTTAAGACAAGAGCTGCTGCTTCGTGATCTTTCTTTCTCCACCCAAGTGACCCGGCGTAAATATACGAGGGAAAGTAAAAGATTATCCACACTCTTGTATGTAGCTCTGGTGAAACACATACTATGCAGCAAAAGGAAAGTATCGTTTGCACTAACTCAATGGTCCCGACTACGGTCGACTCATTTGCTAAAATTCGGATAATTTTTGACTTACATATGTGTGTACACGCGTGTGTGTGTATTCAATATGCGTGCGTGTAGAGTATACATGATGGGTAATATAGGCACATCTGTGTGTGTGTTATGTAAGTACCGCTGTTTAAGATCCTTATATGTGTGCAATATGTATGGATTGTACGCGATCTCTCAAGAACCTACCTAGTTGAAATCCACCAATCTTCATTTAGTTTGACACAAGTTTCCAAGTGAGGAGAAAACTCTGTAGTAATGGCCAACAAGATTAGCTTGTTACCTATTGCCACTCCAACTGCCTGGTTGCAAATATATATATATATATATATATATATATATATATATATATATATATATATTCTCCTGGCGCAAGTAATCTCCTGTTATAATAATATTTTGAAGGCCAGTATTTTGGATACTGATTTTCAAGATCAGCAAGTCTTCTTTATGGTGAATATGGGTGCGACACAATCTTCCACTCACCCCAGGTCTAGATTGTTAAATTCATTTAGTGTATCTGTTAGGTAACAAGCAAATCTCTATAATACACGTTCTAGTATTCTAAATAACATTCTAAACTCAAGTTTGGAACCAGCATTCGAACCCCTACCTCAGTAACCGATGGGAAATATTCAATTATCCTAAGCATGAGAAAAAATCCCTTTTCTCAGCTTAGACTAATATGCAGCGACGAGGATGCGCGAATTTGCTTCATTAACAACGCCTTTATGGCGGCGAATGTTGGACTGTCTCCTCAAAGATGAAGAGACTCGAGACAACAGAAGTATGGTTCTTCAGAAGGATGCTAAGGATATCATGGAAGGTTAGCAAGGTAAAAACAGTAAAATCGGCCTTACTAACCGAAACGCTTCTCTGTGGTTAAATCGGTAAAGCACGTCAGGCTATATGACGGTTCCGTATAGGATACAGGTTCGATTGCTGTCGGAAGACGCATATTTTCTATGAAAATTTCTCGGACATTCATGCCGGTAAATGTCATTTAATACTGTTTATTATAAACAGAGCATTTACTTAAATATTTGTATCTATAAAAAGAACGTATAAACATTATATATATATATAGAGAGAGAGAGAGAAATACAAACAAGTTTGATTAAAAAAAAACCGACAAGCTTTGTCTATTTAATTTTTTATTGAATTGTGGATAAGGTGTGTATTGAACACGAATTTGTACATAAACTGCTCGAAATTAATATTTTGTTATTTTTGTTCAAGTATTTTCGACTTTCGCAGTCATTATCAAGAACCCATGTAGTATCTATGTATCTGTGTATCTGTGTGGTAGTTAAAATTCTTTTGTCTGCATCCTGGTATTCTTTGGGAAACTGGACGTGTGAATTAGTCTAGCGTGACGTCATGTGGGATCGAGGTCGCACAAAAAGAATACGATTTTTTTATTTATTTAATATATATATATATATATATAGAGAGAGAGAGAGATAGATAGAAAGATAGATAGATAGATAGACAGATTATATATATATATATATATATATATATATATACACATATATATATATATATATATATGCACATAGATACAGGAGGGTGAATCAATGACTGATAGGTAAATGTTTAATGTTTATCTATGTGATTAATATTCCACACGAGATTATCGAGATCCATCTTTTTACAGATCGGAAGGTTCACAGTGGAGAGATTGTAAGCAATATCTTTACTTGATTTTAATGTGTAGGTAGTTTATCAATATAGATGTTCGGTGTGGGTGTCGGAAAACTTCTCGGCTCGACCCACTTCCCCAAAATCAGCATCTCAATGACCAAGCATCAAAATACACATTTTTGAATTTGGATGTGGGTCCGTCCGAGAATATTTGAAGCAACCATTGTAAATTTGAAGATAAACATGTTGTTTTTTTTAGGATCTTTAGTATAAGTTTTTATTCTCTTTCACTCTCTCTCTCTCTCTTTCTCTCTCCCTCTCTCTCTCTCTCTCTCTCTCGCTCTCTCTTTCACTATCTCTCTCTACATATTTTTCATCCTCCTTTTCCCACACACTTAATTTTTGCCCTCGTTATATCTGTCTATACATTCTTCTCTTTTCTCTCTTTCTTTTTGTTCTTTATATAAATTACTCGGCACTTTTCCTTCTTGCCTCTCTATGTCTGTCTTTATTATCACTTTCCCTTTCTCTCAATATATATCGAACCTGTATATTTCTGTATAGGAATATAGGTTCGATTCCTGTCGGAGAACACATATTTTCTACGAAATTTCTCGAACAATTTGGCCGGTAAATGCAATTAATAGTACTGTTTAATTAAAAACAAAACATTTACTTAAAAATAAATTGTATCTATAAAAATAACGTACACAGAATATATATTAAATAACTGCCGAACTTCATCCATTACCATTATATATATATATATATATATATATATATATATATATATATATGCATTTTCTCCTTTTCTATTCATCTTTCTTTGTTCTCTCTCCGATTCCTCTCTCTCTCTATTTCTCTCTTTGTCTTCCTTCTGTTGTTTCTTTGTCCTTCTTTCTTTAATTTCTTTCGTTTGCTATCTTTCTCTGTCTGTCTGTCTGTCTGTCTGTCTCTCTCTCTCTCTCTCTCGATCTATATATCTATATCTATCTATCTTTCTCAGACTTCTCTCTCTTTGTTCCTACACTCTCTATTTTTCTCTACGATCTCCATTCCACTCCCTCTTTATCCTTGTATTCGTTTTATTTTCTCTTTGTCCTCCTCCCAATTTGTGTTTATTCTTTCTATTACTCTTTCTCTGCACTAATTTGCTACCATCTGTCTGTCTGTCTGTCTGTCTGTCTGTCTGTCTCTCTCTCTCTCTCTCTCTGTGTTTTCTCCTCCTGTCCTTCTACTCCCACTATCCTTGTATTCCCTCGTCTGGCCTGTTTTTTACGTATATGCATCCACATTTTTCTCTGTAAGCCATTCCTTCTTTGACAATACCCTTTCTATCAGCAGTCCTTCAAGCAAAAACGAGATTTTGAACGCTGATTTTCAAAGTAAGTAAGCTCTTATGCGCTACACAATCTTCCTTTTATCAGAATTTTTGAGAGGAGGAATTGTCATTATGCTTTAATTTACTCGGACTGGTTTCCTCATCTTGGTTGTTATAGTCAAAATAAATAGGTTAGCGGATGAAAATGATGGGGAAGCAATGCAATTATCTAGCGGTTGCGAGTTCTAACGATGCGTAGGGTAGTGCGCAAAAAAAATAAACAAGTTATATACTTTGATTCACTGGAAGACACAATCTACATCACAAAGATGGAAGAATTAACTGATATGAGATATTCTCTCGCATAGACAGAGGAAAGAAAAGAATCTACCCTCGTGGATTCAATAAAGGATTTTGTTCGAAATTTCCTGAAGGTTACCCGGATTACCAGACATCTGAAGAATACCCGAGTGTATAACGGCCGAAACATTATAACTACGACAGTCAAGATGAAAACACCATTGCTGTTGATATAAATATCTCATAATCTATTCATCTAAAGTTATGCCATTCTTGTATGTCGACTGTTGTGTGCAATAGTTAAGAATGTTGCTTTTTTGTTAGTCCAATACTCATTAAATGTTTGTTTGTAACCAATTTTGTATGGCCTACTATGAACAATAGTTAACAAGATAGTCTTGCATAACATTACCAGCGAGTTAGATCCTTACTGGGTGTCAACTCTTGTATCCTTGTATCAGGCTAAGTTAATAAATTGGTATAATGCCTATGTATATACGTATGCTTGGCTACGTTGGTCGGGTCACTTGATCAGGGAGGACGATAAGTGCATGCAATAACAATTGCTGTATGGATAGATAAAGGGGGTTAAAGGTCACAACATAAATCAGAAGCGCGTTTTAAAGATTCAATTGACAAGTCACTCACAGATTTTAAAACCAGTCACGATAATGGGGGAAATGTGTGCTAGTGGCCGATTGAAATGGAAGAAAGATATTTAAGCTCTTTGAAGAAAAAACAGGCGAAGACGCGCAAAGGTGAAAAGGGCCACAAGAAAGACACTCTGCCGATGGATGATGACTTTACATATCGGAAATTGCCGACTAACCTTTATTTTTTTTATTATAAAGAGATTAATTAAATTTATAGATTTATTAACAAATTCTACAGTCAATATGAGGAGAATCTCTGCAGGCGAGATCCCACTGCCTAAAACGTGACCAAATAACCAAACGTCAGAATTTATTTGGACGTATCTCTTGGTCGGACTGAACATTTTTCAGTGCTCCATTGTATAATAATTCAGTTATAAATAATAGTACTGATATTTTTTTTTTTATTATTATTATTATTATTATTATTATTATTATTATTATTATTATTATTATTATTACCCTTACTAGCAACGTATGTATGCTTGACCGCCATGTCAGTAGACATGCATGTATGCCTGTGTGTAGTCATGCATCTCTCTCTCTCTCTCTCTCTCTCTCTCTATATATATATATATATATATATATATATATATATATATATATATATATATTTGTATGTGCATTTCTAGGAAATTAAATGAAAATTACATATATATACACACACACACACACACACACACACACACACACACACACACACATATATATATATATATATATATATATATATATATAAAGGCGAAAAGCAGAAAGGGATTGCTGATGGATGATGGCTGTACATTTTTATCTGTGATATTTGAAGCCATGTCGTCGGCCTATCTCAAGCTGGCCTGACAATCCATATTCGCAGTCATACATAAAAATTTCCAACTAAAAAACTAAAAACACGCAATTCATTTCTCCAGATATATCCTTCCCAATTTGTAAGAAAGTATGTAGAGAGATGTCCTGATTAGCTAAACATGTGAAATCTTCACAATGCCAAAGTACAACCCAATAAGAAATCAAAGTAAAAGAGTTTGTATCGTTTTTGCGGCAAAAAAAAGGTAAATCTCTTAAAAGGCTTAAGGGTCATTGTAGATCACGTAAGGGTCATTGTAGATCGCGTAAGGGTCATTGTAAATCTCTTACGGGATTTAAGGGTTATTGTAGATCGCAGTATTTCTAGGTCACTTGTACATATTGCACTGATTTTATTTGGTTCAAACATTTACTCTGTAACATAAAGATATATATTTATTTTTTAATTTTACAGCATAATATTTCAATTTCTAATAAAACAGTATTTTTTTTTCCATACAATTTTAATCAAATAAATGTTTTTGTGTGTCGCACATGTAGGATTTAGTGTAAATTATCAATCTAATAGTTGTTTTAACTTACATGTTAATGAATTAGAAATAGCTATATTTGATTAACGAGTCTACAACCACCATGTATGTATTTATGTATGTATGTATGTATGTGATGTGCGGGTGATATGTATGTATGTATGTATGTATGTATGTGATGTGCGGGTGATATGTATGTATGTACGTATGTATGTATGTGATGTGCGGCTCGAAAAGAAAAATCGGCGAATTGAGTTCGATTTCCAGTCGTTCGTTACATTCACTTTCGCGCAGATAACCTTGAGAAAGGTATGAATGAATCTATGACTTCTCCATCCCAGTTGGGGAGGGGTAGATTGGGCGTTTTAGCCTTGGTTGAAAACCGCTGTATGAGAAAGAAAACTCTGAATTATCTAACGCAGGCAGATGGAACTTTTTTCAGTGATGGTCATACTCATTTAACGAGCCGACAGTCATCATGTATGTACGTAAGTAAATGGATACTCTTGGCTTTAAGCTTCCCACTTTTTTTTTTCATTCTATCGTTTTATGAACACGAGAATTTAGTATTTGGATATGTGATCTGAAATTAGTTTTTTTCCTATTAGAGTCGTGAAAAAGTACTCTGGGCAACGTTCAAGCATCATCACATGCAATATGCATTCAATAAAGACCGAAGATTAAACATTACCATAAAAAACAACAAAGATGAGGATACTAGTTTGCGTGATTCTGGAAATAATGAAGACAATGCATTTCAGAAATTTAAATATTTAAAGTCACACCAAGGAAGACGAAAGTAAAATATAAGTAATAACCAATCAGTACTCACCGATAAAAAAGTTAGCAAAGCTTTGTGTGTAGAACGAAGCGCAACGGACAACTGTTTCTTCTCTTTTCTATATAATACTTTCTTTTTTTTTTTTGAAACGCCGGCGAACAGTCAGTCAAAAGGGGGGCCCCGACTATACAGCAACACAACAACTACAACTGTGGTTCCTGAACATGCGCTGAATGACTCAGATAGATATCCAAGATGCTTTTCGAATAGAAAGATAAAGGGAGAAGCAAATCAACAGATAGCAAGCGGCAAGGTTAGGACTGGGTGGGGTGCAAGCAGAGGCTGAATAAAGAAAGTTAATAGGGAGAGGATGGCTGATGCGCCAGCGTTCGTCACCTTGGTAACAGATGATGCGGTGGCTTATGTATACTAAGGAATCGCGAAGTATATTAACAATAATATAACTAGTTTTAAACGTGGTAGTTGGGGAAGTAGCATTGATGGAAATCGTAGTAATGGTAGTTTGGTATGAACACTGTTTTTTGACTGTGCGGAAGGGTGAGATTTGTAACGGGAGAAAAAAAAGGGCGGGGTTTATTTAGGTAAAGGAATATTGAACAAGTTGGCCTTTGTTTTTCCAGTAGGAGCTAACTTTTTTTCTTTTTTTTTTTAAAATGACCGCAAATTTTGAAATATAGAGATGATATTTCTTTTGGCTGTCTCGACGCTATGACGTCAGGAGACGTAAGCGTAATATGAGATTATAAGCGCCCTTCGTCAATCATCAACAACACACCGTTACACTCCACACATAAGTGCAGATCCCATAAATCTGTTGAATGGAAATTTTATTAATCTTGGCAAAATGTAAGGAAATCATACAAATTGGCCCAAATAGACACATCAAACAATATAAGCGTGTACTAAAATTACTTCTCTCATTCTCTTTGTCTTGTAGTCTCTTTGCACATATATATATACATCCTACATGGAGAGCTTCATGTAAAGTGGTGGCAGGTTAGTCACGCAGGTCAGTACTAGTAAAGCTAGTTCGATCCTCACTGAATGTCTAATTATTGTAATTTGTTCTATAATAATCTAAACTTACTAAATATTTAAAGGTGCCTGTCGTAGTGCAATAGTTACCATACTAGTCACACAGATCAGTACTATTAAAGGTAATTCGATTCGCACTGTACCTAACTATTATGACCTTGTGCTAAAGTAGGTAGAATTTGGTAAATATCTATAGCGTTTGGTGTAAAGGGATGTTTAACCAGGTAAATTCGCAAACAAATGAATTTTATCGGAAGTTCTCTTTATGGCTTTATTGAAGCAAGCTTAATAAATATCCAGCTTTTCGATTTACAAAGGCGCCTCGCATAGTCAATCTATCGGCTGTATTACTATAACATTTTCCTAAAATAAACTTAGTAAACATTTCGGAAACTTGCTGTAAAGCGATAGTTAACAAGTCAGTCTACCGGACCATTGCTGATGTCAGGTATTCGATTCTCACTGAGTACCTTATCATTGTGCATTTGGGCTGTACCTTTTTCGCAGTCAAATTAACAATAAGGGTAGCAACATAAAATACAAACGAACAGAATCGAAAACATGAGCGATCACATACCTGCTATAGTTCCTGCTATAGTGGCTGCAAAAGGTAATTCCAATCCTATTGTGGTCTTTCATAGTAAATGCAGACGTTCCCTCGAATCTGTAGGAGATAAGGTCCCAAGCCCTGGCGAACCCTTTACCGTATGATCCGCAAAAGGTACACCCATTTTTTTAAAAATTGATTAACCTCCATAAAATCTAGTTGAATCTTTTTCTTTCAACACAGAAGATTGTTTTGTATAACAATCTAAAATATTTAAGAGTTCCTGTCATCGTCTTCAAATTGTTGAAAACCAATACATATTTAATAAAATAAATGATGATATCAATGCAAACAAGAGCCAAAATTTGCATCGATTAAAATGGTGGACATATTGAAATACTTTTCATACGGAATGGAGAAAAAATGTTTAAGTGAATCCGTTTGCTTTGCAAATGAAATGTATTGTTACATTATTACACATTATGATTTCATTAATTATAGTTCGTACACAAGATGCGTTTTGACGACATTTACTCAAAAGTGAACTACTTAGATAAAACGATGTGAAATTTTAGATATTTTTGTCTCGAGAAAATAATTTTCCCCGTTGAATAGAAAAAGAAAACGCTATTTGTCTACATGGATGAACCCAAGTCGTTTTCACAGTTCCCAGTATATGACTGTTCCTCCTCTGTCATGTATTTTGTATTCGCTTGTGGCAAGCTTGCTCTATTCATTATATGGTTTACTATTCATCTTTCTCTATCAAGGCGGCATTTATTGGGTTTTGTCAATCATGTTATTATCGTTATTATTGGTCTATACCAAAAATGATTTTAGCAGTAATATAATTTTTCTGTTGCTGCAAGTGTGGTTAGTTAGTTATGGAAAAAGAGCACTATTTACATTATTGGGACTATTATCCTCATCTTTGTCGCCATATTTATTACAACGTTTCACCCGTTGTACGCTCCAGCCTTCTTCAGGTGGTTGGAATGTCAAACTGAACACTTTATTTCGCTCACTGGGGTAGACTGTTCTAGTTCCACGTGCCATGTTTAATGGATGTCAGTTATCAGTTATCTCCTGTTAATTCACCTCTCCAAGTTCTCCACTGCCGTAACCGGGTATTGAACACACACTCTTTGGGTCCTGTTACTGGATCTAACTAACGCCTTTATCCACTGTGCCATGTGTCCTCGGTTAAGGCAGTGGAGAACTTGGAGAGGGGAATTAACAGGAGATAACTGATAACTGACATCCATTAAACATGGCACGTGGAACTAGAACAGTCTACCCCAGTGAGCGAAATAAAGTGTTCAGTTCGATATTCCAACCACCTGAAGAAGGCCGGAGCGTACAACGGCCGAAACATTGTAATCAATATGGCGACAAAGATGAGGACAATAGTCCGAATAATGTAAATAGTGTACATAATACCTCATCGCAGAAATATAGACAGATACTGAATGGAAAAAGAGGTTTAACAAGGGAACACTCGCCACTCTATTTGCCACCAATTACCGTGACATGCCAGAGACAACACATTTTATCAATACAGTTACGGCCAAAATGTTCAGAACGGCATTGTTTTCGTCAGAAAAGTAGGTATAAGTTTTTTATCAAAGTTGTTTTATATTCTATAATTTTCACAGACAATAAATACGATATTATTTGTTACTGTCTGAGATTTTGGTGCAATTTGAGAGGATAATACAAAAGTTATGGATGATTTAGTGATTTACTGCAAAACCCATGGCGGCCAAAATGATCAGAACGGTTGCTTTTACTTTTATATTTAACCGGCAAACTCTAATTTTTTAAATTTGTTCACGTGACGGTTCGTTTACTAAACATTAGTAAGAATATCTGCAGTGTACTTTGTTAACATAATGCCACTTACTCCGTTACCAATTCGTCAGCAGATTATTAAGCTTCGAAAGAAGGATAATCTAAGTATTGGGTCTATTGCAAAGATTGTTAACAAGTCAAAAAGTGTTGTTCACGGTATTCTTAAGGTTTACGATGATTGTGGTTCGTGTGAAGCAAGAAAATCTACAGGTAGGCCAAGAAAAACGACCAAGAGAGAAGATAGTGCTATGGTAAATTTGGTTAAAAAGGACAGATTTAAAACTGCTGCTGCTGTTTCTCGGGAAATGAGCATTGTACTGAAGAAAACTTTATCTCGAAAAACTGTGTCTCATCGTTTAGTTGAACATGACCTACAAGCAAGAGCACCTGCAGTGAAGCCACTGATCAGCTCCAAGAATAAAAAAGTGTCGTCTTACCTTTGCAACCGAACATGTGTTATGGTCTCAAGAAAAATGGCAAACGGTGCATTTCAGTGATGAATCTAAGTTTATGTCATTTGGCTCAGATGGAAAAGATACGTTCGTCGAAAAGTAGGTGAAAAATTATCGTCTAAATGCCTTAAAACTAGTGTTAAATTCGGTGGAGGAAGTGTCATGGTTTGGGGGATGATATCTGGAGATGGTGTGGGCCCTTTGGTGCGATTACATGGAAAGGTAAATGCAGGAGTTTATAAACAACTTGTAAAAGATCATGTCTTGCCTGTGCTGAGAAATTCAACTAAGCGACCACCCATATTCATGCAGGCAATGCTCCATGTCACGAGGCTAAGGTGGTCATGAACTTCCTCAAGGCTGAAAAGGTTATTGTTATGGATTGGCCTGCTCAAAGCCCAGATCTCAATCCTATTGAAAATGTGTGGAATATTCGAGGAGAACGTTCGAAAGCCAGAAATCCTAAAACAACCGAGCAATTATGGAATGCCCTTCACGAAGAATGGAATAAGATCACCCAGCAAGAAATTGAAAATTTAATTTCCTCATGCAGTCGAAGATGTCAAAGTGTGGTTGAAGCTAAAGGGCTTCACACTAAATATTAAATAATTCCAGTATTCTCTGTCATTTTTTATTATTTTGTTATTTTTTCAACCGTTCTGATCATTTTGGCCGCCATGGGTTTTTCAGTAAATCACTAAATCATCCATAACTTTTGTATTATCCTCTCAAATTACACCAAAATCTCAGATAATATCAATTAATATCGTATTTATTGTCTGTGAAAATTATAGAATATAAAACAACTTTGATAAAAAAACTTATACCTACTTTTCTGACGAAAACATTGCCGTTGTGAACATTTTGGCCGTAACTGTATATCTGCTGATGAGACAGAGGTTAGTGATATGTATTCTCTCGGTATTTTCTAGGAGATGTCTGATACTGTATTCTTTCAGTATTCCTCGAATGACATCTGATGCTGCAAACCTGTGACAGCAGTTATTAAATTAATAAGCGACCCTGAATATGTACCAGATCGAGAGTCCAAAAACAATATTACATCATAAAAATCATTTTCTCTATTTACATCCATCTGAACATAGTCTTTAATGTTTCAAAGCGCTTGGACAGATCAATCATATTAAAGTATTAAGTTGCCATTTTGTCATATAAGAAGAAAATGAGTAACTACCGACACCGAGGTTCGAGCGTGACACTCTGAACTTATGAATATATGTTTGCCGCCAGGTGTATGAATAGCGGTGTCAGGCTACTGACTGCAGTGATTATTGAGGGAACTATTGAGCGGAACTATTCAGTCGAATTAGTGTGAATTATTGTGCGTCGATGATTTGGGTTTTGATTTAGGATTTACCAGACGTTAAACCGAGCCACACCACTAACAAGGTATTCACTGAAATGGTTAAATAGCTTTGGTTGATATTTACTTCTTTGTTTTTGTTAACCCTAGAACACTAACCATCAATTAAAGTTACACCACTACTAACCATGGTTATATCATACCCGATTTTGAAAATATCAAAAAAAATATTAGATATAAATCTTTATTTGAAATATTCTACATGCAGGCACTTCAAACTTTGTACTTTGAGTTAACATTAATAGGAACTGAAAAACATATTATTTAGGTAACAAAATCAGGTACTGAAAATTGTAATTAAAAATGGGAAAATTTGCGCTGGGTATACCAATGATTAGTGTTCTAGGGTTAAGTATTTATTTGTAATTAAATAATGTTTTATCGTGAAGTCTTGAGTTATAATTAATTATTAACGGCCACCGTACGTCACAAAACATTTTATGATCGGCAACACTGATTCATTTTAGAAATAAAAGTTAAGATGGAAGAATCAGTTGTTTTGATAAATTGTAACATTTCACACTTCTAGCGTCTTCTGTTAATTATCGAGCAAACAGATTGACCAGTAATACATTTTTTTTTTTTGGACATGGCGCTGTGGGTTGAATCATGGTAATAGCATATTACTATTACAACCGTTATAAGAGCGATCCTAACGTGATGGTCATGTATGTGTGTATGTCTTGTATATACTTGTATTTGTATGTGTGTGTATGTGTGTATGTGTTGTGTGTGTGTGTGAGAGAGAGAGGGGGCGGAGGGAGGGAGAGAGAGCATTTCAGGTAGACATTTAAAATCTAACACTATCAACATACAATTCCAAAACAAGTCAAAACAGAAGTTTTTTGTATTGCCTTTGACTTAAGTCATACAATTTATAGATCGTTTGTATATATTTCACTAATTTTATCTATTTTATTCAATTTTTAATCCCGTAACATAATAATTCACATTTATTTTAATTTTGTTTTGAAGTATTTTCATTTGTGCATAGTAATTTATTTTGTACATAATTTTAATTATAAAAGCATTTTTGTGACACACATGGACGAATTAGTACAGAATTAATAAAAACTGCCAGTGAAATAGTTTTTTGTTTTTTTTTAAATTAGTATCAACCCACGCATGGCAGTAAAGTCACTAAGACACAAGAGTTTACAAGACGTGGAAGAATTAGGAGTAGATACATTAATAATCAGCGGGAAGAGAAAAGAGTAATCAAGAGGACAGTAGATAACGATTGACATTGCATTTAAATTTTTGCAGATTAAAATTGGATGGAAAGCATGGAGCCGGAAGGGAGTCCCACAAGCGAGAAGTGCGAGTGAAGAAACTGTTAGCATAGAACTTACGGCTACATCCAGCCAACTCAACTGTAAACTAAGGAGATCTCAACGCCAGTCTAGCACTGCCCTTAAATTTAAAAAGTCTAGTTACCATAGCGAAGAGCTCATCTGAACAATTACCATGAAAGAATTTATAGAAAAGACACAGAGAAGCAACCTTATGGTGATGGGAAAGTAACTGACGCCGAGTGGCCAGATCAGAACTAATAATATTGCTGATTCTTCTTTGGATTTTTATCAAGTTGTGTTAACTTACATATTAATGTCTTAGAAATAGTCATAGTCGATTAACGAGTCGACAGCGTGTGTGTGCTTGTGAGGGCATTTAACTATTCATATATTTAAAAAAAAAAAAAGCACACTTGGGATGAAATAACCAGCTGACTACAGTTTTGGTGTGAAGAACACTTTTAAAATATGTAAGTAAATATCTTTAGGGCTGCATTTCGAATATCCTGATGGACTTATGCACCTGCATATATAAGTGCGTATGTTTGTAGGTGCACGTGAATATCTTAGAAAGAAACCAAAAAGACATCCTTATCTCCATAAATATGTTTCATTAGCATTAAATCTCTTTGCTATAAAAGTAAATATATAGATATATATTAACAGTTCAGCCAGGACAAGATATATATTACCACACCCAGGACAAGATGCATGGACCAAATAGTCATCAATCAACGATATATATATATATATATATATATATATATATATATATATATATATATATATATATATATATATATATGCACATTTCATTAAAAACGAATGACAAGATGCTTTTATTTAGTTTTTTATACAATTTCTCATGCGATCTAATAATGTTTTTCTTTTCGGATGATAAATTATATAAAAACTGTCCGAATGCTCTTTTTATCCGAGTGCTTTCGGCTATACATTTAGCCATTTTCAAGGATTATATTTCAACTCTTAGAATTAGAAATAGAATTAGAGATTATTTCTAATTCTAACAGTTGAAATATAATCCTTGAAAATGGATTAAGGATTCAAGGATTATATTTCAACTGTTAGAATTAGAAATAGAATTAGAAATTATTTCTAATTCTAACAGTTTTTAATGTAATGTGCATATATATATATATATATATATATATATATATATATATATATATATATAATGTGTGTGTGCGTGTTAGTTCGTATGTATTTAGTATTTAAAATAAGAAGAATATGTATAGATGTCCAATTCTACGTAATTTACTCATGTAGATAAGTCTGATCGCGTCTTGTTCCAATGTGTATTGAATTCAGAGAACACTTTTGCTGACGAAAAATGTTAAAGTGAATAACTATTCTATATTGCATTGGTTCGATTAGACTTTAATTTCATCTCTTTACAGACACACTTACGCACATTCTATATATGCTTCCTGGGATTATTTTTTCTTCGATGCATTTTAGTAAAAATATGTTTTCTATTTTTATAAGAATGGGCCGATATGACCAGTTTCTGGTTTTTATTTAATAATTGTATTTTCACATGTCGACAATATAGAAGATACGATATATAAATATACCAGACGTATTCGTCTGAGATATAAATATCACAGTAATACAAGGCTCAATTAACTCATTTAAGAAATACATATTTATCGTTAGAACATTTCGAAGACTATACATGCCAAATCTATATATATAAAGTTGTAGCCTCTGTCTGTCTGTTTGTTCCTTATCGAATTCTTCCTAAGATTTTGAAGATAGACCCTCCATAACCACATATATTCTGAAACTACATTAACGAGGATACTTGGATAAATATATTTCATTTTGTTCAAAGGGGGTTCCCGGGGCGGGGGGGGGTGCACTACCCCCCACACACACACACACACTGATTTTTTTCCTTTTGATTCAAGTTAAATTTAAATTTGAACAAGACAATGACTCCTAGGGTACTTGGATAAATATATTTCATTTTGATCAAAGGACGTCCCCGGGGGGCACAACCCTCCCCCCATTGAATTTTTTTCTCTTTGATTTAAATTAAATTTAAATTTGAACAAGGGAATGACTGCTCTCCAAAATATAGGAGAAAGCCAGAAGATGGAGGTCACATCGGCAAGATCAAAAAGAGAAAATATGGATGTCAAATGGAGCAAGAAATCACTAATCGGTGGGTAGTGCCTTACAATACATATTTGTAGCGACAATTCAACTGTCATATCAATGTTGAAATCTGCTCATCAATTCATTCAATCTTGCATTCCATCAAATACATATCAAAGGGA
This sequence comes from Acanthosepion esculentum, assembly GCA_964036315.1. Taxonomy (NCBI): domain Eukaryota; kingdom Metazoa; phylum Mollusca; class Cephalopoda; order Sepiida; family Sepiidae; genus Acanthosepion; species Acanthosepion esculentum. The sequence goes on from OZ038478.1 coordinate 9,570,407, forward strand.
TCAGATCAAGATGTTTTTGCACACACACACCCCCAACTGAAATTTTTTTCTCTTTGATTTAAATTAAATTTAAATATGAACAATGTAATGACTCCTATCCAAAATACAGGAGAAAGCCAGAATATGGCAGTCACAGTGGCAAAATCACTGAGTAATTTTGAAATGCATCATTTTTCTGCACAAACTATAACAATGATTTAAAATCAATCATTGTTTTCTTTCAAAAAATGTGACACGCAGCAAGACGCGTGTAATTCGGCTAGTTTATATATATATATATATATATATATATATATATATATATATATATTTCTGATATGAGGTATTGTAATTATTTACATTGTTTAGACTATTGTCATCATTTTTATGGTCATATTCACGACGTTTCAGCCGTTGTACGCTCCGGCCCTCTTCAGCTCATATACGTTGGAATTTCGAACCGAACCCTTTATTTAGTCCATTGAGGTAGATTGTTCTAGTTCCCTGTTGTCCTCATCTTTATTGTCATATTCACGAAGTTTCAGCCGTTGTACGCTCCGGCCTTCTTCAGGTGATATATGTTGGATTTTCGAATTTATTTAGTCCACTAGAGTAGATCGTTCTTGTTCCGCATGCCATGCCTTTTCTGGATATCTCAGTTTCAGTCGGAACTTCTCCCACTAAGCCATTAGCGTACGGTACGGGATGAAGGTGAATTTTAAGCAGTATGAATAGTAAGGTACTTTGGTTTCTTCCTTGACTGGACAAGAGAAGAATTTGAAAAAAATATATTTTAAAGAACAGAGAATAGTTAGGATGAATAAATTGTAACCATCAAGAAATGGCGGTGATAAAGTGATCCCTGATCAAATATTAATTAAAAGATGATCGGTCTACAGAACTTATAACTCTATCAAGGATCAAGGATTGATATAAACACAAAGAAATAAAAATAAATGTATGATTAATTATACCTTGCTGCCTTGGGAATAAAATCAAAAAAGGAATATGAGAAATTGAAAACGCGTGGATAACCAGATAGATAGGTAAGTAAATGTAAGAAGGAAAGGAGGTGAAGGAAGAGGCTGAAGTGTCAGACCCGCGAGCACCTGCTGATAAAAAACTAAGCAAATGAATATGTTGAATCCACCTTCCCACGATGGCGTCTCCTTTGAGGCACTAAGAATAGAGCCAACAACTGTCAGATGGCTAGCATCAGATCTCTCCCTACCCGCCATTTTTTTATCTCTCCGCACTCACTCACTCTCTCTCTCTCACTCACTCACTCACTCACTCTTTCACTCACTCAGTATTTGTCTCTTTCCCACCCTCTGCTTTCGAAAAGTATTTTAAAATTTTCTACCCTAACGTTATTTCTAAATTCTTTTTCTTGTTCTCTCTTTACCTTCCATAAATGTATTGGTGTTCAATTTTAATTCACTAATCTGTTCTTACACACACACACACACACACACACACACACACACACACACACACACACACACACACACAAAAGACACAAACAATGTTCAAAACTTGTCTTCCCGACTGAAAATTTCGCAGATGGTATCTATTCGACTTTGTTGTTGTTGTTGCTGTTTTTTTGTTGTTGTTTTTTTTTTTTTTTGTATCTTTGTATTTTGATTTTTTTAAATAGCATCTTCAGCTATTTTTATGGACTGTAAAAGAAATTCATGAACAATTCCCTAAATTAAAATGTATAGATGAAAATATCGAAAAGGAGTTGGTGAAACTGACCCCACAAAAATATTTCTGCAAATTTATCTAATAAAATGACCTATTTAGTATATAATTCTAATAAAATGACGTATTTAGTATACAATTCGTTCATTAATGAATAAATACTGATAATTTCGTTTAAATCAGAAAATTTGCAGATTTTTTGCAAATTTTACAACTAGTAGAATTTAATTGAAGAACCACTACTACAATGTTTTACAAGTTCATGTTCTTGCCTCTTTTTCGATCTTTGTTCCGACTTACACCCCTGCTTCCAAAACCAGCTCCAAAAGTCTTAATCTTTATCAGAGATAAGAATATATTTTCTGACGAAACCATGCCTTGACCATGGTGCCATAAATTCGGGGGTAACGTTCACAACTTGTCGGACTCATGCTTCTAAAACCAGATCCCAAACCTTTGATTCATGTCAGAAATAGCAATATATTTTCTGACGAATGAGAGGAAAGTGTATAGCAATTTTGGAGAGAAAAATTCCCAATATTTTTTAGGCTTCTAATCTCGATAAATGCAGTCTCTTTGGTAGTGAGTCTTTTGTATCGCCTGTGATAACATCAGGTCGGCGACAGTAACATCAGTCTTCTTTGGAACTCGTTTCAAGGAAGAAATCTACATGCTGGGCTCTAAAGACAAAACATAGGCCTTCTACAAAAACTACTCGAGATCTGCTTCCTGGGAACTTGAAATTCCTCGGCCACTACTACAAACTCACCAGCTACAAACTACGGAACTTCCTATTGTTTCTCCCTCAAAAAGAGCTCCGAAGAAATCTTATGTGAGTGTTAACCTCTTAAGAACAATTTACTTGCTTAAAGAACTTTTTTGTCGCTCAGAAGAATATTCTGAGCAAGCCTTATTTAAACATATATTGTTAAATATAACAGACAATGAATGTCTATTATGTTTGATCATGAGCTGTTCTAAAGTTCGTATGCTTACTTTAATTTGGATATTTTTTAAGTTGGTCTTTGATCAAAGCTTTCGGTTCGCATGTGCCATCCTTATTAAATTGTCGGTATAACCACTCTGAAGATGGCTCCTTTGAGCCGAAAACTTAGATCAAGGACCAACTTTTAAAAGGTATCAAAATGTTGGAAAATTTTTGTCTTTATTTTCACCTGAAATTAAAGCAAACATACGAACATTAGAACGGCTCACGATCGGACATAAAAGACATTCATTTTCTGTTATATTTAACAACATGTCTTTAAATAATGATCTGCTGCCCCAATACCCTATATACACACACACACACACACACACACACACACACACACACACACACACACACACACACACACATATATATATATATATATATATATATATATATGACGGTTCCCAGAAGGGTTACAGGCTCGATTTTTGTCACAAGAGCGCATATTTTGTACGAAATTTCACGAACATGCAGTCCGGTAAATGTAATTAATACTGTTTAATTAAAAACAGAGCATTTACTTGAATAAATTTTATCTATAAAAATAAATTACAAACAGAATATATATTAAATAATTGTCGGACAATGCATTTCATAATACATATATATATATATATATATATATATATATATATATATATGTGTGTGTGTGTGTGTGTGTGTGTGTGTGTGTGTGTGTGTGTGTGTGTGTATCTATATATATACAAAAAATAATCCTAAGAAGCCAGGCAAAACTACCTAGGTTACACTTAAACGGATCTTCAAGATAAAGCCTCGGGTATTGATTTGTTCTACTACAAGTTGAGCTCACCGAGGTTTTTCCAAACGAGTACTACCATTGATTTAATATATATATATATATATATATATATATATATATATATATATATATATATATATATATATATATATATATATATGGCGCATACAGAATGGTGGCAGTAATAATACGGTACTCGATTTACAATAACAGACCCAACATTTATACTAATAATAAATATACATTTTTTATGTACCAAACAGTGAGGGGAAAATAACATTTATTATTAGTATATATATATATATATATAAATATAGCACACTTTAAGACTATATTTCTTCATATATATATATATATATATATATATATATATATGAATGAATAATGAAACTCTCAGAGGCGACAGACTGTTTCATGCTAAACGCAATCATCAGGCCACTCTGAGTGTTGACTTCAATGTTCATTTATATATGCATGTATATATATATATATATATATATATATATATATATATATAGTATTAATTAATTCAAGTTTAGAATCAAAGTAAAGTGTAAATGTTTTTGTTAATAATTCGTCTACACCGAAGTAATAATGTACAAACCATGTTCATCCCTGGGTTCTCAATTATCATGACACTGTGCCAGACAAGGCTAAGCTAAGTAAATAGCATTTAAGCTCTTAGCATGTATTCCAGTGTTCGAGGTCAGATGAGAACTTTTGGGTTTGAATGATGCTTTTCAACGTTATTAATTAGACATTTTCTGGCGCAATACTGTCTTACCACTTCTATCTACACTCGCTATTCGATCCTATCACAGAATGAGCTAAACTTTGTACATCTCAATAATGTAGAGGTGGGAATATTTATGCTGTTGTGGTAAATCTCTATAAAGTGCAGACGTGCTCTTGCATATATATATATATATATATATATATATATATATATATATATATATATATATATATATATATATATATATATATATACCTGCCGGGAAATTACCAAATTTAGAAGACAGGCGAGTAAAACCATTTCACTTTTTCTTCTCTTCATCATGCAATGTGCTCCGCGTAAAAACGCAAGTGCGTGGCGACACGCAATCTCATGAAAACCTAATAGTTACTTACTTGGACTTGCCTTGTCTGACACAAGGCCACACATGTAATGCTACGGATGAGAACAGAATTCACTACACTGTTGATCTTCTATTAGACTAACTGGCTAACGATTACTTCATAATGAGGCGATCAGTTTGCAAATTTTAATTCTGTCTGACCGAAAGAGATCGTAGAAGAGAGTGATTGGTACATTAGTTAATTGGTTTGCTTAATAACCGTTGTTCGAATAGATATTTCATAAGTTTAGTCTTGTGCGCACAGGACCAAACGAAATGAAATATATTAGGAAAAGTTTATTGCGCTAATTTTATAAGAGAAATGGATCTGCATGCTTTGAAAATCTGCATTCAAAATACTGGCTTTTACTGAGACTCGAACACTAACTTCTAACACTGTTTCGCAGCTACGAGTTATTTTCTTGGTTTATTTTGGCACAAGTTCTTCGAATGAGAATCAAAGAATGGTGGGTTGGTCTGTGAGACGAGCCTGCTAATCATATATAGATTTATTAGGTGGCAAACCCAGATATTAGGGTTCGATACCAAGTAAAAGCCGTGATTTGATTTGCATTTTTTTTTTTTGTTGTTTAGGCTAGCTTTCCAATTTTGGAAACTTGACACAACACAATCTTACGCCACAACAGTTATGGAAGTACTATTTTTACGTGAGGATAGCTTTTTATTTTCATTTATTTATTTTAGTCAAATACGTATATCTTTTAATTCATTTAGTGATTGAGGCAGATTTGAACTCGGCTTGAAACTAAACCCATTGCGCCTGTGAAAAAAATACATATCTAACTTAGTCACAAGACAGGTTGAATTTTAATTCTTGATTAGTTCTTAATATCGACATTTTTAAGTTTTATTTAGTCTGCAACTGTAGAACAATCAGTGAGAATCGAATTCACTAAAGCAGTAATGTTATACGAGATAAAACTGCTGACCACGACGTCAAGCTGGGTTTCGTTGATCCTATCGCACTTTCATATTTACAAATTTCAGTTTAATCTGGAACAAAGACATAAACGCGGTACATCCGGTGAGAATATATATATATATATATATATATATATATATATTTCTGACCTTAGGAAAAAATGAGTACACAGCAAAAATCAAAGGAATTAAAATAATACCGATTGATACAAATCGTTTGTTTGTTGAAGTCACTAGCTAATTATAATAATAATGACGATATATATATATATATATATATATATATATATATATATATATATATATATATATATATATATATATATATATATATATATTCGCCCTGTACAAGGCCCGGGGGTCACTCGATGTAGAAGGTTACGTTAAGGGGTAGTTTACATGCATAGGAGAAGATAACGGTTAACTCTACACTTGAACAGGTTAAGATTGTACTGATCAGGGAAACATCCTCTTGGGAGTCGGTTCCACAGGGCAGTGGTTCGCGGGAAAAAACTGTTTGAGTGAAACTTACGTCTTGCCGATGGAATACAGAGGGAATATGGGTGGTTTGCTATTATGTAAGTGGCCTGGCGGGTCCTAGCCGTAAAGGTTAGACCTGGCGGAACTAATGAATCGAGTGCGTCCGAGCACTTTCCCTGGTAGTAGCGATAGAGCAGTGAGAGGCTCGTCGCCACATCCCGCCTCTGTGTGTGTGTGTGTGTGTGTGTGTGTGTGTGTGTGTGTGTGTGTGTGTGAGTAAGTGAGAGAGAGAGAGAGAGAGAGGGGTGGGGACGTTGGAAAATAATTCTTCTCCAACAAGGACTCAGAGACATTTTTGAACTCTGTCAAGACTGGAAAGTAAGGACTGGGCAACCTCCACCCAAATATGCCAACAGAACACCATTTCCAGCCTCTGATCTGGCCCCTAGAAAGGTAGAGGAGTCAGGTACTGGAGCGATAGAGGGAGCCGATCATTTTACCTGCACCTTAGCGATAGAGGGAGCCGATCATTTTACCTGCACCTTTAGCGATGCAGTTTCACTTGATGTCGTGGGTGAATTAGAGGCCCAATATTCTCTCAATGCACAGGGCCTCCCCGGGGGGACATTCGTTCAACGTTATTGAATTCGTTATTATTAAATTTTGAAACAGGCTTGCCAACGCCATAGTGCGATATACTCTCTTAGCTAATTACGAAGGTGAATTGGAAATGAAGATCGTGTTATGTTTGTTTTGCATAATCGACATTGGAAATTCTGCCTATTTATCTTAACCCCTCCTTGATTAGTTCGGATTATCACACTTAAATTTTAACATCCATCAGATTCAACCTTCGTAAATTTTTATTTCTTAATTTGGTGCCATTTATTTCACCGTTCGAAGTACGTATCAACTGAAAGCATAGTGATGGCGTAAAAAAACGAAAAAAAAAGATCGACGGACTGACTACAGATTTTTACACAGGCTCTGTAGCCGAAGTGGTTCAAGCGACGTCCATGAAAAACCCGCTCTCAGAATGTGAAATACCATTACATCTTGCCGGAAACCAATTACAAGTCGTTCGCTTTGTCGATCAAAACTTATGTCGACTTTATGTGATATAAAATAACAATAATAAAATTAAGTAAGATTTTGATAAAATAATGATTGACCTTCTCTTAGGTTGTTGCTCTATACGACAATATCCTAGAATTAATGAATTTGGTGACATAGTAATTGTGAGTTCAAACCTAGGGCCGAGTAGTACAGACTTACCGAGTGGAAACAGGCCGTGCAGTAAAGAGTAGAGAAAGATGATGACTTGATGTCCATAGACAAGGGCAACCGAAAAAGAATACTCTATCCCTCGTAGATTAAATAAAGTGTCCAGTTTGAAATTCCTTGGATCGATTGACACCTAAAGACATCCGGAGGTCACTATAGCTGAAAGGACATTGATCCGAATTTGAATAATGATAACACGTCATTCCAGAAATTCAAACAAAATCTTTTGGGGATGTTTTTTTTTTATTTATTTATTTCTTAAATCTTTAAAAGCAAAAACACCATAAAATTCAATATCCATTTTACTTACCGTTTACGGTGTCTTCGATTACAAATTCTTCTTTAGTTTCTTTCTCGTCAAATCTTCCTAAGAAACAAAGAATATGGAATTGAGTTTGACGTCAGTTAAAAGCTGTTGGAATAGGAAGAAAAAGAAATGAACAAATAAATAAATAAAGCAAAAAAGAGCGTTCACTGTAAGTTGAACAAATTGATTGGATTTCCACTACCAAGTGAAATCACTTTGAATATCTCGTTGGGTGTGAATTTCTTTTAACTTTTTAAGAAATTTTATTTATTTATTTATTTTACACTTCTCAACCACCTTGAAACCAGCGCCCACTTGGTTGTTAGTTAGAAACTCGGATAAGAAAAGTATTCTGTGACTCATTCAAATCAGGTGTAATTTACAAACACACACACATACACACATTCAAGGCATTTATATATAGTACAATTATTTGAATGTGTTTTAATCATTATTAATCAATAATCTAGTTAATATATATATATATATATATATATATATATATATATATATATAAAATTATATAAATATATTATGTAAAGGTATAGTTAATAATCCTACTATTAAAATATAGTTAATAAATAAAAGTTGAAATGTAGTTGAGTTTTCGTGACTTTATTGCCTTGCTTAGGGTGACTAAGCAAGGCAATAAAGTCACGAAAACTCAACTACATTTCAACTTTTATTTATTAACTATATTTTAATAGTAGGATTATTAACTATACCTTTACATAATATATTTATATAATTTTATATATATATATATATATATATATATATATATTAACTAGATTATTATTAACTGTATATATATATAATTAACTGTATATATTAACAATATTATTATTAACTATACCTTTACATTATATATATAGTAAAAATAATAAATCCGTTGGTATATAATCCAAGTGGATCCTCGTAATATATATATATATATATATATATATATATATATATATATAAGAAAGACGTTTGGATCACTAAACGCAAAAAAGAAAGACGTTTGGATCACTAACACAAAAAAAGAGAATGTCTCATATCGAGAATATTTAACATCGAAAAACATAAAAAAAAACAATTAATTATTTTTTATAATATGTGAAATCTCCACCCTTTGCCTGATGACAGTCGCGAGACCGAAAACACGTGTAGCAAAATTATGAAAAATAAAGCATAATATTTTTTTAAAAATCCACATTACAACCAAAAACGTTTGCGGTTTCTCTCTTCTTTTTAATATATACACTTTTCTCTCGTTGGAACTACTATAACCTCTTCCATATATATATATATATATATATATATATATATATATATATATATATATATATATATATATATATAATGTTCTTGTTCTATCAGTAATGTTTGATTTAATTCTTGACCAGTAACAATCTCTTTATTTGCCTATCTGCATTGCATTATTATTGTAAAATTATCATTATACATATAATGACTTTATACTGGATGTAATGCTGGCATTAATTCTTGACCATTAACAATGCCTTCCTTCCTGATTTTCAATACATTTATATTGTAAAACAATAAGCAATACTTTTTCATTACGCATATAATACTTAATTCAGGCATTCATTCTTGACTTGTTTGTAGTCAAGAATGAATGTCTGAATTAAATATTATATGCGTAATGAAAAAGTATTGTAATCCAATATTCCCGATTTTCCATTCACACCATCCAGATTGAATGCTGCAGTTTGCGAAAACAATTTCGAAGATAAAATCGAAAAGTACAATGCTCAGTAATAGAAATAAAGTCAGTGTGTCGCAGTAAGAATTGGCAAAGTTTTCCTACATATACTGGCCTCAAAGTTAGTCAGCACAAAAAACGTAATTTTCCCCCCACTGCAATAAATTTAGTGTTTCACTCTATATGAGATGGTTAGAGTGAACGAAAGTTTTGATGTACGAGGGGGGACCCAAAAGTAACCGGAATTGCGTTATATAATTTTATTCCTTTATTGTTGCATGTTTATATTTTTATCACCTTCAAAGTATTCTCCATTTCAAGCAATGCACCGGTCCAGGCGTGTTTTCCATTATTCAAAGCAGTCCTGGAACTCTTGTGAAGTTATGTTTTTTAATGACTCCGTCGTTTTCTTCTTAACTTCTTCCGTGTCTGCAAAACGTTTTCCTTTGAGGGCTTTCTTCATTCGGAGGAACAAAGAAAGTCGCAGGGGGCGAGATCGGGTGAATAGTGAGGGTGGGGAAGTGGGTTCATACCATTCTGGGTCAGAAACTGTCTCACACTCAAGGCGGTGCGCGCTGGCGCATTGTCGTGATGCAACCACCACCCTCCACTTTGCCACAGGTCAGGGCGTTTTCGTCTCACCTTGTCTCGCAAATGCTTCAGGACTTCAAAGTAAAAAGCCTGGAGGAACAAATTCTTTGTGAAGAATTCCTCTCACATCAAAGAAACAAATCGGCATCGTCTTGACATAGGACTTCACGTGACACGCTTTTGAGGGTCGTGGTGACGTTGGATGCTTCCACTGACTTGATTGCTGCTTCGTTTCTGGGTCGTAGCCATAGCACCAGCTTTCGTCACCAGTGATGACATTCTAAAAAAGGTTTGGATCAACTTCCAACTGTTCTTTCGGTTTACGACAAGCATCCTTTCAGCAATGGTAAAAAAAGAGACGAAAAAATCACTTCAAAACATGTGTGAACCACAGACTTGTTCGTCTTCCCATGATGACACCAGTTAGCACATTGATGCCTGGAGGTTGCCACAAGTGGCATCTAGCGGTGAAAGCCTGAACTACTACGGGCTTGTCACACAGAAAACAATTCCGGTTACATTTGGGTCCCCCCTTGTATATCTTTAATAAGTCCCTGTGTTATTAATAGCGACATTAATAACTAGCTTTACATTTCATATTCACAAAATAAATATCAATACTTTTGATGCAAATAACACAAATTGAAGGAAGGATTGTTCAGTAATGGATATAAAACGTTTAGAGATCATTATATATATATATATATATATATATATATATATATATATATATATATATATATATATATATATATATATATGAAGAAATATAGTCTTAAAGTGTGCTATATTTATGGGATAAAGTGCTCAATATCAGAGATAGAGCGTGTGTAAATATAAAAGTGGACATGGAAGTCAGCACTTAGAGGCGACAGTCTGTTTCATGCTAGTGCAATCGTCAGGCAACTAGTGCTGTTATTTTTCTCGGCTATTTATATATAAGGGTCAGTGGTGCATTATGGGTAGTCTATTTTGGCGGTTACTTTTACCGGAAGTCGGTTATTTGTTTATTTATTTATGTCAAATTATTTTGCTTGTTTTTTTGTTTGTTTTTTTTTAATTTTATTTTTATTTTTTATCTCATATATTTATTTATTTTTTATTTTGATCGGTGTTTTTTTGTTAACGTAGTAAAAATTTGTTTATATAGCTTATTGTTGGTAGTCTATTATGGCGGTCATTTACCGGAAGTCGGATGTTTGCTTATTTATTTGGGTCAAATTGTTTTGCTTGTTTTTATTTATTTTCATTTTTATTTTTTATCTTATATATTCGTTTATTTGTCATTGATTAAATCTATTTGTTGAATTTTGGGGTGGGATGTTGTGGTTTGTTCTTACTATTATTTTGGTCGGAACAGTTTTTAATTTATCTATTTGGGTTGATTATCTTTATTTGTTTTTTCTAAACGGCTAGTTTATCGTAATCGGTTGTTAGTTTATTTATATATTTGGATGTATTTAGATCAATTTATTATACTTGTTGTTATTTATTTGTTACACTATATATTTTTGGCTTTCGATTTTTAAGTAACGTAGTATATTATCTTTTATTAATTTTTTTAATTTTTTATCGTTATATAACAGTTATAACTTTCGTCCGTTCTTTTGTTTTAATTTTATTTCGCATATTCTAACAGGTGTGGTTTTGTAATTTGTTTGGAGTAATTTATTTTGCTTATTTTATTGTTGTTTTGTTTGTTTATATATTTATTTATTTTTCTATTTTAAGTTACGTAGTAAAAATTTGTTTTCATGTCTTTGCTTGGAGGAAAAAATAGCTATCATTACCTTTCCAGATCAAAATAAATTATTAAATAAAAGATCCGAGCTAATCTCAAAATGCAGACATGAAAACAAAAAGCGTAAAACCAAGGAACATAAACTCATATTCATAGCACTGAATATATATATATATATATATATATATATATATATATATATAAATGGTGGTACTCGCTTGGAAAAACCGTAGATAGTTCGACTTGTAGTAGAAGAAATCGGTACCGAAGGAAAAATGAGGACTAAAAAAAGAAAGAACCAAGAACATTAAACTAAGGCGAAAGCAATTGTCCAGAGTTCAAGCTCAAAGTCCAAAGAAAAAAACCTCCAAAACGAGTAAAAGGCAACTACGTAAAGTGCTCAATACACGAAGTGGAGCAAAACCTAAGATAATACAAACGATAATCCTGACGATCCGTTTCACCTAGGTAGATTTGCCTGGCTCCTTAGGATTATCTTATATATATATATATATATATATATATATATATATATATATATATATATATATATATATATTTCTCATGTTGTCTGTCTGTGTGTCTGTCGTGGGCGTTGTTACCTCGCTCAGGCCGCATTTCTCACCCGATTTCGATGCGGTTTTCAACACAAGTTTGCAAATGGCTGCCGTAAGGACATGACGGAGCCCGATTTTTGAGTTCGGACTCAGGTTCCGAAAAAATCGATAATCGAAAAAGTCTGCTTACAGAAGGAATGATCGCATTTCAACCAAATTTGATACCCTCTTAGAGTCTACCATTAGAAGTGTTGTCCAGAAGTTTCATGTCCACGGACCCCTAAACAGCGCGGAAAATCGATAAAACCCAAAAACCGATACGTCCAGATTGCGCCTGAACCGCATGTCGGTTTTTAGCGAAAACCGACCAGATTTATGAGGACGCCATTGGGAGTCACCATGTGAAGTTTCAACTCTGAGAGACCTCCAAACAGAGTGCAAATCGACAATCGGTCAACCCTTAAAATTGTTTATTCCGGTTGGGTATTACCTAAATGCAGATTAATTTAAGGTCATGCTATGCGCGGGAAGAAACAGGTCAGTGCGTGCAGTGGAGTGGAAGAAAACATTTGACCTCAAATTCTGGAATGGGTGCAGGGCCATTGAAATTCGGCTTTTTTATCCCTGCTACCAGGTCTGACTTTGAGCCACAAATGACATATTCGACTTTGTCAACACTTTTGCTTTAATCGTCGCATCTTACCAAAATAAGCACTTCCTTTATTCACGTCTTTACTGAAAAAAAAAACCCGCATACGTGCTGAGTGAAAATGGTTCCGCCGTCAGCAGTCCATTTTCCAATTCTTTAAAATTTTTCCCTAGCCCAGGCCGCATCCCAGACCTGACGAGGAGTTTTTGCGCTAAAAAAGCAGGGCTTCCTCCCAATCCATTTCAAAGCTAATGCCGGCAAACGGTTAGCGGCTTTAGTTGTCGCACAAACCAAACGAGCAAACGCTTCATTGCAGCTCCTTGCATTCTCATCGCCGGCATCCCGTGCGTTAGAGCCAAGCTGCATATGCAGCAGGCAGCTTGACCCCGTTTACGGCCAAGCCTTGCGCTTGCCAAATCATGCACGCGTGCGTGAATGCGCGCTAGCATCTTACATTTTGCGTGAGCTCATTCATTGGTCTAAGTCATGGCCATTGTCCAGGCTACACCAATCAATGACAGGTCACGCTCCCTTTAAATACCTTCAGTGCGGCTGCATCCGCACTCACGTCTTGATTTGATCGCCATTAACGCATCTGTCCTTGGATTAATTGACAGCTTCCTGCTACCGCAAGTTACCTATTTGCTTAAACTTTTGCATTACCTATTTTATCTCCGCGTGCTGCCTTTACTGCGCAGCCCAGTCCATCTTAGCGTTCCATACCTATATCTACCTTTTCGTAGTTCAGTTTTGCTATTAGACAGTTAACTGCTGTCGTAAGTTACTTCTCTTCTGCCTTTACTACGTGACCCAGTACACTACTTTTTAACTTTTTCACTACTTTTTAACCTTCAACACTTCAACGTTTTGGTTGCGTAATTTCTTCCTACAGCGACGTTTTCGTGCTGCCAGAAATCACGGCCCATAGCTAGGAGAAGCCTTTTCCATACGGCTCCACTGCATTTTTAGTTTTCGTATACAACGAGGTTGCACCGCTTCAGCTTCGGCATCAACTTCTATTCGCATTCTTACACAGCATTTCTACAACCCTTCAAATGGCTCCTATACGACGAACATCCGCACGTCAGCAACTGAAGACCCCTAACATCGTTAAAGTTACACATGAAGAACAGGCGACTGCGGACATAATAACTCCGGTTACAGATGATCATATAGCGTCTACTTCAACCTCTGCTTTGCCCTCTTCTGCGTGTCGTGGCGATGACCAACCCGGCAGCTCTGCAAGGGCTGCAAATCACCCAGGCGAGGCAACCTTAGCAGGCCTTCTAAAAAAGCCTCACCGGCTAAGGGGAAACGGGAGCAGGATTCCATTGAGCGTGCCTCCTTGGGGGAGAAGCGGCTGGCGTCTACTTCAACCTCTGCTTTGCACTCTTCTGAGTGCCGTGGCGATGACTGACCAGGCAGCTTTGCTAAGCGTGCCAAAATACCATGGCGAGGCAATCTTAGCAGGCGTTCTAAAAGAGCCTCTGCGGCAAAGAGAAAGCGGGAGGAGGAAACCGAGGTAGAGGCCACTTTGAGGCTTTCCAGTCAATCTCAACGGAGGCAGTATGTTACATGAAACGCTTGGTGAGCGTAACTACCGTTTGTACTGCAAATCAGTTTACACATATTCGTTGAAAAGTAAGAGGAAACTACCTAAACGTACGATTTTTTAATCAAGCACGGGCAACGCCGGGCCATGCTGCTAGTATATATATATATATATATATATATATATATATATATATATATATATATATATATATATATGTTAAATTTGCTATATTCATGGGAAGGATTGTTCAATACTGGATAATAAAACGTTTAGAGATACAGTATGAACACAGAAAACAACAGTTTCACGTCTCAGGAGATTTTCAGACTATGTATCACTCCTACTTTAGCGAGCTCTATATATCAACCACGGAGGGATTAAGGCAAGCGTCGAAAGATGAAACGGACCATTCCCAGTTCTTTTGTTTAGGTTTAATGATTGACGAGTAGGTTATTTCTAGTTACGGCCTTTAATTTGTTTATTTGTTGTTTTTTTTTGTTTTGTTTTTTTATTATTATCTTTATATTCATTTATATATTTCTTTTTTTTTTCTTTTTATATATCTTCTTTAGTTCGTAATTTGGACTGAAATTTAGTTATTTGGTAAGATTTTCAGAAATTCTGGGAACTTTTCTGTACTTTCTCTTTTATATGTTTCTTTTTTAGGTAATTTGTTTTTGTTGCTGTTATTATTATTGTTAAGGGGTCTCCCCTTTTCACACAGATAGACTCGCCCGAGGTATACATATACTACTACCAGTGAATACCCGGAGTCTGTATGAGAGTAGTATTAGAGGAGGGTAGCACAAGAGTCACCGTCACCAGCACCCAGACTCAGTAAGGAGTCATACTTCAATACCCAGACTATATATATAATTATTGCTACTAACCCGCATTCCTGAATCTACTAACCCGTATTACTAGTTTGTATTATTACGTTAATACATTTATTTTCCTTATCTATTCCTGGCGTTTGTTATTTATTGATATCGGATTTCATCCCGGAATCCACAACAAATTGGCGACGAGGATATCGAACTCACACGGGAAGAGGAAAAAACAATGCTCCCTCGTCGACAACAAACTGGCAACGAGGAATTCGAACTCACACGGGAAGAAAAACGAAACAAAATTCTTCCTCGTTGTCCACAACAAATTGGCGACGAGGAATTCGAACTCACACGGGAAGGAAATCGAAACAAAATTCTCCCTCGTTGTCCACAACAAATTGACGACGAGGTATTCGAACTCACACAGAAAAAAACAAAACAAAAAAAAACAAAAGTCTCCCTTGCCGTTTTTGCCAGTGTCCACAACAACTTGGCGACAAAAGATTTACGAGGACTAAAATACGGAAAAGCGAGTTTTTCGTAAGACTTTTATCATGGAGGATTTTTAAAATATTTTAGTAGAACTTGTAAAATGAACAACAATTACAACTCCAGGAAAGAATGGATGAAAAATGGCAAAAATGATTACTACAAACGCAGGAACTAATATTAAAGGTAGCGGGTAACAAACAACAAAATATCGAAAAAGAGGCGACTTTTTCCCAAGACGCAGTGTGGAATACGATAGAAACTTTCAAATACTCTCTAGAAGAGGATAAAAATTTCGGATTTTCAAAACTGGACAGAAGCAAAGAAGCTACGTCTGTTGCTCAGAAAATTAGGAACTGAAGAATACACAAGATTTGTGGATTACATTTTGCCAAAAAAGACGAACGAATTGGCGTTTGACGAAGCAGTTACATGTCCTACAGAGCTTTTTAATCCAAAAACGTCACTCTTTCACAAGAGGTGGAAATGTCTTAACCTGGTAAAGGGCGAAAATGAGGACTGTTCCACGTTTGCCGCAATCGTGAATAAACATTGCGACGTCTTCAAGTTGGCAGAATTAACACCGGACAATTTCAAGTGTCTCATCTTTGTTCAAGGGTTAGTTTCAGCAAAAGATAGTGAAATACGCAAAAGAATGCTTTCAAAACTACAAAATGAACCTGGATTAACTACAACAACTATCAGAAGATTGCCAAAAATGTCTGAGTATAAAGAAAGACTCGAAGAACATTGAGGAGTCAGGAGTTTCTCATATACGTAAGTTAAACAAAAGTTTACGTTATTCACCTTCCGCGTAAGAAAACAAAAATTTGTAATAAGGGAAAAAGTATAACATATAGGGAAAATTATGACGAAAATCGAAGCAAATATAAGCCCCACCTCTGCATGTTATCGATGTGGAGGACTAAACCGTTTTAAATATAAAAACTGTCTTGTGTGTGGAAAAATGGGTCACAAGGCATCCCAATGTAGAAACAAAAAAGCTACTAGTAGGATAAGAGCTACTAGGATGCATGACGAAGACAATACCAACATAAGGAAATATGTGGAACTTGAAATCTTAAATAAAAAGATAAAATTGCAACTAGACTGGGGTTCCGATCTAACGATAATTAACCTACAGACATAGAAAAGGCTTAACCGACCAACCATGTTACATACACAAAAAATTGCTAAGTCGGTGACAGGAAAGCGTATAATATTCGAAGGAGAAATAATCGTAAATGTTAAATTTCACGGGAAAACAAAAAAACTCAAGATATACGTAATGAAAGATACAGAAAATCTAGTGGGTATAGACTGGATGAAAAAGTTCGACGTATGGGATTCACCTATCAGCTCGTTTTGTAAGGGTGCAGCTATAAGTGAATTGAAAGAAAATGTCCAACCAGTATGTAAAAAGAAGCGAAACGCGCCATTTGCTACCACAGATGAAAACAGTAAAGAGTTATACAAGGCAGTAAAGGAACTACCTGTGACCTTGCGAGAGATAAGAAAAGAAGCGAAAAAGAATGAATTTATTCAGAGGACGAAGGAAAAATAAATAAAAACCGGTATACACCTACAGTTCTCGGGAGATCATTCAAACAAGAATGGGTCTATTTCAGTAACAATGTGGCTTATGAGGAACCAAATACAATAATTAACAGTGTAATAATTGTGTGTGTGTTAAATGGCACGAGCACATATAAGTCACTCACGTACAACACAGACATACGCATATACATTATGCATACGCTTGCAATGTAACATGCAAAAAGTGTGTGACGGAGAGAAACCCTGTTTTCTTTTATAATATGGATTAACGTCAATAAAATTTCCATTCATACTAAAGACGTTTGCTTCATCGTATATTAATCATCCTTATTAAGCATGATTACACTATAATATTAATGATATGAAGCAACCACTTCGCGACAGCATGCCTGCCTTGAAAATCAGAATGCTTGCCATTTTTACCTAGGTTCGAATACCGATCGGTAAACTCTGGTAAGAAAGACGCAACTATTTCATCCACGAAGCCGGTTCTACTTGTCAAATATCTTTGTAAATTACCATGTACCACCATTAGGCGGACAGATTCTGTTGGGAATTCTTCGTAGAAAGTATATCTACCAGTAGTATGAAACTTCAAAGTCGTATGCCAAAACGAAAAGGCAGGTGTTCAGCATCGGAATAACAAACGAGGGGTGGTGACATTTAAAAACGAGAGATGAACCAAGTTTCTCTTGTTGGTGTTTGCGGAATTTGAACTTGACACATTATATAGCGTTTCTGGGGCTGCGTTGGGATGACAAGCAATGACGAATCGCTCTGCGAGCAACGGGATACCGGCTGGGAACTACAAAGTCAAATTCAATGTGTCGTCTGCTTTATTATTTGTTGGCACTTAATTAAGATGGGGCGGAGAAATATTTGATATCAATACCCTTAGCGTAAAGATTATCAGCGCGGAAAATGGAATCAGTGAATCGAGTTCAAATTCCAGCCTCATCTTTTGCGCTCACCTTCACATAAATGTCTTTGTGAAAGTCATAGATCACAGCTCCCAAATATGGGTTAAATATCAATGTAGACTGGGTCTCTAGTTTTGGGTGGCAGCCAATCTAGGTAAAAGAATACTTTAAATTCAAAGTCGTAGAAAAGGCAACAAGAAATCACTTTACTATCTTTT
>OZ038478.1:9593789-9606289 GCA_964036315.1 Acanthosepion esculentum
GAGAATTTTGTCTATGTTGGTAGTGCAAATTATTAAAAACGGTGAGAATTCTTTCAATTGGTATGATTAGATTGTTTATTCTATCTCAATGTTTTTTGTTTTATTTTCGAATGTCAGCGACTATTTTTAACTTCCGGTTAATCGTGTGAACATCCTTGACAACTAAATAAGAACAAATGTAATGTGAAAACGTCCGTAATTTTGTAATATTTTGCCTTAAAAATGTCGAATTCTGTTCCATTTAGTAAAAAGAGAAAATTGTCTGGAGAAGGATGAGTGTTTCAAGAAAAGTGGGAATTACAGCACTTTTGTACCAGTGTTAATGGAAAGATAAACTGTTTGATTTACAGCAACTGCATTGTGATGCCAAAAGAATATAATGTGAAAAGACATTATGAAACAAACCATTGATCTTATGATAAATATGAAGGAGATATGCGTGTTTCAAAAGTGAAGGAATTCAAGGTTAAGTTAACACAGCAGCAGAGTTGCTTTACAAAAATTCAGAAAGGCAACGTTAGTTCTGTTACTGCAAGCTTTGAACTCTGCGATGTCTTGTAAAAACAGCTGAAATTGTATGTCCAGAGAAGTCACACTTATTTCAAGACATTTCATTAAGCAGGAACACTGTTGCTGAACGGATTGATGAAATGGCAGGTGATTTGAGTTGACAGTTGAAGAATTTATGGTCAAGTTTTGAACATTTTTCTATTGCTCTGACACCAGATACTACAGACTGTTGACATAGCTGGAATAGCACAGCTCGCCATTTTCATCAGGGCTGGTGAGAATGAATTTCAAATTTATGAAGAACTAATTGAACTGGTCCCAATGCATGAAACTACATCAAGCCAGGACATTTTTGAGAAAGTTCAACAGCTTCTCCATGAGTATGGCCTTGATTTGAGTAAACTTGAGTGTTTATCTACTGATGGTATTGCCAATATGGTTGGGAGACATAATGGTGTTGCTGCCAATATGGTTGGGAGACATAATGGTGTTGCTGCCAAGTTAGGTACAAAAATAGAAAACATATATCCAGATTCAACATTCAAGCATTTTCATTGCCTTCAAACAATCATTTGTTTTGCTCCATGCAATAAACCTTTTATCTTTTTTTTTCTTTTTTCTTGAATACGTAATTTAACTGAAATCAACAGAACTTATGTTGTAAGATTTTAAAAATTAGATCATGTGTTGGGTTTTGTCACAGAGGTCGTGCCCTGCATCACCGTCAGTTCAGCCAGTTACTGGAAGACGTGAATAATCAGTTCACAAATGTCCCATTCTACACAGAAGCTTTCATATCACAAGATACTGAAAAGATTTTTTTACTGTGACACGAAATTGTTATGTTTTTGGAAATAAGGTGTCAAAGCACAGATGAATTGAAAGATGAAAGCTGGCTCCAAGATGTAGCTTTTTCAGTGGATATTACAGCTCAATTAAGTGACCTTAATTTGAAATTACAAGGTAAAAATAAGGCCGTAAATAATATGATGATATCAAGTGTTTAATTAGCTTTATTGAAGTCTCAGTTGTCACATAAAAAATTGATTTATTTTCCTGTGTGCAAGGAGTTGAACAAAACTGCCAATAAATATCTGTATTTATCTTTGCTAAGTACCACAATTACCTGGAATTACCTGTCAAAGGAATTTCAGCGAAGATTTTGTGGTTTTTCAACTTGTGAAGATCAGTTTGCATTATTCTCAGCCCCAATTACTTTTGATGTTGCTCAGGCAGAGGAAAGTCTACAGATGGAACTACTGGAAATGCAGACTGACTCAACACTCAAGGGAAAATACCTAGAAGTAGGGGTGCCCGGTGGAGGTGGTGGTGTTCTCGAAAAAGTTCCTGAGCCGACCCACTTCACAAAATATGGCCAAATGACCAGATATCAGAATGTTGGTTGTGAAGGGTTTCTTGGTCAGCCCGAGAGGGCCTCAGCGTCAACGATTGCCTTCGCTGCATTCTACGATGCCGCCAGGTCGATCGTATGCCCACAACCACTCTGCGTCGTCGCCTGAGTCTCCGTCTTCTTCCACCCGTCCTGCTCCAGCGTCGTCTTCGATGGTTCGGGTACGCAGCTCAACGCCCGGAGGGAGAGCTCATCCGCGATGTACTTTTCCCTCCTTCTCTTCCTGGCTGGCGAAGACGTGTCGGTGGGCAGCTGAAGACGTGGGCTAGCACGATCAAGGATGACCTAGCAGTACTATCGGGTCCGCAAGTAGTTGTTCTTCGACGATGGAATCACGAGTGGTTCGCCATTTCGTGTGACCTGGCTCAGGATCGGCAGGCGTGGGCAGCGATGGTCCGAGATGCTGTACTTGCTCGGGAGGAAGCCGGTTCAACCTTGATCAGGGTGAAAACCGATACAAGTCTAGTCAAAGTCAGCCCGAGAGGCCCTCAGCGTCACCTTTGTTTACAAGCCTAAGGAAAAATTCAATATATATGAAAATGTGTCTAATATAGATGTACAGAAAGGAATAAATGTCAGAATTTAAATGTTTTTCTTTCTGTTCTTGATCAGACCAGAAAGAAAGAAAAATACTATATTTGGACAAATG
Source organism: Acanthosepion esculentum (assembly GCA_964036315.1). Lineage (NCBI taxonomy): Eukaryota > Metazoa > Mollusca > Cephalopoda > Sepiida > Sepiidae > Acanthosepion > Acanthosepion esculentum. Next base: position 9,596,360 of record OZ038478.1, read on the forward strand.
TTACTGGCGTTAAAAAATCTAAAACGAAAAAATCTTGGCTTGTTCTTGGACACCATTCAGCATTTCATCCTAAAGTGAATCTAAGAAAGTGGGAAAAGAATTTCTTGCTGTTTGGCGAAATTAAAAAAAGAATTTCAAATTGCTGGAAGCTTGACAAAATGTTACTGTAGAAACGCCACAGTAAATAATTTTCTTATTTTTAATGCCGCGATTGGACAGAAAATTTTCATTTTTTTTCTGGGACCGGTGCCTTTGTTACATGATAATGACTATCTTCAAGTTGTAAATGCAATGCATCAACTAATCACGGAGTTACGAAAAAAATTTCTTCCACACTCTGCATAATCGCCATATTTTAACTTCAAACAATCATTTGTTTTGCTCCATGCAATAAACCTTTATCTTTTTTTTTCTTCTTTTTTCTTGAATACGTAATTTAACTGAAATATGAAATTTATAGAAAGTCAGGAAAATGCATTACGGATTGAATAATAATGCTATGAATTTATATGCCTAAAAACACTTGACAAAAATAATGACGAAAATCTTTACATCAAACTAGTATAAACCGAAAACCTTTAAAAATCATTTGTATAAAACTATTCGCCAAAAGATGTCTCGGAACCTTTGTATGTAAGTCAGAGGAAGGAAAAGGCATGTCCTCAAAGAACTTATCTTTCAAATTAAATGTGTTAGCGTGAAAATATAGAGAGATACCAGGACACACACATAGAGGCATATAAGAACAACAAATATTTATCTGTAATATTTATAATAGACTTATATTTAATAATCTGATAATTCTGCTAATATCTGATTATAATTATGAAAAACTTTGATCGGCTTCCCAGAAAATAAGTAAAATCTTTCAACCCAGAGATTATCAACGGAATATTTATTTTCGTTTTAAATCATATCCGGTACGTAAGTAGGGGAAATTTAGGGGAGGAAATTTATATCCGATATGGGAAATCATATTTTTAGATTTGGCGTCGTTTTATAATCTGGGATTCTCGTGTTCCCAAATCCTTCCACACTTACATACGTATAAAGAATCTTTAGGGTATGAAAATAAGTAAAACTGTTTTCAAGGGTTTTTTAAGCCATAAACAATCTCCACCTGTTTTATCATAAAAATCGTAACTATAATTTTCGCGTAATAGGTTTCAATCTAGGGTCGTCTTTAAGTCAGAATGCGTGAAAAATTACCCCCACCTACAGCCTAACGCCAACAAGTAAGTTCATTGTATAATTCGCGGGCTGATTTTTAAGGAATAATCTTGGTGAAAATAGACGCATCATACAATGAGTAGGATAAATAACAAAAAGACAAAGTTTATGAAGAGCTACAAAGAACAGGAAGTTGTGGAGAGCTACGATTGCCTACGTCCTGAAGGGACACGGCACATAAAGAAGAAGAACTTATAATTTTTGCATCAAAAGTAAATATAGAGTCATACACTCATAACAAAAAATAATTTCCAGCATAGATAGATAGATAGATAGATAGACAGATAGATAGATGTGTGGGGAGGGGATGAAAACTTGACAATCGCATTAAGGCATGAAACTGTAAGTTCTTATGCAATAATGCAATATTCATTCCTATGTCCCAACTATCTACATCAACAAACACTTAATCTCCGATACTGAACAATCTTCCTCTATAAATATAGCAAATTTTAACAATATATATATATGTGTGTGTGTATGTGTGTGTGTGTGTGGGTGGGTGTGTGTGTGTGTGCTACTATCATAGTACCCGTCAAAATGAAGGCATTACACATGCATGTATAAATTAGACAAACATATACAAGTAAAAAAAAAAATGAACACGCCGAACGAAATATATTTACCTGACGATTTCCAGAATTATTCATAATTTTTAAACCAATTTAAAATATCTTGTGATCTGTTTCATGGGATATATATTTTTTTCACACTTCGTATTGTTACCAGTGGCTGTGGTTCGACTACCGTCGGCGGTCGATATTCAAGTGCAGATTATCTAACTCCACCCAACCACAGTTCCGATCTACGTTCACTTGGCAAATATTTTTCATTAAAATTAAAAGCAATAAGGTTAACAGACACTTACATAAACACACACAAATACATGAATTGACTCAAAAACAACAACCTCCATGTTTAAGACGACATATTTTCTAAGTAATATCTTAACTTGCGCGTAGGATAGCGGTTATCACCACGGTGAGTGGAATCGGATTGCTGGGTTTGTTGCGTTCATTTTCACATAAACACTCTTGGAAACGGTATGAATTTATCTCTTCTTCCTCCCAGAAATATAAGTTAAATAGCAGGGTAGCTTGAGCTCTCTAGCCTCGGTTGACAATCGGTCTAGGAGAACAAAAACTCTGAATTCAAAACCGGATGGACGTAGGGTTAACAAAAACCTACTTGTTACAGAAACCACAACAGTAACACCTAATGTAAAGTGGTTATGGCTCTATCCACCAGAGGGCCAGTCTAAAGACACTAAAGAGAAGGAGGAGGGGATGCGTTACCATAGTTCACCGAAACTGTTCGCTATTCTAGTGTTAAAGGATAATGTTTTTTTTTCCCCAAATTTCTTTGTGTTCCTGGAGAAAGTTTGGCCATCTGCTGCCTTTTAAAGTTTTTTAACTTCTTTTGTTTCTTTTCTTTGGTTTCACCGCTTCAACTTACATTTGTGTCCCTAACCCCAGCCTACTTTGAAAATCTGCCAATAACGTCTACATTTCAGACAGAATTTTTTCTTTTGTATTTTCACAAAAATAACTAAAGATATGCAGAATTAACTCGTTGCCCAATAAAATAGCTTAGCTTAGTTGTACACAAATATGGGCCACTCAGTGAGGATTAAAATCAATACTCAGTAGTAATTACCTGTGTGATGAGTTCACAAACCATTCCTCAAGGGTAACGCTGTCACCAACCCTAGCAAAAATGTCATTGCCTCCTGTGAAAATTATGTGAACTAATTTTAGTGTCCAAACTTTTACTTGCTCTCACACGACTTACAGGTCGAACTCTCCAGAACACTCTGGCCACAGACTTGAGCAAATTAACCACAAAATACAAAGCTTAGCTAATTTGGGTTCAAAAATGTATGAGCCACAGAGTAAGGACGAATTCTTTACTCTATAATAATAATAATCATTGAGTCCAGCTTGCTAAGCATAACTCACCAAAGACATTTTAGGCATTTCCTAAACTTAGATTAGTCTGACAGAAGGCCACGCGAAAGTTGAAATCAATTAAAAATCATTCTCATGATTAACTTGCTTTCACTATACCACAAGGCGTCCCCAATAATATCCTAGTTTAGCACAAGGTCATAAGTATGGAGTACAAGCTGAGGATTGAACTCACTAAGTAATCACAGTCTGCTCGCCATTACCTATTGCAAAACACGCTATTGTCACTATTTATATGGATAATATGCATATCTAAAATGGTGCTTTATATATATATATATATATATATATATATATATATATATATATATATATATATATATATATATTCTGACGTGCTATATCATTTAGCTACAGAGGAAGCGTCTGGTTAGCAAGATCGAATTACTGCTTTTAAACTACAAATTTCCTATGATTTCTGTCGAACGCTCATAACTGCTTCAAGCAAATATGATCCTTCGAAAGAAATGATGGGAAGTTTGTTGTTTAAATGTAGTAATTCGACCTTGCTAACCCTCTCTCTCTCTCTCTCTCTCTCTCTCTCTCTATATATATATATATATATATATATTTATATATATTAACAAAAGAATATATATATATATACAAACATATATATATATATTAACAAAAGAATTGCAACTAATTCAAGCAATATAAAAATATTTAATGAAAATAAAAATATATGAATCAGAATTAAGAAAAAACTGGTTATTCAACTAAATTAGAATACATAGCTAAAAAAATATGCAAAAAAAAAACAAAAGAAAAAGAAACATTATCTGGTTTAACCCACCTTATAATAATATAATAAAGACAAAAATAGGAAAAATATTCTTTAAATTAATTGAAAAACACTTCCCTAAGAATAAACTATCAAAAACATTAACAAAAATACAATCAAAATCAGTTATAGTTGTATGAACAAAATGGGGAAAATAATAAATAAACATAATAAAAAATATTAAATTAAAACAATTGCAATTATAACACGCATCAGCAAAATAGCAATAATAATTGTAATTGTCGAAATAAAAACTGTCCACTTAATAATAAATGTTTAACTAAAAATATAATATATAAAGCAAATGTATCAAATAATATTAACACAAAAGAAAAATTTTATATAGGGGCAACCGAAACTTCTTTTAAAGAAACATTTAATTATCATAAGATGTCATTTAAAATAGATAGATACGCAAATAGTACAACATTATCAAAATATATATGGAGTCAAAAAGAAAACAATATACCTACTAAAATTAAACGGAAAATTATTTTTTTAAAAGTAATCCCATATACTATTAACAATAGGAAATGGTAGACTGTTTATAAGAAAAATTATAAATATTAATTTTTAATAATCAAATTAAATTATTAAATAAGAAGAATGAGACAATGCATCAATGCCGGCATTTTAACAAATGTTAACTTTGTTACTTTAATAATAATATAACATAATACAACATAAAAATTTATAATTTATAATTACTAATATAACATAAATTAATAATTAAATATTATAATTTAATTAATAATATAACAATATAACAACTTCAATAGAAAACATACATAAACAAAAAAATTTTTGATAAAAAAAAATGTAATTGGAAAAACATTTACAATTGAAAAAATTATGACATTTACGAACGAACACATAAAGAAAATTAAAAATTCATGAACGTACGCGTTTATAAAACGTAAAACTCATGAACGTGCGCATGTACACAATGGATTTAAATAAGACGTGAAAAAATTGGTAATAACTTTATTCAAGTAACAGAGCCCTTAAAAAACGCATACTTCCAAGAAACTTCGAAGTCCGAGAGCAAGAATTGATATGCAATTACAGTTAGGTAATTTTTCTGTATATAAAAATAATATTATATGTGTATACGTGTGTATGTGTGTGTTTGTGTGTTAATAAATGGCCAGAAAGAAAACTGTATTGTAACACGTTTCGTTGGAAATGAACGTCTTCTGACATGTAAAGGGTTTGTTGATAAACTGAATCCCATACAAAAAAGGAGAAAGTGGGACATTAACGTCAATACCCAGGAGCGACAGTCTGTTTCATGCAAAATGCAATATGAGTTGGTAAATCAGAGTGAGTGCCTGACACATTGCATCCTCAAAAGTGTTGCACTCCTCTTTATAAAGTGCCTCCATTCTGTACAATTTAAGGTCAGTTCTTCCCAATGCTGCACAGCCACGTGCAATGCATTCATATGCAATATATTTTTTTAATTTTTATCATATCATATATATATATATATAAATATATATATATATATATATATATATATATATATATATATATATATATATATATATATATATATATATATATATATATCCCGTCATCTTTAGTTATAAAGTGAAAAAGTTTGAATATAACTGATGGAATTTTTCGTCTTGTCAGGGAAACGAATTTTTGAAAAATACATCAAAACATTTTCAGTTTTATGTTGTATTGAAAGTGTGTACTTTGTACATAGATTTGTCACGGGCTCATTTGAGAATTAATTTTTTTTTCTATGTTATTTATGCTTAAGTTTTAAAATTTGTAAACATCCCAAATGTTATCTGTGACACATTCCGCAATTGTTACATCTGGGTTAAAATAATAATGATAATAAATAGCTAAAAAAAAAAAAATTTATAACACCTCAAAGCCAATCAGGTAAAACGTCTTCTGTTCGACCAGGGACACCAAACCTTGACATTTTCTTAAACTGTAAAAAAAAAAGAAAGATTTCCATCTTTGTGCTGATGACCTCATTGAATTAGGATGAGTTTTACGGCACGCTCATATTTTTTCTAACAACCTGTAGAAATGCTCAGTAACTCAACAGACTTTCTTAAATTAACAACACACACACACACACACACTCATAAAAACAAAAGTCTTATCTCCTGTACATCCGGTGTTCTATTAATAACAGACCAGAAAATAAGGGAAATTATTTAAATACAGGGTGCGATGAATAAATTGTCGTCTAAATTAGGCAAAAATGAAAATAACACTGGCATCTCATTTTAACAGATATATTTGCCGAAATATCTTGAAATACTAAAGACTAAATTTATTCAATAAAATCGCCATTGGCTTCAACCACGATCCGCAGACGACTTCGGAATCTCCTGCATCTCTTCTGGGCGGTCTCCTTGTTTAAGTTGGTGAATGCTGCCATAATCCTTGCCTTCAGTTCATCTTTGGTGTTACAAGGAGTTTTGTTGGTCTCTCACTCAACTGCACCCACACAATAATCAAGGGAGTATCAATCTGGGGAGTAAGATGACTATATGTAAGGGGTCATGTGGTCGCAGAAATTGTCTGACAGACTTGACTGCGTTCTCCTGCTTGTGTAGCATAGTGCAGAGTCCTGTTGCCAGACAGAGTCTTCAAGCGACCGCCCTCTTGACCCAGAGCAGCACTACCTCCTCAAGGCACTTGATGTAGGCCTCCGTGCTGAGTCTGAGGCTATCACCAACAAATTCTTTTCTTATCAGAACGATCAGAGTGAGTTTTCTTAGCTGCAGTAACTTCGTAATCACCATTAGACTCATCCAACTCTATACAAATCCTCTGCACTGTCCTCGGCTTGACACCCAAACACTTTGAAATGTTTGTATTGGAGCTATCGGCGCGAATGCCAAACAGTACAGCATACCTTTTCTAAATTTTTGTCGGAGTGAATTGCGTCATGGTTCTCTTTTTCTCGCGGATGGTGCCCCACTGACCCTACTATACTGTGCAGTCAACAAAATCAAAAACAAACAACACGCATGCGTGAAATTAAAATAAAATGACGACAATTTACCCATCACACCGTCTAGATTGAGTCGTCTGTTTAAAAGATTTTTAAAATAATCACCAACAAATTAACTGGACAAGTGATAGTGTAACAAGTGATGGAACAGAATAAAGTCGATAAATACTTGTTATTGTTTGTGGAGCGGGTGAAGAAAGAAAGAAAGTTTGATGTATCTAATCAAAGCTGGCAAAAGTTATTTTTGAACTGAAAGCTGGAAGTTATGATTACGCATGCGCGTGTGTATCTAGATATTAAGTGGGCTTATCTTAGTGCTGTACAGGGCTAAAAAGAATTAAAAAGAATATGTTGCGGCAATCTCCCAAATTAGCAACGTCTGCCTGTCTTTAAAGGTTAGAGCACCAATTTGAATTGAATTAGAACACCAGTCACAGGTGCGGACAGAAAATATACAACAGACACCAGTTAACCGATACCTGTAGATGTAATTACCCAGAGAGGGCGTATGAAAACGCGATTTCATGTTTAACTTTTCTTTATCTATTTATATATTAAAATTATATTTATACAGTCAAAAGGTTCACATGGAAAAGAGATAAACCTTCCGAATAGAAACACCGTAAACATTTTCAGCAACATGAATAACTCTTCAGGCATCATTTGCTACTAGATAAGCTTCAGGAGAGTATACTTACAATATTAACAAGTGAAATCCACATGATTGTCCAAAAGCTTATTTTACGAATCATAAACTTTGAAGAAAAGAAGAACAAGCATATGGTACAGAGGCGACAGACTGTTTTATGCTAAACGCAATTATCAAGCTACATGCGTTGTGTTTTTTCTTGACTATTTATATATACGGGTCAGTGGTGCATGGGGGGTAGTCTATTCTAACGGTTATTTTGGCAAGTGTGGTTTGTTAATTTGTTTATTATTTACTTCATTTATTTGGATTCATGTATTTTACTTGTTTTTGCTTATTTATTTTTATTTTATTTATTCTTTTCAGTTTTCGATTTTTTAATAACGTAGTAAAAATTTGTTTTCGTGTCTGCATTTTGATATAAGTTGTGATCGTTTATTTAGTAGTTTGTTTTGGTCTGGGAATGTAATTATAACTATTTTTTCCTCCAACCAAAGTTTGCAGTTTTTGGATTGATTGTTGTACGCTGATGTTCTTTTCCTTATTTTCCATTATATTTTTGGTGTGATTTGCTTTTTATTTATAATTGCCCAGATATACTTGGAATGCATTTTTCTTTGTTATCTGATGATTTTACCGTGGTTTGGTATATTACATTGTTTTGTAAGCAATTGCCGTTTAAGGAACATTCGTTCTTTATTCTGTAGTTAGACGTGGGTTTAATTTGTTCGGTGGTTTGTTGATAGTTTTCCTATTGTGCTTTCTTATTATTTGTGTCATGTTCTCGGTGCAACTGAAGCTGATTTTTACTGTGTTTTTGTTGAATATTTTGTGGAGAGTGGTTGATTCGGGGAAGAATTTGTGTAAGAGTTTGATAATTTTTTGCGTTTTTTATTGTACGGTGGGCTGAACCATATGATGTTTCTCTTCCAGTTGTTTTTTTTTTGTTTTTTGTTTGTTTGTTTTTTGTCCTCTGTGGTATGTATATGAGAGTTGCCGGGAATCCACTATCTTTTAGGGCTGTTTCATAGTCTTTCTTGGCTTCGTTGAAAATTGTCGGAAAGCCTGCAGTTAATTGATTTTGGTATCTGCTTGATTATAGATGGCATGTGATTGGAAAATGTGTAGATATACAGTGGCTTATCATCGGGTTTTCTGTATAGTTTCTATGTACCTTTTCTTTGGTGGAAGGTGACATCAAGAAAATCTACTTTGTTTAGGTTAGTTTTTTATGTCCAATATATCCAATATTTTTGAAAATCTTTATTATTCCTTTTCTAGTTTTATCTGTGTTTTGTTACAGTTTCTTAAGAAACTTGACAGTTGGTGCAACCATCAGAGAGGATAAACCACTAACACTTCAATATCATTATATCATTTTATAACGACTACTACTTTCGCTACTAATATTGTCGTTACCACTTTATGCACCTACCGAAAATAACTACTATTATTTTCACTAACACTGGTGTTACCACAATCACCTCATAACCTTCCCTAACACCATTAGTACTGCTTTCTACCTTTGTCATTGTTTTCATTATTGTCATTATTATTATTGTCATTACTATTTTCACCATCATTATCATGGTTACTACAACTATTATCATAATTACCACTGTTATTTTTTACCATTATACTTTCGTTTCCTTCAACATTAGGGCTAAATTTTTCCGTTAATACATTAATAATTAATAATAATTATTATTACCAATTATAATATCAATTATTAGTGCTATCAACATAATCACAATCACCAATAATACATAAGCAGTCAGCGTTGAAAATGCAATACATCATCATCGCCATATCCACAAACAGAACTCACTTAATCAATATGGTGATGTAAGGCCCAGAAAAATAGGAGTGGATATATGCACGTCTACATGTGTGTATGTGTGTGTGAAGAAGTGTTATTCAGTTTAACGACGCAGGCGGCCGATCTGAAAAGGGCCAAGAACACCCCAACCTGCACCTTGTTGAAAGAACTTCGCTACATACAGTCTCGACACCGAAATAGGATTGTAATTGCGTATGTATGTATACTCGAACACATGGATATATATATCTGCGTCTAATTTCACATTGTTTATACGTGTGCGTTTGTGTGAACTATAATACGTACACCTGTATGTATGTATGTCTGTGTGTGTGAGAGTGTTATCCCAAACGGACACAGAGGAAAATTTCCCCCTCCCAAAACGAAACATAATCAAACACAAACAGGCACAAATAGATTCAATTTTTGAAAAATAAACCAGTTTGTCTGATGATCGCAAAAACGTGAAACCCAGGGTCACAAACTCATGTC
>OZ038478.1:9608789-9637405 GCA_964036315.1 Acanthosepion esculentum
GATAGATAGATAGATAGATAGATAGATATGAACAGAATGAGATAGATAGATAGATAGATAGATAGATAGATAGATAGATAGATAGATAGATAGATAGATAGATGCAGTGGGACTTTTTTTCATAGAAAATAGTCGCTTCATAAGTACGGCGACATTACATAAAACCAAAATATTTTCGTTGAAAAAATCAACTCATTGTGCTGAAGGAACCTTTTTTTAAAGAATAGACCAAACTCTTTTGCTTCGATTGACAAGAACAATTACCGAAGGAACATGGCACAAAAGAAAGAAAAGACAAAATTTATAATAATAAATAAATAAAAGACTATTGGATATTTTCTAAAACAAATTGCAGACATAAATCGCCATTCAACAAAGCATACATGATCCTGGACGTTTGTGTACGTTGATTAGCAGAGATGCGATTTCGAAGACTCAAGAATTTAATCTTTTTCAGACCAGTCATTGTGAGTTCATTCCAAGCTTAAACCAGTCTTACAAGTACCTAAAAGTTAATTTCTCACTGGAAAGTTAATCTAAGGAACAAAATACATCATTCTTTTCATGGCAAGAAATGGTTACTTCAAAGTTACACGATTTTTATAAATCTACAAAATAACTATAAGCAATTGTGGTTGGATTTGACCCAACGCCTCTACTGATATCGGGGTGCGGCTTAAGCATTTCAAAAACAAACAAAAATAATATTAATAAAATCGTAAAATTAATGAAAAAGATTTACTAAATAGGTTGTCAGTGTATTTAAAAATTCTGCCAATTCTACTAGTTCAGTTACATTGTAATATCTTTCTTTTATACCCAAACATAAGAAATTTAGGCAACTTGAGTATTAATTCTTGCGGAAAATTAAGCAACCAGAGAACTGGATAAAAAATAAAGTATTTAATTAAATATAACTTCATGTGTGTTAGAAACAGTTTGTTAATTCAATATTTATTCATTAAAACAAACAGTGACTGCAAGAAGCCGCCATTAAGAGAAACACAACTTATGCGAAATACGCATGCGTTTTTTTTCAGGCTAAAACTTTTAGCAGTTTTTAGTAAATTTACGATTTTATAATAGTAAAATATTTACTAAATGCAAAAATATATCCCACTCCGATCTAAATCATTGGGAATTATAGAAACCAAGAATAGCTGTTTTTCTTAAAGACAAGTTTTCATATGAACTGAACCAGTGAACAGAATTCTTGCAGTCATTTTTTTTATTTTTTAATAAATATTCGACTTTTTAATATAATGGATTATGTTTAATTGTATATTTTTCCCTGTATGTTTTAAGCGTCTCCTTCTAACAATTTTTTTCTTTATATACAGAACTCAAATTGCTAAAACAATTCTATGAAGCCCCTTACCAAATGTGTGTGACGCAGTGCATAGCACAAGCCTGAATTAAAAAATCACCTTATCTACTTTACACTCCGGAAAAATGCATGCTTCATAGTAGAAATATTCTCTTTAGATATAGCAGAGTCAGCATAACATCTTTTTATTCGTAAATTTTCTTTCTACCGTTTGTTAGTCATCTGTATCCATATATGGTACTCTAAAATGGATTATTTACTAAGAATTAAGAAAATGACAGGAGGTAAGAAATGTTTCCAAATGTTCAGGTTTTTTGTTTGTTTGTTCTCGTGTTTTTTTGTTTTTGTTTTTGTTTTATGTTTGTTTAATTATTAAAATAAGCAAGATTTTTTAAGAAGTAAGAATAATTGTTTTCAGGAAATTATCTTCATCTATTTTGTGCTTAATAGACTATTTCGGCCAATTTCAACTCTTCTCCGGTGTATGTTTCATCTGCTACAATGTACACTGAAGAAGAGCCTTAAAACCTATTTTAATGAGTATTCTTATCATTATTGTTTTCATAGTTCTGTTCAACAGGTTATCTGGCCCACTTAGGCTTGTCTGTTGTCATTGTTCTGCAAATTTATCCGACTAATATAGTATCCTCATCTTCGTTGTTTTCATGACTACATTTTGGCTGATGCATTCTCTTGCCATATTAATGTTTTTTGAAAGTCTGATATACAACGCTGACATTCGTTTGCGAATGATACCGACAAATATCACAACATTTGGACCAATGCATTTTCTGGCCTACTTAATATTGCCTGAAGGTTTGAGATGAAGGATTATTCCACAAATGATTCATATTCATATACTCATCGTTTTTAACAACATTTCAGCCGATATATTCTTCAGCCTTCATGTCTTGTCTGTCTTCCCCGAATTAACGGCTCTTGATCGAACGGACTAGATAGTTTCAGTTAATATTCCAAGTACGTTAAATCCGACATATTATGCTATAAGACTGTTAAATCCGACTAGGAATTCATTTTTGGCATTTTTATAAAAAGGAAATGTTTTAATACAACATACAGTACTAAATTATTATTATTATTATTATTATTATTATTAAAATATAATAATAATAATAATAATAATAATAATAATAATAATAATAATAATATCAAGCACACATACTAAAATATAGTGTTAGCCCAAAATGCAGGTTCTGTGATAATTACCCAGAAAAAATCGATCATCTTGTATCAGGTTGCACAGTATTCCACTGAATATAAAACGCGGCATAACAGAGTTGGCCAATATCTGCACTAGAAAATCTATAACTTCTACGAGAAGGAAACTGAAAGGAAGTGGTATGAACACCACCCAGACCCAGTTACGGAGATAGAACCTGTTACAATTTTATGAGACTACACAATACACACAGACAGAAAAATCAAAGCTAACCGCTCAGACATTGTTATTAGAGACCGCAAACAAAAAAAAGTGCCTCCATATTGATATGACAGTCCCTGCAGACTGCATATTGATATGACAGTCCCTGCAGACTGCAATGTATCTTTGAAGATCTTCAAAAAGCTATCAAAATACAAGGACCTTGAAATCTCAAAAACGTGGCACATGGGAACATCAACAATCCTCGTTGTAGTTAGAGCCCTCGGATTGGTTGGAAAAGATTCCAGTAGATTAATTGAATGGATTCCTGGAAGCCCATGCCTTAAAGAAATACAAAAAATTGTTCTCACGAGTACAGCCCACACCTTCCGAAGGGCTTTATCTATGTAAAATAGTTTTTTTTTTATTTCCAGTGGAAACTGTCATGATGCCATTTCTAACCTTAGACCCGGAATGAAATGAGTATACATCAGAATTCAAAGGAATAATAATAATAATAATAATAATAATAATAATAATAATAATAATAATAATTCAGTGCTTCTTTACTTATTGGTGACCCAAAATCTTATCTAAAATCTATCAGGGAAGCATATTCATATAAATAAGATTTGTTTTAAGCATAATTTTTAAAAATAATAAATTATAAAACACAATGAATGGTTTTCCTTTTTCAAAATTCACCTCGTTGAACCAGATGATGAGAGTTTTTAATTTGTCTTATACAATAAAATATGTTGTCGTTAATTGTACATCATTATTCGTTTATTCATTTTTACTTTCTTCTTTGGGAAAACACTTTTGCAATGGGCCCCACTAAGCTATCAACACGTACTATCAGTATTTCGCACAAGAATACAATTTAACAAAGTTATGGAATTGGTTTCTAAAGTCTCGCTAAATGAAAAGAAGAAATAGAAAAATATACTTAGTAATTTATAAAGTTTACCAAGGGTTTACCTAAAGGATGATGACGAACATGTCATTCAAAATGCTATGTTAAAAGTATTAAAGACGATACCAAGAATAAAGAAATAATTTAAAAAATCCATCATTTCAGATATTCAAACAATACAGGAAAATCAATGACTATGTCGGAGTTAGCTCCTCCTTAATTCCCTAATTATTCACTAGGGGTTGCTCTCCCTACACTATAAATACTGGGCGATTTCTTGCCTCGTTCCCTTTTTTACTTTGCATTTCAGCGGACACATTTGAAAATGTAATCTCTCGTAGAGATTCGCGTTTTCGCCCCCTTGTGGGAAGACGCCATGAAACCCAAATACACGTATGTACGAACATTCACCAAAGAACAAACTCTTCACGTTCACACACAAACACAAATGTTGATGTCCTTCTCACTTGTAAATTTGTTGTTTGATACATATATATGTTGATATATATATATATGAAGAAATATAGTCTTAAAGTGTGCTATATTTATGGGATAAAGTGCTCAATATCAGAGATAGAGCGTGTGTAAATATAAAGTGAACATAGCAGTCAACACTTAGAGGTGACAGTCTGTTTCATGCTAGTGCAATCGTCAGGCAAAAGCAGGAGTTGCCTAACGATTGCACTAGCATGAAACAGACTGTCGCCTCTAAGTGTTGACTTCTATGTTCACTTTTATATATATATATATATATATATATATATATATCGGTCTTGTTTGTTTTCTTTACATATTCGCTTGGACTCAATTTGAGTCCGCCATGTTCTTGTAGTTGGACCTTCTAGTAGGAATAAACAGCACGTGTTTCTAATTCAACATCACTCAAAACCCAAAGGTCCCTCTAAAACTACATTGTCTGAATACCCTCTAGAATAGTGCGTTAAAAACAATAAATATGAAGATAATAATCTTAGAAATAAATGCACGAACGAAAATATTTTATAATGAAAATAGTTCATCTCAAAACATTAGACAATTTAGAAAGGACGAAGAATATATCAGCTCAAAGATATCTAAAACAGCATAAGAGTATATAAGAGTTCTAAAATATGCTGATTAATCTGACATTAATTATCACTATCGCTGAAAGAGAGTTTTACATGTCTGCAGCAAGGAAGGCATTATCCAAGATATAAATAACAAAGGAAAATAACGATGAAAAATATACACAGAACTTCTCTGGTTGGTTCTGAGTTATATTGGCTTAAAATCCTTCCGCTTCATCAGTTAGTGTGCATTGCGTTCGACCGATCATGTGACTCTCAATGGCCAATAAAACGGAGTCCCGTCTTTACAGGGGACAGAAGATGCATTTCTGACGTGAGTATACATAGCCCTTCATATCATAACGTGCCGGACATAGGAGAAAAGACAGATTTTCTAACACAGCCGTTAGCATTCCTTTTCAGTATGGTTCCTTTGTTAGCATGTTCTCGTTCTACAAAACTAAAATAAAAAATTTATTTACATATTTGACTTCTCCTTCGCTGTCGTTATTTTTAATTCTAAATATATGATTAGTTATCTGCTTTCAACATCCAATAATAACATAAAGATTTTGCTTTTATTAAGTTTGGGGGATTATTTCATCATATTATGCTCATTTTTAGCGAATTTGTGGAGGTACCTGCGCCAACGGCTGAGGGGTAAAGTCTTCGGCTGACGCCAATTCAGCAGGGTTTCGATCCTAGCTAGAAGCAACCGGATGTCTAGCCACACTGATGAGCTGTGATACAGCGAAACAGTCTGTCTGTGGATGACAATATATATGCTCCTGAAAAATTAATTACGGTTGAGCTCTCTGCGGAGGAAGTGTGGGTTTGTAAACAGTGACTATTACGGCTAATAATGCAAGACTCTTCGGTTCTCTCAGTCACTGTGTGGTTATCTAAAAATACGCTTAAATTCACTTTCTTCTCTGACACCAATTCAGCCGGGTTACGATGGTGTAATAGTTAGCGGTTTGGGCTGAGGAATCGGAGTTCGAATTCCAGTTGAATCCATTAAATTCACTTGGGAAAGGTATGAATCTTCTTCTCTCTCCAGCTATGAGTAAATAGTAGAACAGACTTGGTTCTATAGCCTTGGATGGCAACTGGTCAAGTTAAAGGACAATTCTGAATTCAATAACTGCGGAGGGTCGTTTAGGGACACAGTGGCACCAAGTCTCTGTATTCGGCCCTTCAAAAAGTGTGGATGGTTCTGCACAAAACCTTCACCACTATAATCAAATCTTATGTGCTGGTGCCGGACTGTCAGTTTCCTAGGAACTGATCTGCTTGACCCTCATACGTCAAATTCGACGGGAAAGTCGAGATAAATATATATATATATATATATATATATATATAGTGGGGGGGCATTGAGGTCAACACCCAGCAGCGACAATGTCTTCAATGTATATATCTATCTATCCCTGGTATTGACGACTATTTAACCCATAAATATAACATTTTTCGTTTCATGGGCTCTCTATTTCTCTATATATATCTCTATTTCTACACACACACACACACACACACACACACACACACATATATATATATATATATATATATATATATATACAAGGTAACCAAAAAAGTTCTGTCTGTTTTCTTTTAGTCATTGAATGAAGTTGAAATATATACGAAATGCGTGTAGCAATTTGTTTTAAAATTCGGACAGCCGGAAGTAGGAACATCAGACGTTATAAAAAAACACGCGCACCGTGCCCGGCGATCAGTTATAAGCCGGACAGCTGTGAGAAGGATGGAAGTGTCTAGAGAACTCGTTCGGGGCTGTTTGCTTTACGACTCCAAAGTGGGCTTATCTTCAGCTGCATCAAGTCGCCGCATATGTCAAGCGTTTGCAGATAGTGCTTGTGGATGAACGTACTGCAAGACGTTGGTTTCGAAAATTCAAGTCGGGAGATTTGTCTCTCCATGATGAGACTCGCAGTGGACGACCACAGGTCTTGAATGACGGAGTCCTGAAGGCGGCCATTGAAAAGGAGAGTAGTCTAACGTGTGCTGAACTTGCAAGACAGTTCAACGTTTCCGATGAAACAGTTAGACTTCACTTGCACCGCCTAGGTAAGACGTACAAACTGAGAAAGTGGGTTACGCAAACGCTGTTGGAGGTCCACAAGGAACAACGATTGGCAGCCTGCGTATCGCTGCTTTCTCGCCACCGTACCGCATCCTTATTCAATCCAGTGCTTACCAGTGATGAAAAGTGGGTTCTGTACGAAACTCCTAAGCGTTCAAGACATTGGTTGTCTCCTCAGGATGCTGTCCCTCACACCGCAAGACCGCCTATGCACCCACGCAATATTATGCTTTGTGTCTGGTGGACAGGTCGTCAAGTGGTTCATTATGAACTGCTACCAACGGGCCAAACGGTCACTGGAGACCTATACTCGCATCAATTGAAACCTATGCAACAGGCATTGCGCCAGAAGGATCCAGCACTGGTGAATCGCAAAGGTGTGCTTTTCCTCCATGACAACGCCAGGCCGCATGTTGCGCGTGTGGTCAGGGATACCATAAAGCAACTTGGATGGGACACTTTGTGCTATCCACCTTATTCACCTGACCTTGCGCCATCCGATTACCACCTCTTCCACTCCCTGGATAATCATCTTCGTAGGAAATCCTTCACCAATGAAGCAGATTTGCGCAAAGCCCTCACGGACTTCTTTGCATCAACACCCCCCCCCCCGAGTTTTACCACAAGGGCATTGAACAGCTGGAGACACGTTGGCAGAAGGTACTGGATGCCGATGGCGATTACTTCGAAGACTAAATATAAGTTACGCATACTGTGAAGCGTTTTCTTTTTTTCCTTTAAAAACAGACAGAACATTTTTGGTTACCTTGTATATATACTGTTTTTCATCTTCGTTTGTTTTTCTTTTTTCAGATCTACTGTGGATCGTCGGAATAGCAAAATACAATATCTGGATATTTTAGGACTTCCAGGTTCAGTTTCCCGGCCTAGATCGGACGATCCATTTGAATCTTAAAGTCACAAAAGAATGTTATTTTCGATCATATTTTTGATTGTGTTTTTACTATTGGTCAAATTACTATTGGTAATGGTAAAAATGCAGTCGCTTGCACAGTTCCCGCTGTATCCCATTTCCTATGTCTTCCTTTTATACTTCCTGAACTAATTTGCTACTTCACTGATTATTTTGTCTATCGTCTCATTTTTATTTCCATGCAGTCTATAGTTGCCGTCCTACTGTCTTCTATCTATCCTGGATTTTGTATAGTTGGTTCTTATAGCGTTGTTTTGGGACGCTACTAAGAGTCTCTCAGTTTCTATCTTTTGGTTTCCCCTAGGTAGACCTCATCGATTTTTGTTGCCATTGCCTTAGTTTCTCTTTTGAAGTGTTCTTATATATACGTCCTATTTGTCACTTTCCGCCATGTTTCTTTGGTCCTGTCCCTCCTTCTGTTCGTGTTAATACTGATTGTCTGATGTAAGTAGTCTTCCCTTTTTGTTTCGCGTATTCTTCTAATCACGTGATTGCGAAGTCGACGCAGTCTTCCATGCTGACGTCCTCTTCCTCCTACTTTTAATATACAATCTGTTGACATTGTCTCTCGAGTATAGTGTCTTATGAATTGTCGTTGGTTTTCTTGTTTTGTAGACCATGTTATTGAATTCCCCTCTTGTCTCTTGTCTATCTCACAAAGGAAAGTACTCTGGTTAATTCATTTTCTACTCCAGAGTTTAGTCTCTAGTATATTTCTTTACTTTCCGATTATTGTCCGGTTGGGTAGTTCAGTTCCTTTTGTTGCCTCGTGTTTTTCATTGATCGTTACCAGCATTGTATATTTTTTCAATGCCAGTGTTCACAGCATCGTGACACCAAGTTACGAGTCTCCAAAACCGCCGTACTTATCAAGACCATCGCCTCCCGCGTCCATGGCTTAGATTCCAAGAACTATCCCAGGGCTATCGATGGGGTGGACTGGTTCGATTTTGTGTCCAACGAGGAGCTCCGCCGGAAAACCAGCCTGTTGACTGGAAACGATCTCGCGGCAGACCATGCAGCTGCTGTTAGGACATCATCCGCTATGACTTACAGCAGATTAATCTGGCACTGGAGGATGTTTCGTCGCTCTGTCAAGACCGTGACAGCTGGGGGGGGGGGAGAAGGTGCCTCTCGTGGGTTCAACGCCATCATGGCATGAGATTTAGCAGTAGCAAATTCCATTCCAATGTCTTAGTTGAAAATTCAGACCCTTTGTATGAGAGTTTTCTATTCCCTTTTGGTCTTTGTAAAATGTTAATGACATGCTTGTTAGGGCCAACCATGACAACCATGACAATCAATAAAGTCTTGCACCATTTCTTGCGTCTGTGTGAATCTGAAAACTTGATCGCATATATTTAATAGATTATTCAGTGGTAACAACGCTATGGCGAATCGTTGTAGAGATAATGAGTTCACTTGAAATTTTTACTATATTCATTTATTCTCTTATCTGGTGTTTTAAGATAATGCCATAAATCTTTATGTAGGTAATCCATGCCACAGATTCTTCTTTTCAGTTTTAGCTTCTTTCAGATTTATTATTATTATTATTATTATTATTATTATTTTCTTTGATATCTGGCGTTTACACATTTCTTTCCAGGTCCCGCCCAGGGACCTACGGTTAGAAATGGCATCATGACACTTTCCACTGGAAAAAAAAAATAATAATAATTACATAGATAAAGCCCTTCGTAAAGTGTGGGCTGTACTTGTCATAACAATTTTTTGTATCTCTTTGGGGCATGGACTTCCAGGGATCCCTTCAATTAGTCTAGTGGAATCTTTTACAACCAGTCCAAGGGCTCCAACTATAACAGGGATTGTTGATGTTCCCATGTGCCACATTTTTTCTATTTCTATTTCAAGGTCCTTGTATTTTGACAGCTTTTAGAATATTTTCAAAGATACATTGCAGTCTGCAGGGACTGCCATATCAATAAGGAGGCACTTATTTTGTCTGTGGTCTTTAATAACAATGTCTGGGCGGTTGGCTTTGATTGTTCTATCAGTGTGTATTGTGTAGTCCCATAGAATTGTAACAGGTCCTATCTCCGTAACCGGGTCTGGGTGGTGTTCGTACCAGTTTTTTTTCCCGTAGGAGTTGCAAATTTTCCAGTGACAAATAAGTATTATTATTATTATTATTCACTCATTGAATAGTAATTATCGACTTATACTGAAGATGCTCCATCATCCTTCTCAGTATCATGTTTTCAATTATATCACCGTCTGGATGGTTCTCATTTTTTCTCTTATTCCCAGTCTTTACATACTTCTCCAAGTTTTTCAGTAAAGCTTCCAGTGCTTCGACAACGACAGGCATTACTGTCACATTAATGTTCCTCAACTTTCCCAGTCTGCAGGCAAAGTCGAGATACTTATTTGTCATTTAACTTACTTTTAAATCTAGAATGTTTTTCTTTGCGACAACCAAATCTGGTATTGTAGTTGAGGTTGGATAATCTATTATCGTTATCATTATTATTATTATTTAGTGAGAGAGCAGCACGCCAACAAAGTGACAGTCGGGTACAAATATAAGAAGCACAATACCCTTATAATAACACCTAGTCTCATAAACGTATACCAGTCACGGGCATCATAGCTAACTGTGCGCGACATGATGATAGATTTTGATAAAAACTGCAGATGGGACCCAGTTAAAAATACGTTCAGGTCGGTTAACTTAGTTCGCCCAGACGGTCTCCAATTGATGGTGTCTCAAAGTATCTAGACATGAGTCCCAAATCGCCTTGGCTGCTCCGTCCTTCAAATTATAAAAGAAACTTCTCGAAACCCGGCAATAATATCACCCCTCTTGTCACACTCGTGAACTGAGATACGTCGTGCGTCAGCCCCTTAGGAAACATGCCAAACTTATTATTATTACTATTATTATTATTATTATTATTATTATTATTATTATTATTTCAAGTTACTAGCCAGTCTGTTCTTCATTGTTAAAATTTTTCACCTTTTAAAATTAATAACACTATTCAGGTTCTTGAAATAATGAAATGAAGTTTCTTAGGTGATAAAAAAAGATGGACTTTGGCTATATTTCTGAGATGAGGTATTATGTACACTATTTACATTATTCGGACTATTGTCATCATTAGACATGGCACGTGGAACTAGAACAGTCTACTCAAATGAATGAAATAAAGGGTTCAGTTTGACATTCCAACTACCTGAAGAAGGCCGGACAGTACAACGGCCGAAACGTTGTGATAAACATGGCGACAAAGATGAGGACAATAGTCCGAATAATGTAAAGATGGAATTATTGGCAACATCAAGATACAAGAATTCCAGAATACCTTCATCCTCGGTACTGCTCACAATTTTTTTTCTACTAATGTTCACCCAATATAAGGCCCAAGAGCCACTCAATGTAGAGGGTTACTGCGTGGAGTTATATTAGCGTAGGAAAGAACAAGTGTTAGGAGTATAGAGCTGAAGCAGACGTTAGAAGGAACCAGAAACCCAATCCTAAGCAAGAAACAAGAGATAAACCTCAACTTCTGTTTAAAAACCTGGAAGGAGTGTGAACCGGACAACAAGCGAACCTATCTACTTCTAATAATTCAGGAGGACTCTATCCATCAAATGAATACATCAGGATCTCATGGTTTCCCAAAGTTCAAGGAATGAACTTCATGAGTGAACAAGGCACCTCTGAATAATAACAACGGCACTATATAAAGCCAATAGACCGAATATTAAAATAAGACTTCAAAAAACGTAAGTGCGATCTCATAGACGTGACCATTCCGTTTAATAAAAACACCTCAGCAAATGAATACTTTCAATATATAAGAATTACAAGAAATACAAAATATTGTCTTGATAAGTACATCCCACACACTAAGAAGAACTTTGTCCATGTAACGCTAGGGAAGTTATGGGAGGTAGAAAAACAAATCATGAAATGTAGCCATAACAACAGACCACTACCTGCTTTGGGTCTTCCATCAGATTTAGTAGGTAGTGTGACTATCGCAGAAACCGACATACAATAATAATAATAATAATAAAAATAATAATAATAATAATAATAATAATAATAATAATAATAATAATATGACGGCGACAATTATTCCTATCACAGTCGGCTCCCTTAGGAACAGTCTCGGAGATCCTTGTAAAGAATTGGAAATTTGAGGAAGAATGGAACTCTCCAGACCACATGATTAGTAAAATCAGTTCGGATACTGAGGAAAGTGAAGAGTAATGTGGAAGATTGCTGGCACTTGACCCCCAAAGAAATTTCAACTGTTACTACTACTACTAATAATAATAATAATAATCTCTATTATTAAAAAAAAGTACTGATTCTCTATCCGTCACACACTGTCTACGTGTGACTTTTCAAGCGTGTATGAAATGTATATATGTATGTGTCTGTGTTGTGTGGGACTGACTTGCATGTCCATGCGCCATTTAATGTTCACACAAACACACAGACATCCACACACAAGTTGACAGTGCTTGAAATATGACATTGGAATGATATATTCCCCATCCACTCAGTCTGGGCAACCTCTACTCTAGGCTGAGCAATTAAATTAAGTTGATTACAAGTACAAACATCATTTTTTTAATTTCTAAAAAAGAATTTAGATAATTACATTTTATTGAACTTTTCGGAAATAAAAAAATTATTTTAAAATTTTGTCGAAATATTTTTTAGGTCTGTCATTGAATTAAAACTATGCATGCGGACATTCAAACGTACATGTGCACACAATTTGTATGAAATTGAAAAGGGCATATGTGTCGCGAGGGCTAATTTTCCTTGTTTTTTGGGGGTTTTTTTCAGGAAAAACACAGGCCGAAACGTGCGGCAATTTTGAAGTCATTTTTATGATTACTTATGTATTTAAAGTTAAACTGAGCACATGTAGCATTTTAAATGGACAAACTATTTACATTTGAAATTTGATCATCTTTCCGGCAGCGACGCGATAGGTACCGAACTGATGATGGTGGTGGTGGTTGGGGGGGGGGATGATGATGATGATGATGATGATGATGATGATGATGATGATGATGATGATGATGATGATGATGATGGTGGTGGTGGTGGTGATGATGATGATGATGATGTCAAAAACCCTCGTATATGCATAAACAAAAAGTTGTCCAACAGAATCGCGAATGTAAAATTTTACCGGACTTCCAAATTCAAATG
This sequence comes from Acanthosepion esculentum, assembly GCA_964036315.1. NCBI lineage: Eukaryota > Metazoa > Mollusca > Cephalopoda > Sepiida > Sepiidae > Acanthosepion > Acanthosepion esculentum. The sequence goes on from OZ038478.1 coordinate 9,621,701, forward strand.
GATAATAGAATCCACACCAAGAGGAAATTCATCATAAATAAGGATATCCATTGGATCTTGGATGCCGTTATTCCAGTGTAACCATATAAAACCAAATTAAAAGGGAGTGAAAATCTCGAAATAATAAGCTGACTTTACCAGAGAACTAAATAAACTGAGGTATACGAAGGTAAAGCCATCATTATTGGAATTCTTAGTCTCGAAAAGTCTTGCAAAAAAAAATGAAAACATTCAGACATCCGAGAAAGAACTGAAACCATTCAAACAGAAACATTAATAAAAATAAAATCATTATGCCGAAGTAATGAGACCTGTTATTAATTGATCTCCATTAAGAAGAGCCACTAAGTACGACAACGCAGAATAAAATTAATTTTAAACTCGAAAAGTTACATCGGGGAAATTGTCCAGTCTCTTCATTTTTATTTTGATGTTGATTGGTATCTTTACAAAGAGAGAAGTGTAAATGACTTGCAGTTAATATTTGAAACACTACCATACAACATAGACGCCTAAAATCATGACAACAGAGGGAAAATCAAAATAGTGACTAAATTCCGATATCGGAATTAATTAATCTGATACCTAATCGAAACAAAGGAAAGTGAACAACATAAACGTTATTACATTATAATTCTATACTAATAATGTTTATAAAAACGTATATTTTAACGAATGAATTGGCGGATAAAAACGTCACTTATTTGTAAGTAATGTTTTGTTTTACATTGTCGAAAAGATATTGAATAAAAACGATACGAAAGACTCATCGTTCACACCGTAAAAATCCTATAAAATTATCCATGGCGTTAAATATAACTTATAAGTACATTAATCAATAGAAATTACTTACATTTTCGGCTGAATGTCGCAAGCCCCGAGACCCACACAAGAGAGAGAGAGAGAAGGGTTGTTGCTTAGCGAGCAGAGATTTAAACAGAGACCTTAAAGGGTTGCAAGGAACACATGCGCTATGACACGATAACCTCTTACTTTCTTCTTTTTATTATTTTTATTATTACCTTAGTGCGTTCTTCTACCTTAACGTTCGTATGTACAGCTATAAATATCACTGTTTACCCATGAGGTTTCGGGTTTAAGAACACAGCTGTAGCAGACAGAAGTTGCTGGCGTCGGATGGAACTGTTTCTAAAAATAGCCTTCCCTCGCTATATAGGCATCTATCTATATATTTTTTTATATTCTCTCTCTCTCTCTCTCTCTCTCTCTCTCTCTCTCTCTCTCTCTCTCTCTCTCTCTCTCTCTCACATACACACACACACACATCCTCTTTCAGAACAGACGCCCAGGTGGGGTCGGTTAACTGAATCAAGTCATAGATGAACCTTCCAGACATACATTCGTGCTTCTAATACAAATATTAGGTATATACTAAAGTTCCAGTGCCTCCTTTTTGGAAACTAGACACTGAATACACAATATATATATATATATATGTGCGTGTGTGTGTGAGTATGTATTGACACTGAATACACAGTTTATTTATTTCTCTCTCTCTCTCTCTCTCTCTCTCTCTCTCTCTATATATATATATATATATATATATATATATATATATATATATATATAAACTGTGTAGGCAGTGTCTAGTTCTCAAAAAGGAAGAGGCTGGAACTTTTAGTATATATATATATATATATATATAGATAGATAGATAGATAGATAGATAGATAATATAAAATCCGTAAGTGGAAAGGATAATCCAAGAAGAAAATATTAAAAAGATAGATCCATGAAGAAAGCTCAATGTATTGTATATAGAGCAATATGATATACATCAAAGGAAAAAAATTTAACACATCATCAAAAAATCCGGTAATAAATTTATTTCATCAGGTAAGTTTTTAACACCTGCCTCATCAAACCGAAATTACAAAATGGTTTAAATCCATCCATACAATATGTTAAAAATTATTTAAAAATAAATCTCAATAGAGAACAGGAAGTAAAATCTAAATTACTTAACTTAGATAAATTTTTATGGGGATTTATATTATTGAAGAGCGTAATGGGAAGAAAGAAAAAGGAGAAGCAACGTGTCAACGCAATGCACAGGGGTCTGTATAAATTTAAACCATTTTGTACTTTCGGTCTGATGAGACAGGTATTAAAAACATTTACCTACTGAAATAAATTTATTATCGGATTTTTCGATGATGTGTTAAGTTTTTCCTTTGGTACATATATATATATATATATATATATATATATATATATATATATATATATATATATACAGAGAGAGGGAGAGAGGAGAGAGAGAGACTGAATACACAAAGTAAATTTCTGATACATCCTGAAGAGTGGACGGACAGTTCGGGATGCTGAAGGTAACATCAATCAGCTGACAAACTTTTACGATATATATATATATATATATATATATATATATATATATATATATTTAAAAAAAATGTTTACTTCAGAAAATGTATTTAAAATTTGTAAGCCAATTGCACATACCTCATACCAGATGGAATATAGTACTCCTTCGATTATCCGGACACCTTGGGAGAAGTGTTCAAAAATATGTTCGGGTAATTCGAAATTACGGATAATAGAATAACTAAGTTTTTGGAAAATGTATGAAGAAAAAAATGACATTTTTTGAAAAGAAAGTTAACATTTATATGATCAAATAACATTTTCACATGCTTTATTCAAGGTTTTTTTTTTCTAGTTTTCGGCGAAAAAAATGCGTCAGTTTTTGTTTGTTTTCGACTATCTTTTCGTTATTCAGTCGTTAACTTACTAAGCTGGTTAAAATAGGTGTATTTATAAGAATCGCACCTAACTTAAACATTTGTCAAACATATTCATAACCAACCTATGATTATTCAAATGTATGTTATTTTTATGGAAAAAAAAGAGAAAATTATCAAGAATTAATTGTAGGTCTCCTTAAATTGAAATAGCTTGATGTAACTGTAAGTTCTTCTTCTTATCATTTATTTTCTCGCCTGTGAAACTCTCTTCCGGTTTCTTGCTGGCTTGCCGCATACGATCTTCAAAAATTTAAACGCAACTTCAATCGTAATCTTCTGTCTTCCTGAACCCTGTTTCTTTACTGTCCTTTCTCCTCACGAAAGTCTTCTCATTCTCTTTCACTCCCAGTAACCCCTTGCGTTCTAGTGGCATTATCGCCTTGCTTGGGGTGAAAAGATTTTTAAAAAAATAATCATTTTGTCAACGTTATTATCGAACGTTTTGTATGGTTTTCCACATCCTCAAAACGATTGTCTGAGATGAAATATTTGAATGGGTTTAGTAAAAAACGTTCGGATGAATTCAAATTCTTTATTTCACGTCCAGATAATTGAAGTCCAGATAATCGAGGACTTACACTGTACTGCTTTCTTTACTTATTCAGTTCTCTTCTTAATGAAATAAATTAGTAAAATCTAATAAGTTAGACTCTACTTTAAAATAAAAAAATAAACAGACTCTGACGAGATTTGAACTTGCATTCTCTATTTTCGAGAGCGTCTATGACTAAATTTCAGCTTCGCAGTTACTATGGTAATTTTCTAAGCATAGCTTAGATGCGGCACAAGACCGAAATTGTGGGACACCCAGTGAGGATCGAACTCACTATTCAGTCGTAATTCTTCTAGCGAGACAAGCTGGCCAACCATTACACCACGTCCCGATGCCCAATCGGTCACTATGACCAGATCGGTAAAATGTATTCCTTGCCAAATAAATGGCACCTTACTCTAAAAAAAATCTTTCCTCGGCATAAATGGTGGGCATGTGAGATACCGTAATGACTATCAACATGAAAAGCTGATTCAATGAAGAGTTTTTCAATTTCAACTAAGTTTGCTTGCATTATTTTAATATTGCTCACCCAATACAAGGTTCAAGCCATACCCAAAGTAGACGGTTTCTGAATGAGGGTGGCATAAGGGTGCAAAGGACGGAAGGGGGAAGTGCATATTATGACGATAGATAACGGCTGAATCTAGATGTGAAGAGTTTAAGATTGTAATGATCGGGGAAGAATCCTCTGAGGAGTCTGTTCCACAACGTAACATTGCTTGGGAAGAACATTTCTGAAATTGAAAGAGAATGAGGATGAGTCGAGACTGTGTACATGTTATGGCGGGTCCTAACTTTGAAGAAAGTCTGAACTGGTGGAACTAAACAATGTAGCTCATCACAACATTTGCCATAGAAACAGCGAGAGAGTAAAAATAGGTTTGCGAAAGGGGCCGCAGGATGGAAATAATTTATCACCCACAATGCCGCATCTCCCATCACGAGGTATTATGCTGATGGACTTTACATTAGAACAAAGTTTTGGTGTAAGTGGAACAACACGCTTATTAGTTCAATCTACGTTGCCATTTAAACAAGTGTCGTACCTACAAAAAAGTATCTATCTATCTATCTATCTCTCTCTCACTCTCTCTCTCTCTCTCTATATATATATATATATATATATATATATATATATATATAGATAGATAGATAGATAGATAGATAGATAGAAATAACCCATTTTTGCGGATAATTTTAAATTTATTTTTCCTTTCGTTAAATGCGTTTAAGACATCAATATTATTTGAGAGAAAGACAACTGTGCTACTATTGAGGCATCATCATCATTGGTAGTAGTAGTAGTAGTAGTAGTAGTAGTAGTAGTAGTAGTAGTAGTGTTAGCAGCAAATGCGAACGCACAGACACAGAACCTTGCTTTACCCAATTCATCTCATTCAGTTTTTTTTTGTTTGTTTTTTTTTGTTCTTTTTGGCGTTACATTATTTTTATGGTCCAATATCCTCGCACCACTGTTATGGTCCAAGGTTAGACCAAGGAAGAACAACACGAACACAGGAGTAGGAATAACAAAGATATATTAAAACAGAATAATAATACAAGAAGTTGAAGGTGTTAGTATGACTGTCAGTCTGGTTTAGAGTGAACTACTATTGTCTCGACTCGTTCCGTCTCTACTCGTTCCACTTCTTCTATCGTCTCGGTTGAGAGGCGCAGTCTTTATAGTATCAGGAAGAGTTCATTGCATCGTTACAGGTAAGATTCCATAACACCCCCCTCCCAAAGCTTTTACCTCGTCTAATTTTTTCTCTTTGGATTTATCATCAAAGGCTCTGTAAATTTTCTTTTCCTGGTCGATTTTCGCGGGTCTGATATTGTTTGAGGCCTTTGCATATCGAATGTGTCGAATATCGTGTCCATCACTTCTTCCTCTTCCTGAGGTGGACCGTTAGAATCCTCTAACAGTCTCTTTCTTATTTGATTTAAATGCCTTTTATGCGAGAACTTCGGACCCTGTATTATGTAAATCATATTCCCGATCCGTTTCTCTATTGTACCTTGTTCCCAGTAGGATGTATTGATTTTGTACACTTTGAAAAAAACTTTCTCTCCTGGGTTAAATTTTCTTTTTGGTACGTACGACGTTGGTGATTGCTTCGTTTGTTTTGGTAGTAATTTGTCGAATACCGATCTAATTTTTCGAGCGAACATCACTTCCGCGGGCGATAATGCCGATGGCGTAGTACTGTTTGGTGTAATTCGATATACTTGCAAGAATTGTTGCAAAGCTTTTTCTGTTGGCACGTCACAAGCTTTCCTTAGTGCTCTTTTTAGCGTATCTACAAATCTCTCCGCTTGCCCGTTTGATCTTGGGTGATATGGCGGGGATTTGATGTGTTTAACTTGAAAAGTTTCACAAAATTCTTGAAAATCTGCAGATGTGAATTGTGTCTCATTGTCGGTGACTAGACAATCAACCACTCCGAAACGAGCAAACAGCTCGTGAAGGCAATTTATGGTAGTCTCAGAAGTAGGTTTTCTACAACGAAATACTTCTGGCCATTTGCTGTAACTGTCTACTACAATCAAATAGTAGAAACCATCTAATGGACCTGCGAAATCTACATGTATTCTCGACCACGGTCGATCTGCCTCCGGCCATGGCTTATGGATGATCGGCGGTGCTTTGGCTGCTAAGGAACAACCCTTGCGTTTTTGCACCATATGTGTAATGTCCTGATCCATGTTTGGCCAATATACATAACTTCGCATTAAAGATTTCATTCTGTTCTTTCCTGGGTGACCCATGTGAAAATCCTTGAGGATTCGCCTTTGTTGCGTTTTCGGGATTACTACACTTTCATTATATAGTAGAACATTATCACATAACGAAAAACTGTCTGATATATGCTTATTTTTTTCTGCAATTTTTGTTTTCGTTTCCTTAATAAATTCGTCATTCACTCCTTCGTTTCTTATTTCCTGTAATGTGACGGGGAGGTTTCGAATTGTGCTACATAATGATGTTCTAATGTCTTCCTCATGCCGTAGAGCTGCAATTATGGAATCTTCCAATGGCTCCGTTTTCTTTGATATTAGTCTCGAAAGACCCTCTACATGCCCGATTTTGTTTGATGGAAGATACTCCAGTTTAAAGTTGTAGTTCAATAAAATAGTACCCCATCTTAGCAATCTATTCGCAGTGTAGACAGGTAGACTTTTCTTTGATCCAAATATTGTCAATAACGGCTTGTGGTCCGTCTGCAAGGTGAAAAATCTACCGTAAATATATCTGTAGAATCTCGTAACCGCAAAAATAATCCCCAGCCCTTCTTTTTCGATTTGCGAGTAACTTTGTTCGGCTGGTAGCAACGTTCTTGAAGCATGCGCGATGGGTTTTAGTGTCCCATCCGGCATTTTATGAAGTATACATGATCCATCACTCGCGACTATTATTTCCAATTTTGGGTCATAATGCGCTAAAAATAAATCCGCTGTTAGAGTTTTAATGATTTTGTCAAAGGTTTTCTGACATTCATCTGTCCACTCCCAAACTCTTTCCTTCTTCAATAGTTCGTTTAGGGGTGCGCGTAATTTGTGCATGTTTGGAATAAATTCTTGGTAATAATTCACTAAGCCCAAGAAGCTTTGTAATTCAGCTACGTTTTTTGGAGCCGGCATGGCCCTTTCTGGATCTGGTCGTCTTCCTTCTTCGTCAATAATATGGCCCAGATATTTTATTTCCTTCAAAAAGAAGTCGCATTTATTTTCTTTTACCTTAAACCCGTAGTTTTGTATTTTCCTGAAAACCTCTTGAACGTGTTCCCAGTGTTGTTCAATATTTTTGCTATTTATCAGTATGTCATCAAGGTATGCAATCATGAAATCCAGTCCGCCTAGCATAGTATCCATTATTTACTGAAATATTGCCGGCGCGACCTTTATCCCGGATGGTAATCTTTGGAACTTATATAACCCTCTATGTGTGTTTATGCACAACAACCTCGAGCTTTCCTCATCTACTGGTACTTGTAGGTATGCTTCACTCAAGTCTATCTTTGAGAAAAACTTTCCTCCGTTCAATTTTGTGAAAACTTCCTCTGGACTAAGGAGAGGATAGTGATAATCCTTAATCGCTGCATTCAATCCCGTTGAGAAATCACCCGATTTCTTTTTCACGTAAACCGTAGGTGCAGCCCATTGACTATATTCTACCTTTGTCAATATACCGGTTTTCACGAGTCTATCCAACTCTTGGTCTATTTTTTCTAGTGATGCAAAAGGTACATTCCTTTTCTTCTTGAAAATGGGTTGTACATTTTCTTTTAATTCTATTTTTGCCGCCATTTTTTACACCTCCTGAGGCCGGCTGAAAATACTTCGGGGAAACTTTCTTTTAATTTCTCCTTTAATTTATCTGCCTCGGTCGATAAACTTTTCATTTTTTGGTGAAACGTATTTATTGGTAATCCCAGAGGTCAAATTTCTGCATCTAGTCAGTTCCAAATAAATTTTCCGTATTTTTAAGCACATACATTTTTAATTTTTTGGTAATTCCGTTGAATATCACATTTGTAATAACTTCTCCCTCAAATTTTATTTTCTTCCTGTTACAGACCTGGCTATTTTATCGGTTCTCAACATGGTCGTTTTTTTTTAATTTCTTCCACGTCTGTAACTTAATAATAGTTAAATCTGATCCGGAATCCAATTGTAGTCTGATTTTTTTGTTTAACATTTCTACTTGTACGTATTTTCATATATTTGTCTCGTCCGCTTGGTCAGTTCTAGTGACTCTTACTCAGCTTCTGCTTTCTTTCCTAGTCCAACAATGCGAACTTTTATGTCCCACTTTATTGCACGACAGACAAGTCTTAAAGCGGTATGGACAATCTTTGTACCAATGCAAAGTCCCACAGCGATAGCATGGACTGGGTGGTAGTTTTTTCTGATATTTCGTTAGATTTTTTGAAGTAGAATAATTTGTTTAGCTTTTTGAAGTAGAATAATTGGTTTGTCTTGTTTTTGAGGAGGGAGAAAAACGTGTTTGTCTTTGTAGTTTTCGTATGTAAGCGACGCCAGACTCTTCTATATCTTTCGAGTCCTTTTTTATGCTTATACATCTCTGACAGTCTTCAGCCAATTTGTGTAGTGTCAATTCTGATTCACTCTCAAGTTTTGTTAGAATTCTCCGTCTGATCTCAGCATCTTTAGTCGAAACCAGGCCTTGGACGAATATCAAACATTCAGAATTGTCCGGGCTGAGTTCAGATAACTTAAAGTCATTACAGTGTTTGTTTACTATGGAAGCGAATGTTATATAGTCTTCGCTATCCTTTTTCGTTAGATTTAAACATTTCTACCTTTTGTGGAATAGTGAAGTGTTCGGACTAAATAATTCCGTTAAATGTTTTACGGCTTCCTTGAAAGTCAACTCATTCGTTTTCCTCGGTAGGATGTAGTCTACGAATTTAGTGTATTCGCTTAATCCTAGTTTTCTCAGTAGTAGACGTACTTTTTTCGCGTCTGACCAATTCTCACAATAAAACTCATATGAATCTTCATATCTTCTGAAGTAAGCCGCGTCCGGTGCATAAGTGAAGTCTTTGATAGAGCTCCATATAGCATTTTGTGAGAATGCCGTTTCATTTTCAGAATTTTGCCCTTTATTTGTTACTGCCCGTAGTAGTAATTCTTGTAGTTCAAGATGCGTCTGTTACGGACGACCGATAGCAAAAAGGTTTTTTGTTTCTCCGCGTAGAATTTGTTTTTTCAGTATACTTTTAGATTTCTCCGTAGAATTCGTTTCTTCAGTATACTTTTAGATTTCTCCGCGTAGAGTTTGTTTCTTCAATATCCTCGTCGCCACTGTTATGGTCCAATATCCTCGCACCACGGTTATGGTTCAAGGTTAGGACCAAAGAAGAACAACACGAACACAAGAGTAGGAATAACAAAGATATATTACAACAGAATAATAATACAAGAAGTTGAAAGTGTTAGTATGACTGTCAGTCTGGTTTAGAATGAACTACTATTGTCTCGACTCGTGCTGTCTCGACTCGTTCCACTTCATCTATATCGTCTCTCTTGAGAGGCGCAGTCTTTATAGTATCAGGAAGAGTTCATTGTGTCGTTACAGGTAAGATCCCATAACAATTATTCCATAGGTTTTTGCTGTTGATTTCAATTATGACGCTGTAGTTTGGGCTTCATTGCTGATTGACAGTTTGGAGTTTCCATTAATGTATAAAAGAAAAAAATACATAATTGAAATAATAAAAAATTAATTCGTAATATTATCACCATATACACGTCATATCAATCTGCAGAAAGAAAAGGTGAAATTTGACCAATGGTCGGTAGCGAGAGTTATCCATCGGCCAGCGTCAATGGATGAGTAATGAGAGTTCAGTCATAGACCGGTTAGCCAAGGTGAATTCATTCTACGAGAGGAAGTTAATAATTATCAGGGAATTTTTTTCTTGGTATAATAGTTTATTAGAAAAGCAGGACGAATGAATAGTGTCCCTTTGCTTTGCGATGCATTTAGTCCAGTGTTCCCCAAGTTTGGATATGCCCCCTAGAAAAGTGTTTGTGGTTGTCCCCCCTCAACCCCACATGCACTGCATCTTTCACATCTTGGTCTGTGACAAATCAATGCACTCCTAAGGCGAATTTGAGAAGAGGAAACAGGTGTTAAGCTATTGATGCGGGTCAGGATTATAAGGTAATCGAGTACCTTGAATCCTATCTGCTGAATCGTTTAACCAACGGGTGCAGCAGAACAAAACCTCTTTGCACAATATTTGCTTCAAATTACAGCTTTCAAGTTATCTTGCAATATCACACTGTTAATATTTATTGTTTTAGATTGAGTCTCCAGGTAATATTCCAGTGTAAATCCACACACTATTTGTAATATTCCTTGTGAATCCACGCACAATTTTTCTAAGTAAAATACTTAATTTTCTTTGGCTCGTGGATTGCATAGTTTTCTATTCTATTCCATTGTTTATTCTCCAGTTCGTAATGGCAAATTCTGTCTTCATCTTTAGTGATTATCCTTTTAAAAAAGAAGCACTGTCTTCCCTCTGATAGCAATGCAGTAAGGTTTGACAGATTATCAAACAATTACGTTTGCGATCATAGGTCAGTTGTTTTTGGGTCCAACTTGCACAAACAATTTCGAAAGTCAAGCCTGGTATGGATGTTTTTATAAGCGGAAGTATAGCTAATTTGCATGACTTGCGAAATCATCGATAGTAACACATCGTTTCCTTATAATCATATTTGTGGATGTGCTAAATGTCCTTGTCGGAGTTAGCTCCTCCTTAATTCCCTAATTGTCCACTAGGGGGTCGCTCTCCCTACACTGTAAATACTGGGCGACTTCCTGCCTCGTTCGCTTTTGACTTTGCATTTCAGCGGACACATTTAAAAATGTGATCTCTCGCAGAGATCTTGCGTTTTACCCACTTGTGGGAAAACACCTTGAAACACACATACATATAATTATATATATAATTATTTATTTAAATATTATAACATAAATATGTTATAAAATCACTACAAAAATAGCCATTTTGTTTCAACACTTCTGGTGTCTTATCAAGTGATGATGTTGAATGTAGAATAATATATATAGATAGATAGATAGATAGATATTGTTGTTTAATACATATATTTGTTGATATATATATATATATATATATATATATATATATATATATATATTAAACAACTAATTAAATATGTATTAAACAACTATATATATATATATATAAATATAAAAGTGAACATAGAAGTCAACACTTAGAGGCGACAGTCTGGTTCATGCTAGATGCAATCATCGGGCCACCCACGCTCTATTTCTGATATTGAGCACTTTATCCCATAAATATAGCACACTTTAAGACTATATTTCTTCATATATATATATATATATATATATATATATATATATATATATATATATGTCTTGTTTGTTTTCCTTACATCTTCGGTTAGACTCAACTTGAGTCCGCCATGTTTTTGTAGTTGGACCTTCTAGTAGGAATAAACAGCACGTGTTTCTAATTCAACAACACGTAACCCACACGGTCCTCAACATCTTCGTCCGTAGTGGATGTTCGTGGGCGCCACTCTACTTTGGGATACACAATGCATATTGTGGGCTACACCCGCTTATTCCCATACGTGAAACAACACTCGTTCCCTTAGTTTTGTAAATTTCAAAATTAGTTTCACTGTATCAGTTTTCGTGCGAACGTAGCATAGAACTTTATGTCAAAGAGGACGAAGAATGTGGAACAAGTTAATCATTCTATTTTGTTGTTCAAAAGTCTTAAGCTCGGATCCTCTGAAAGGAAATATGAATGAAAACGACAACCAAAAGTCAGTAGACGCACTCACTTCAACAAAATTCCGCGTTGGCTACTGGTAACTTATTATATTTCCTAACGTAATCCCAAACTTCGAATTCACTCACTCACCAACAAACTACACTTCAGTTTTTACATCTACTATTTTTATCGAAACAACAAGAATTCTACTCAAAGAGCATAAAGTTTGCAAACATTTTATTCAAAAAGAAACTTTGAACATAATCTAACGCAAACTTACTTCGAGTCAGCTATATTACAGCCAAAAGATTCTTAATATTTAATACACAATTTCAAAAGTTAGAAGCTTAATAATTTATCTTTTAAACACAAAATTCAATTTTTGATATCAACTAACATTTCATTTACCAATTTCGATTACAACAAATTTTCCAGGAAGAATACAACTTACTTTCTTCAAAAGACTTTACTAATTTGTTGAATCAACTTTATTTGCGTAATATTTGAACTTCCCTCTTTTTATCTATTTCGTTAACAAAAATATATATAGATATTCAATATTCAACAGGTAAAGGGATACAACTCTTACCTTAATCTCCAATATCAAACTATAACATAAATTTATTATGTAAAATATTAATTAATCTGAATTGGTTAATTCTTTGAAAATCTAGTTACTGACAGGAACACTGAACAAACTCTCTATCTGTTCTAAAGAACATTCTCATTTTCATGTTGTCTTTATTTGTTGTATAAATGCTTTATTCTTGTTTTTCTAAAAAGGAATATTGTTTGTTTTATATTTTGTCGTTGATGATCTTGTGCCATACCCAAAGTTAAATGTTTGTGGAGAAGTTTATATTCACGCAGCCAACACAAATAATAACTTCTGAGATATACATATTTTTCCTAATAACCTACTCCTCCGCAACAGTGCCATATACATAAAATTATCATTATTATTATTTTGTTAATCCATGTATTAATTAATTTTAAAATGGTTACAATTTTCTACCAAATCTTATTAAGGAACTCACGACTAATCTAAACAGGCACCTTTCAATATTCGTCCAGTTTTTAAATTCGCAATCCATTCACGTACACTTTGCTATGTGTTACATTCTTCCTAAAATCAGATCTTCTTCTGATTCATGCTACACTAATTTCCACCACCGGCCGGATGTGAACGCTCTGAACACCCGAAACTGAAATAAAATTCCGTCAACTGCGCATAGGTTCCGCATATACCTTCAGTTTTTACTCACACACTCAAAGAAAAAATAAGGAATACAATCCAGAATTTCCACGCAATAACACCCACTGCCCCTTAAAGAAACAAAATAAACATCGGAGCCGATTTGAGCCTAAGAAAGGACATAAAAGCTCATTAAAAGAAATTCATCGGCAGTTGGACGGCATTTTGGCCCGGGTTTACAGACTTCGTTGGAAAACGACTTACCATCTCTAAGAGACATCGCGCCAAAGGCCTTCGCCCCAGTAAGTCACAACTCATCCTCCCTCTCTGTGGACACTTTTTACAACTCTACTTATCTCCTTTTTTCAATGAGAGACATTAACACCGATTTATTATTTGTTGTGTTTAATGTTAATGCAATTGTTTATTTCTTTAAACCTTCGTTGTTTCTTCTTTGTTCTGCCGCTATACGCTTAATATAACATATGGTAAAACACTATTTCTATATTATGTTAAAAGCCTTCGATGGATTTTAGTCCCTACTATACCTTAAACCAATAAAAAAGAAATGAAATACGCCTCATTGCTTTTCCTCCATGCAAATTTTGATCCGAGAAGCCAATTCTCTTAACGGTGACTGTTCGCATCACAATCCCACTTGAACGCGCAGAATTCATTACATTCAAACTCAAAAAAGCGCGGATAATAATTGATCCACTTTCATGTAATTGACTCTAACGTAAACGGGTGCTTCTTAATAGTTGTCAATAGAATTAACTGATCTATATAAATGTTGTCACACTTTTTATAATAGTAAAGTAAATTTCAGACAAAGCTAAACAGTGAAAACTGATTCCAAAATACGTATTTTTTCATGGTAAATTGTAATTAATCAAAGTGCTTATATGCTAGGATCATATTATGGAATTGTTACTTTTAATAACATTTCCTTTCAGGATATAAAGGATGGGGGTTCTTCACAGCTTCCTTTTTTGTTAATATCTCTATCTGTAAATTATAATTTGTCATAATTGTTCTTAGGAAAGATAGTATATCGTTGCTTCCCAAGCTGTTTTGAACCCTGAGTGTTCTGTTTTCTAAATGAGTTACCAACAAGGCGATAACTCAGGTCTCCACATGTCCGCCCCCAGTCGTGGACTCCGATTGCATGGTTACGAGGCCTGAGTTATACATCGCCTTGGTTACCAATCATAGTTGGGGAAGAAGAAAAGATATTCATACCTTTCCAAGGGGCGTTAGTGCGAAATAAATTTGAATTCGGCTTACCGATTCCATTTTCTGATATGTTAACTGTTTGCCCACCTGTAATATCTTCACCACTTGTCTGAAACATACGTCTTGGAAATTTCTGGTACAAAAAGTATTTTTAAAATCAATTATTTTTCTTTTTGCTGTTACTGTGACAATATTGTTCATCTAAATTTTCACTTTATATAGCGAGTAAATATCTATTGCGGTATAATGGATAATGGCTCCGAATCAGAGAGCCAAGTTCGAATTTTAGTCGGGTCCGTTACATTCACTTACGCGAAAATACCTTTAGGAAACATACGAATTTATCTCCTCCAGTTATGGCTTGAATAGCAAGATAGCCTGAGTCCTATAGCTTTGGTTGGCAACCAGTCTATGGCAGAAAAAACGGTACCTTACTACCGAGTCAGTCATGAATCGAAAGAGATGTGATCGCCCAAGCTTGTTTCGTGTATGGAAGTTAATTGACTAGCAAAATACCACTGCATTTTGGATTATGAAATTACCAAAGTTTTTAGTCAAAGTGCAGAGTTATTTTTCCATGCTATTTGCAGCCTGCGTTGGTAGTTCATACAAATAGCATTTTTAAGAAACATAAATTTTACAGCGAAACAAACATTTTAAATGTCATTTATTGCATATTTCGTGGATGTTTGATATAAAAGAAAAAAATCAACTAAGTCTCTATGGTATTTAAAGGTTGTAGGGTTGATGTATTTTAGGCTGGTACGTGTTTACATGTAACAGTTAAGATAGAAGCTCACAAAAACTTGGGTTTCTACCCCAGACCATTCATTCTCTCTTTTTATATAAACTGTAGTGAAACAAAGTTCTCAGTGTCTATTGTTTTCTTTTTGATCCAGGTGTTGGAGTAAGTGAGTATAAGCATCGTATTAATGGTTGAGCTCAAGTTAGCCTTGCACAGAGTTGGAACAACCAAAAAAATGTTGTACTTACTTTATCGTTGGATGATTTAAACATGGTTTTAGTACATCCGTTTACTTTTTCTTGGTTCAGAAGTTACGGTAAGTATAAACATCATTATAATGATCGCGTCCAAGTCGGCCTTGCGCATAGAACAATCAAAGAATAACTTGTTTTACTTCATCGGTAGCGTGTCGGTATGGTTATAATGGTCGATATTAAATCAGCCTTGCGCTGAGTTGGAACGACCAAAGAAAAGGTTGATTTATTTCATCGGTAGAAGTTTTGGATGGCACGTGCGAACGTCATGCGTTGGAAAGTGGAAAGAGATTTCAGTCGTCATCGGACCAAGAAAACTCCAGCGGGAACGTAATTACCACTTTGTAATACATCTTAGAGCAGGGGCGGGGTGAGACAGGAACAAGTTTGTCTTTTTATAGACTTAACCAGCACCGCCTAACGGCGTTTGACGAAGCTAAGTGAGGTAATCATATTTCCGGTTCTCTCAGTATCATGGGAAAATGTATTACTTTTTTTTTATTATTATTATTATTATTTTATTTATCGATTTTATTTCATTTTTTCACATCTCTTTGTCCACCTTTCAGTTAACGACAGCCAAGTGAAGCCCTTGTTGGAGTTAGATCCTCCTCAGTTCCTTAATCC
>OZ038478.1:9637605-9765105 GCA_964036315.1 Acanthosepion esculentum
ATTCTTCTCAGAGTTTGGCAGGGTCGAGGAGGTGAAGGCAATAGTTGGAAAATCGGGGATTGCAACGGGTGACGTTGAGTTGCAGGCCACGTTAACCCGATCAAGATTTGGGGAGATCCCCAATATTCTACTGTGCAGAGAAAGGAGGATTTTAGTAGTCGTGGAGGGCAGAAGTCCATACTGTTGGTCCTGTGGTGTATCTGGGCACATGGCTAAGGAGTGCCCCGCTAAACGCCCTCCGACTACAACTCACCCCACACCAGCAAAAACAGCAGCAGCAGTAGTCGCAACATCCCCAGTAGAAGTAGTAGCCCAAAAAGACACCGACGATGTCTGGAAAGTGGTAGGAGGTGGTAAAAAAAAAAGAATGTGCCTTTACCCCCCCCCAAAGGGAGGTCACTGTGCAGAACCAACAAACACCACCACAGCAGCGGGCAAAGAATGTTCCCCTTCAAGAACAAAAGACAGAGAAGGAGGTGCAACAGACGGAAGCGCCAAAACAGAAGCAGACACAAAGGGGAGAGAAAAAGCAGCAGCAGCAACAACAGCAGTAGCAACAAAAGCAGCAGGAGAAGCAGCTAGGGAAGAAACTGATATGGAGGTGGACGAAATGCCTCCATCTCGGGCATCTTCCCTAAAAAGAAGCAGAGCGGAGGAAGAGGAGGTGGAGACAACATCTCACAGGCACTCAGGGCGTAGTAGGGCGGATAGGATCATGGACAAAACCAGGTCCCTATCCGTCCCTGCTTCCCCGAAATACACTGTTAAAATAACAAAGGCAATGAGCCTCCCTTCTTCCCCTTTCCCGTGCTCCGTCCCCCACTCCCTCAAACTCTTCCCTCAGTTCCATTTCAACACCCCCTCACTCAACATCTTCCCCTCCCCACCCTTCCAGGGAGAAAAAACACAAAAAGAACAAAATGTTCTCCGGTCCCGAAACAATTTGCAGGGTGGACAGGGAGGATTTTAAGAGGGGCCTGTCTACCCAGAAAAGGGCGAAATTGGGTCTTATATTGAAAATGACTTCGGTAGATGGGAAAACATTAGAAGACCCACGCAACTTCCCAAACGCCCCAGGTGTAATCACCTGCGTGAGAGACACTGGAGGCTACCTCAAAGTGTGGAATCATTTAGCAGAAGCCAAGGACTCCTTCCCAAATATAAGAATGGTGGAGATGGAGACACCGTATTTAAAAAAAACTGAGACAGTATTGTGCAGGGAGGGTCCCGGTTTTGCTCCACCCCACTCTATATAGGTGTGTAAAATAAACCTATCCCATGGACGTCGGTGGAGTGGCCCTGGATGCACGGATGACGTCAGAGCTAGGTGTAGAGAGCCTAGGACAATCCGTCGGGACCCTAACTAACTCAGATTTCCGCCCGGTATGTGAGTAGGCTTTTTTCCTTTTTTATTTTTGCAGGCCTAAACGATGTCAATCAAGTTAACCAGTCTGAATGCAAAGGGCTTGAGGGTTCGGGGTAAGGCGGCCCGCCTGCTCCGAGATCTCTTGTCTTTCGGCGTGGATGTCACCGCGATCCAAGAGACTCACTTTGTTTGCAACGTCGATGTGTGTGTGCTGGAGAACGACTTTGTCGTTTATTTAGTATATGGGGACCGGCATGCCAGAGGAGTTTCTTTACTGGTGAAGCGGACTCTTGATGCGAAGGTGGACCTTGTGCATACCGATACCGAGGGACGGTTGATCGTGGCCGATGTTGCCGTGAAAAGTGGTTGGTTCCGAGTCGTTGCGGTTTATGCGCCCAACGACCGGGAGCAGCGAGTCTCATTTTTTCAGCGGTTGGGGGCGTTCCTGGTGGATTCAACGCGCTTAGTGTTAATGGGGGACTGGAATGCCATCCTGGACCCCAAGTTAGACGAGGGGCAGGGAGCTAGTGGGAGGAGGGGCGATCGTAGCCTGGTTGATTTGATCAAGGATTTGGGGCTCGATCACCCCGGAGGGGGGGGGGGAATGTGGACGTGGGCTCTTAGTTGGCCTTCTAACAAGGTGGTTAGCTACCTTGACAGAATGTTAGTTAGAGGAGCCGACGTAGACTTGATAGATTGTCCCACGTTCCACTGGGTAGGCTATACGGATCACAAACTTGCTTGTGCCCGCATGGCGTTAGATCGTAAGCCTAGAATGGCTGGGTACTGGAAGTTCAATCTGTCTTTACTGGACAGGCGGGACTTCCAGGAGCAGCTAACAAGCTTAGTGCAGCGGGAGCTAGTGGAGGCGGTTATCGGGAATAAGTGGTGGGAGAGACTTAAGGATAGGATTAGGTTCTTCACCACTGATTTCAGCAAACGGCTCGCCCTAGTTAGAGCTGAAAAGGTGAAAACGCTTAGGGCTAGTTTTTCCCGAGCAGTGGCTGGGGGTGATCCCCTAGATATAGCCCTAGCTAGGGAGGCCCTGGAGCGTTTGAGTAGCGAGCGCTACCTGGACCAGGTAGTTAGACATAGGTTAAGCAACATGTCTTCCGAAGCTGTGAACATGGGCGCAGAATTGCGCAAGGAAGAGATCCATTGAGGTTCCGATCGTTACATTCATGAGGTCAATTCACCGGCGGGGCATACTCTTCGGGCCACTGACGACATGTGCGAGGCATTTCGGCGGCATTTCGAGAGCCGGTTTACCAAGGAGCCTGGTCTCCGTGAGAAGGAGTTTCGCAGCTATTTGGCTGACTTTCTTCGGCTTTCGCCGACTGAAGCGGCTAGCTGCGAGGGAGAGATCACGGAGGGCGAAGTCTATGCGGCATTGAAGAAGGTCGACAGAGGCAAGTCGCCCGGTCTGGATGGTTTGCCCTATGAATTGTAGTTGAGGCTGTCGCACATCCTTGTCCCAATTTTGACTGTAGTGTTCAACAAATGGTTCCGGTTGGGGTCTATCCCCAACCGGGTTTCCAGGAGTGTGATCACGCTGTTGAAAAAGGGCAAGGGTGTTGTGCGGGATTTAGATGATTATAGGCCCATAACTCTGCTAAACACAGAGTTAAAGATTTTGGCCAAGATCCTGCAGGAGCGTTTGCAGTCAGTTGCCGAGTTTCTGTTGGGTCCTGAGCAGACTTGTTCTGTGAGGGGCCGAACAATTCAGAGCAACCTGCATCTGATCCGCATGATCATAGAGAGTGTAAATGACGACGATGAGGCTGCGCTGATCAATTTGGATCAGTCCAAGGCATTTGATAGGGTTGACCATCGCTACCTTGCGGCTGTCCTGCAGGCCGCCGGAATCGAACCCGATTTCTGCCGCTAGATTAGCCTCCTGTATCGCTCCCCCAGTGCTGTCGTACAGGTGAACGGAAAGCTGTCGGGCGCTTTTGCGCTGTCTAGGTCGGTCCGTCAAAGTTGTCCACTGTCGCCCTTACTGTATGCTTTGGCGTTGGAGCCTCTCCTTCGTCGGCTGAGGGACAGGGCGTACAGTCCGGCCCTACGCGGAATCGCCGTTCCTGGAGGGGCTCGAGCCAGGGTTTCTGCGTACGCCGATGACGTATCTGCTTTCGTGTCGTCCCGCAGCGACATTGAGGCGGTACTGAAGGCGCTTGATCAGTACGAAAAGATGACAGGGGCCAAGATTAACCGCGACAAGTCGTTCGGCTTGCGGTTAGATGCCTGGAAGGGGGTCGATCTTCCGGGACCCTTCGGTTGGACGGACGATTCTGTCCGCATTCTTGAAGTGTGGTTTAGACCCGACCTCCAGCTGGAGAAAAACTAGTCTGAAGTACGAGCAAAGGTCGACGCGGCCGGTCAGACTTGGCGTCGACGGAGGTTGTCCGTGAAGGGCAGGGCGGAGGCGTGTGCCACTTACGTTTTCCCTCTTGTCCTTTATCGATTGTCCGTACTTCCTCTTTGTAAAGACCATCGGAAGCCGCTCGAGCGCTCGCTATCCTTCATTTTATGGAGGGACGCGGGAATCGGGTCGACAGACGAGTCTGTGCACAACGTCCGTATCATGGAGGGCTGAGAATATCACACTTGGTGAGCCACAAACTCGCCTCGAGGTTGGCTTTCCTACGCCGCGCATTGACAGGAGGAGATTCGATTATGGCAGGGACTGTTAGGGACGCGTTACCTTTCCTTACTATCCCATCTCGCGGGTTGAGTGCCATCGTAAACCCCGGGATCAATCGGATTTCCTTCGCGAGTGTCGGTCGGCCTTGTTGGGTGTTCCTCGGTCCAGTGACCTTTCACGGCCTAGTAAGGTCTTCTATCGTCTTCTAGTGGAGGAGCTCGGCTTGTCGGAGGAGGAGTTTCGCTCTTACTGGTCTTGGGCGCCAACGGCGGATTATCTCAGTAACCCTGAGTTTTCGCTTACCTGGCGATTGGCTCGGAATCGGCTGCCTCTCAATGATAAGGTCTTCATATGGGGCTTGGCGGATTTGCCAGACTGTGAACGGTGTGGCCTTGGTTTAGAAGAAACGGCTTCGCACGCCTTCTACCATTGCCCCCGGGTTCACCCCTTATGGGACCCTTATGGAGTGATGTTTTTGACGCTGCTGGCCACGGCCGGAATGGTGATTTGGACGACGCGACAGGAGGAAGTCTTGCGAGGCAACCGTCTTTCGCATCAGGATCTGATCCGATTCTTTGAGCATCAGCTCAAGATGAAGATCAGAACTGATAGAAAATGCTTGCATTCGACAGTCTTTGGCGAAAGATAGGTGACTGGGGCGAGCTTGGTTCGTTTGAACGCGGCTAGCCTTGATTTTCTCGTTTAGGTCTACCTATGTCACATCGGGGTGGTTTCCTGTGGAGCCCTCCCCTTGGTTAGGTTAGACAAGCTTTGTGTACCTAGTTAATCTAAGTAATTGTTGTTCCCGGCCTGTCTTCGGCCACATCTTTGGTTATGATCCAGGTTGAGATTCCCAACCTCCCTAGTTTGTTTTTGGCTGCTTTTATCTCGACTGGGTCAGCTTTATATTTTCCCATGGTCGTATAATTTTTTATCCTGTTCCCACTTCCTTAGCGAGAGAGTTTCTTCATTTTGTCCAATGGGCAGAATACAGCGGCCTCTCTGTTTTGAGGGTTGGACGGGCCCTACTAACATCAGTTATGGTTAGTTTACTTTGTGTTGATTTTTAGTTTATTATTGGGTTCATCTCCCTCCCCTCTCATTCTTCATGATTAGATTTTTATGTATTATTTATTATCATTAAATTTTTATGGCAAGGGGTGCGTTTTGTAGGTCCCCCTTGAGAGGATACGGTATTGTGGTGTATGGCGGATTGAGTGGTGACGGACGAGTTTTTTTATGGTGAATGTGGAAATTGTAATGAGTGAATGGGTCGTGAATCGAATTAGCTAGGTATAGGATAGTTAGTTAAGACCCTCAACCCCTCCACTTTTTTAGGCCATGTGCCAAAATTGTATTTATATACAATAAATATCGTCAGAAATTCACCCTGGAGAGATGCCAAACTAATCCATGCTAGTCAAAACTTTGACCAACTACACTTTTCCCGCGCAAATTTCTCTGACTCAACAAACAACATTTCGCTCTCCCAGGAACAATTGCTTACAATACTAAAGAAAGTGAAATAACACTACTAAATAAGTATTCGTAAACATTGAATCAAACACCAAAACAACTAAAGGTACACAACTCTTACCAACTTTGGACATTAATTTAAACAAACATACGCATACACACTATTGACTGAAGTCTCACAAAAGACATTTTTGTACACGACCAAACACTTTGTTTAATTTCACACACAAACCTTAGTAACAGTTTCACATACACTGAAACTTGGCATAAATACACTACATAATTCAATTCAACCTTTCACATTTGTCCAACAATATCTGACTTAATTGTGTATGTTAATTTTATATAAATCAATGTTATTGTTAAACTTTTATTTATGTTGTTTTCACTTTGATTTCTCTTGAATGATTTGCCTTCAATATTCCTGTTTCTTAATTTGTTGTGGATGAATGTCTAAGAACACCAACATCACTAACCCTTCTGATAACCTAACCTTCTGATATCTTAAAATACATTCGCCAGTATGCAACACTACTTTTGCACAAAATTTGATTGTTTTGTTATGGAAATTTCTCGAAGCTTATTTTATATTTAACAACCAATGAAATTCACGAAAATGTTTGAAATTGAAATGAGGGTTACTAAACTATCATAGTATTTCTGTTATTGAAAATAAGAAGTACTGCAGACATTCACAGAAGGATGTTGAATGCTTATGGAAAAGCTGTACTTGATGTAAACACAGTACAAAAATCTTCTAGAGAAAAGAGAAACGCAGAAGTCTCGCAATGGCATGTGAATGAAGACAGAGCCAAACTGGAAATGGCAAAAGAATCACTATTACAATAGGAGACAGTCAGAGGATTGTTGTTCTCCGTTTATGATAAGGTGAACGAAGCGACTTGAACATGAGGAAGAAAGAAGCTAATTACGTTTTTCAAGGCGAGTACGCATGCCCTCATTCAAAAATGAAATGAGAAGGAAGCTTTAGTGTTGATTAGTTTTTTGATCCTGTGACTTGCATGATTGGTATGCTTCTACTATTAAATATGTTTTTAATAGGTATCCCAACACTCAGCTTACAGCCGATTAAATTCTTAACTAAACACTAAATCAAAATCAAATAGAAAACGATAGTTTCATTTTGCGCGTGTGCGATTATGTGTAACCATGTGCGACTCACTCGACCATCATTTCAACTCCACGCGAGACTCAATACACAGCGTTAACACGGACGCAAAAGAATCGACCAGCATGTTTTCTATGGACGAAATTTTCAAGGGAATTGGTAAGAATTTGTTTTAAATATTAATTTTCTATGATATGAAAAATGTAAATGGGATTTAAAAA
Source organism: Acanthosepion esculentum (assembly GCA_964036315.1). NCBI lineage: Eukaryota > Metazoa > Mollusca > Cephalopoda > Sepiida > Sepiidae > Acanthosepion > Acanthosepion esculentum. The sequence continues at coordinate 9,644,442 of OZ038478.1, forward strand.
CCGTTTTCGTCATAAAAAATATGAAACAAAAATCGATTTGTTTACTTTACGCTCAGATTCAAATCACGAAAAAAAACGTAGGACTTATTGATCAAAAAATGTTCATATTCAAAGAATGAGATAAAAAAACATTCTACAAAAAAATTCTAGAGTGTCTTTTATGTTTTTGCAGTATTCTCACAATAATTATCAGCATTTCAGTTACCAAGTAACATTTTGTTTAAAGTTACCCCTTCAAACAATTTTCTTACTTTTTAAATTATCTAATGAATGGATTTTAGTTACGATTTATTGCTATCTAGATACAAATTTATGGTTTAATATTCATTTTCCTAATTTATTATTATTTCTTAGTAATATTTATTTCATACAGATTATTAGTAATCATTAGTGGGTATTGCTTGGCGTGTGTTAAGCCTCTCTCTCTCTCTCTCTCTCTCTCTCTCTCTCTCTCTCTCTCTCTCTCTCTCTCTCTCTCTCTCTCTCTACAGTCCAGAAATTGTACTTGTTGAGTCAGGACTGTACTTGTTCAGCATCTGCTCCATATACATTCTAATCTGTTGGTTTTAGGTCGTTTTAACCATGATAAATGGAAAGAGCATCCCCAGAAATGGCTAGATATGAAATTTGGTGTTTCTAGTGTAAGAAGTATTCATTTTATGATACAATTCAAGCAAGTCTAAAATCGGCCTTTCAAATACCTTGTGACAAAAGGTTAAAAGGCAAGTTTTTTCAATTTTGAAGTGGAATAATCCAGAATATATTCATTCTATCGCTCCCCTAGGCATGTTACTGGTATAGTCATAATGTGATATTTGAAATTTGGGATGAATGTGGGTCTTATTTCCAGTTTTATGAAATGTCAAACCTCAGGTTATGAGTTGTTTGCACGTCGTTGCAGAAGTTTTGATTTATAAAATTTGCATATTCAGACTGAATTTATTTAAGAAATATGCAGTGATACCATCTGTAATTTTATTATTAATTTCTTTGTTATGTACCTAACAAGATAGTATAATTTTAACTGTTGTTCTTAATTGCTTTTTAAAATATAAGAGTTCAAATATGGTATTTTGTCCTAATTCATTATAGACCAAAAAGGCTAAGTCGAGCAGATGTTTAAAAATAAAAATAAATCTGCCAAAATTAAACGGTTTGAGATATTTTGATGAATTAAAAACTGTTAAGTTTCTTTAATCATGTAGATTAAGAAGATGCAATCAGATAACACCTAGTACCTGTTTGAAATTTTCATCTGTGATACCTATTTTTAATAAAGTATAGTCATTTTCATACGACCCTCATACAATTTTCTCTTATTTTGAAAGATTTACTAATGTACTTCTGCTAATAACAGAACTTTTGTTTCATTGCAATTTTACTACAGTTCGCAATCATTACAAATATTTTACGTTGAACCTTACGATTTTAAAATAAATTTGTTTGCTATATGAATTTGTGAATATTTCAGTTATCTTAATTCCTTTTTATTCATTGATTCTATAAATTTACCATTAAATATTCTTTTGTTGTTTTACACACATTTGTGTTCATTTAAAAACATTCAATCATTTTTTTTGTTGTAAAAAATCCAAATTGCAATCTAAGGGAGGTAACTTTTTCTTCCGAAATTTCTCACTATTGAATAGGTGGTATATGCATTTTATTCCCAACGAGAAATGACTTTCAATCATTAAATTCCCTTCAGTAACCTTTAATTAAGTTAACTGGTAACCATTCAACTACAATTAGTAACCCAACAATAATGGCTAATTAGACTATTCACATTCCATGAATTTTTTAATATGTTTACAAATTTTTATTTTATTTTAAATAATTTCCATTGGTGTGATTTTATAGTGTGTGTTCATTTTTTAAGATTCATTTTCGCAGTCATCACAATCTCCTTGTATTTATTTATTTTAACTTAAGACAATGTTGGTAAAACTTAAGACAATGTTGGTAAAAAGAACGGATAAATTTTATTAGTCAAGGGAAGTAATGAAGTATTTATCTATAGAAGAGTTACTTACCGTGTCCGGTTACAGCAGTGCGTGACCTGAGCGGAAGTATTTTGGTTTGTTTACCTCCGAAAAAGAAGAGTGATATTTTCTTGCGCCCGGTGTGTAAAGTAAACGCTTTTTAGAACAAACATGGAGACGTCCACCAATACCTCAACTGGCACCTCAGAAGTTTCCGATAAATCTAACAGATATGACCGGCAACTCCGGTAAGGTGCCTCTTTGTTTATATTTGTGCTTACTGACATTTTAGCAATTTCATATTTGCGTGCATTGCTGTTAGTGTTGATGTTATTGTTCGTAAAAGGAGTTTATTTTTTTAACGAACATCACCCAACAACATTAAAAAAATATGTATTTTAAAAAACTCCTGCTTTTGTCAGATATTTCTTTATATTTCAGAAATCAAGTTTGTAGTCATTTTCGTAAACGCACTCTAATTTTATATTTAAAACCCCACTACTAGTCTGTCATTTGACTTTTAACTTTAAATAAAAAAATCAATTTTTCAACTATTTGATTTAAGATTGATTTTATTAATTTTTTAACAGGGTAACTATCCAAAAATATTTATGTAAAAATAAAATTCAATTAAAACCACCTTCTAAACACAATAATTATTTCTTGATGTCTGAACAATTTGATTATTTTATTTTACTTTTTCTTCCATTGTGTCAATGAGTCAATATTATCCGAATTGATTGACCATTGCATATCTGAGTTGACCAGTCACATTTTTATGTCAATACAATACTTTCTGTCTGAATTTCTTGGGTGAGGAGTTACCATTATTTACATTCGGAACAAATATTATTTTTACAATATTTCTGCTGTTGTGCGCTTACCCGGCTTTCTTTGCGTGTTCCTAATCTTCTTAACCAAAAAAACACTGTCCATTAAAATGTTGACACTTTCCTTACACTTCTTGTCTCTTTGTTATTCAAGGCTTGTCATCCCTTTGCTCCTGCAAAGTGTTGTATTTTTGTTCAACGTCATTACCCCCTATCCCTAGCCACCAAATCTAACGACATTGTTTCAATGTCCACCTGCAGTCTTAAATGTAATCGGGGAGCCAGTTACAAACACCACCTTCGCCACTATTTCCAACCTCTTGATCTCATTCAGTCAGTTATGTGCCATGCGTGATACACGGTTAGGCGATCATGTATCTTTCAATACATGACTGACGAGGCAGATTTTTTTCCCCACAGTAGGTTGCCATTTCTTTCTGCAGTAGACCAGTTGCCATCCAAGGCTAAAGAACCCAGTCTGTCCTGCTATTTACCCATAGCTGGGGGGAGAAGAAAAGTATTCATACCTTTGTAAGTCAATGTAATGATCTCATTAGCATATGCCTATTTTTTGCCCAAACCTTTTCACCCTGTACAGCTTGGTTATAAATGCTCGTCCCTAAAAAAGTGTCTTTCGGTCTAGTTTCTGCCTGCCCTTCAACCAACTGAGCAACCTTGTCCATTTCCAGATATATAGTTCATACATATCCTCTCAAGATACAAATGGATAAATGAAGATACACCCCCGTATCTTCTATAGTTTCGCTACTAATTTCACTTTCATTAGCCTTGTAACGATGTCTTCATTATCGCACTCTTAATCTTTAACATACCACCACCTATAAACTAAAATAACCTGTATGTAATTAAATTGGGAAAAACAATAAACAATGATTACTGTTATCTATTATCACCTTCAAGAATTTAAATCATCATTTTTTTTTTTTTAAACAGTATTTATTACTGCAAATCTGCTCTGAATTATAAAAAAGGCAAAACTAAGACATTATTTAATTAGAAATGCTTTTAATTGCTTTTATGAATAGGTTATATTATGGACACTATAGTCTTAAGAAAAAAGATTTTTTTCAATGAATAATGAAAGAAATAATTATTAAGACATGGAATGTTAAAACGTTAAACCACTGTGACCAGTTGGAAATTATAAAACGGGAGATGAAATGTCAAATGTATGTGAACAAAAGTGGTCAAACAATGGATGTTTTGTTACTGACAAACACAGGATTATATATGCCGGTGGAGAGAAAAATAAAAAAAATGAGTTGGACTGATACTAGCCCAAAACATGTAAAAATGCATTCTGCGATAGTGTCAGTTATCTGAAAGAATTCTTGTCATTAAATATAATGAAAACCTTTTAACAATATCCATCATAATTGTGTATGTACCAACAGCAGAAATCAAAAGTTTCACTCAATGCTAGACAATGTCAAGGCTTAGTGTAAATTGCAATAAATTATAATTGTCACAGAAGATCTGAATGCCAAAGTAGGCAATGAGAGGGGTGGCGAAATAGTTAGAAAATTCAGTCTAAGAACGCACAATGAATGCAGAGAAAATCGTGTCTAGCGGTGTACAGCAAAGTAGTAGCCAACATCTGGTTTCAAGAACACCCAAGATGAATATGGACATGGAGAAGCCCAAGAGGAAAAAACCAAAAAAACAAATTAACTACATAACCATCAACATGAGATTCAGGAATGCAGTTGTACACTATAAAACCTATCCAAGTACCGACTGCAGAAGGGATCATCTCCTGGTTATATGTAAACTTAGAATGAAATTAGAGAAACTGAAGAAACTTAATACAGCACCCAAATTGCAATACAACAGACTTTTGAACCACCCAAACCAGAAGGAGAAATATATGGACAGTGTGAAAAGAAGATAGGAATGAAATGGAAACTCAAAGTGGGACATACTAAAAGCTTTAGTGACATCAGCAAATGTGATCATCCCAAAGGAAAATAGACGAAGAAGAAAAAAGTGAATGGATGACGAGATGAGATCCTCAGCATAATGAAAAGGAGACAAAATCAATGCTAAAACAGAATATAGAACAAAGAAATAAGGAACAAATGCAGAGAGTCTAAAAAGAAATGGCTCAATAAAAAATGTGCAGAAATAGGGGTATCGCATATAAAGTAGATATCCCTAAAAACATAAGAGAACTAACAGGACAAAAGACATGCTCATCAACAGGATGCATAAAATCCAAGGACAAAATGATATTAGAGAAAGAAAAAATACTTCAGAGATGGAACGAATATATCAGAGAACTCTTCCACCATGAAAGAGAATAGCTGGCAATACATAGAAATACCGACGGACCAGAAATATTAAAAATTGCAGTGGAAGCTCCACTGGTCAAATTGAACAGAAACAAAGCAGCAGGGCCAGTGGGAATTGTAATAGTGATGCTAGCAGCCTTGGACAATTCTGGCATAGACGAGATTACAGAAATAATAAATGAAATCTACAATAGTAATGATATACCTGAAGATTTACGTAGATCTATTTTCATAACACTGCCTAAGAAACCAGGTGCAAAGGAATGTGAACTCCATTGGACAATCAGCTTAATGAGTCATATAACAAAACTTATCTTCCAAATTCTGAAGAATACAGCATGCAACAAAATCAGACTGGAGATAGGAGAAGAATAATGTGAGTTCGTAAAAGACACTGGAACAAGGCACACTTTATTTACGCTCAGAATGTTATCAGAAAGAGCAATACAAATGCAGAGGGACACGTATCTGTGCTTTATAGATTACACAAAAAAAGTATTCAATAAAGTATGTCGCAAAGGTCTGTTAGAAGTGCTCAGTGACCTTAACATATTTGGGAAGAGGATATTAGAATAATCAAGAACTGGCAGCAAACTGCCTGCATGTGGATAGAAAATGAGTTCAGCAAATACATAAAAACAGAAAGAGTTGTAAGACAAGGGTGTGTCTTCTCACCAGACTTGTTCAACTGATACAGCCAGGCAGTTCTGAGAGAAGTAAATGTCCTGTCAGGATTTGTTGTTGACGGCCACACTCTTAACAACATAAGATATGCAGACGACATAGTATTGATAACCGACACAGATAGGAAACCACAAAAACTCCTACAGAAGGTGGTGAAGGAAAGCAAGAAGAAAGGACTAAACATAAACTGCAAGACAGAATTCATGGTTGTTAGCAAAAGGATGAACTCAAAATGCAAATCACAAATCAGGGATACCAAAATGCAACAAGTACAAACAAGTAAATATCCGGGAAGTGTTCTAACAGCACATGAAAAGTGTGACACTGAAATCCGAAGATGCATTGGGATAGCTGAAGATGCATTTCAGAAGCTAAGCAGAGTATTAATAGACAGAAAAACTTTGTTAGAAACAAATAAAAGAGTACTGAACTGTTATGTGATATCTATATATATATATATCCTATATGGCAGTGAATGCTGGATAATCTAAAAGAAAAAGAAGAGACTTGAAATATGGTTCTACAGAAGGATGCTGAGGATAGAATGGACTGAACGTGTGAGCAACAATGAGGTTTTAGAGAAAAAGGAAACTTATACTTAACATCAAGAAGAGACAACTGAAATTTCTTGGGCACATAACAACGAAAGAGGGCTTGGAAAATCTGATACCCACATTATAGATTGGTAGACAGAAAAAAGAACAGAGTATAACATACTTGATGGGCTTGAGTAAATTGATGGCAGAACGAGATTTACGAGAAATAGCAAAAAAGACGAAAATTATGAAGAGCTGCAAGGGACAGGAGGTTGTGGGGAGCCATGATCCTGAGCCCACACAGCACATAAAGAAGAAATTCATTTCTATAAGAGTTGTTTTCATTTTTTAAAATTTTAATTAAACTAATTTATAAAGTTTTAAATCTTTGGCAATTCTGTATTAATTTGTACATGTTAGGTGATATTGTTAAAGTAAAAACTATATTGACTAATCATAAATTGAAAAGCTTACTATAATTTAAATTTATGCCCCCCCCCCCACTCCACAATTATTTGAAAAAGAATTTTTAATTTTTTTGTGTGTGTATAGATGTGCTGATCTTTGTGTATATGGATGTCCATGCACAACATTATCAGAAAAGCTGCTCATATTCACCAATTATTTTGTAACTTTCTAAAATTTCTTTCAGATTATGGGGAGACCATGGACAGGTATGTTTGGAAGCAGCCAAAATTTGCCTGATCAATGCCACAGCTACTGGGACTGAAATACTTAAAAACCTTGTATTACCAGGTCAGTGAAACGGTTCATTTGCTAGACTTTTTCAAATTAATCTCCTCAGTGAATTCAATTACACTTTATCTTATACAGTAGAATACCTGACAACTGGGCTAAGAAGGCCTTCCGGATATAAGGAATTGGTCACAGGGGTTATATTTTGATTAAAATAAAAGAACTGAAATCAGGTTTAACATTTATTTTCAATGTTTTATAGTAAACAAAATAAGCTAATGGTGAGTGAAATATAATGGAACTGATTTTAAGGAAAAAGAAATAAATCATGTATTGTTAATGAAAATTTCGTTAAATTAAGTATGCCACGTATGCAAAACAATATAACGAGGATTTTTTAATCGCTGTTGCATGATGTTTCTTTCTCTTCTAATGTCATTCTCAACTTTTTCCACATTTCATTTTCCTTTTGTTCTTGAAGTTTTTAAACAAAACATACTTTTTAACCCTATGTGCGTTATTGCAATCATCATAGCTGAATGCTGGCTTTCTTTCCATAAAACTGACAAACTTTTCGATAGCTTTTTCAATTTCAATCCAGGTTTCATCACAATCATGTTTTTTATTTTCTTGTTCATTGTGACGGTGTGAACACTGGAGAATAGATTCTTTGGAAGATTTTATATCATACAATGTTAACTTTCCTATGTTGAACTCAGCTATTAGTTACAATGAACTTTCACCAGCGTCTAGTCTGTTTAAAATTTCCACTTTTTACGATAACTCCAAAGTTGTTCTTATCCTCTTCTTCCCATCATCTTTTGCACCAATACAAGCCATTAGGGTGAAATAAGGATAAGCAATTATCCAAAGTAACTTTCCTGAAAAACAGAAATTTAAAATCAGTTACATATCACCTAAATAGTTTAAATGTACACATCAAAATCATGGACATGAGGCACTCCAGATATAAGCGATTCTACTGTATGTTAGTAAACAACACTGAGCTTCTTCTATGTGGCATGTATTCAAATATTAAACAAAAATTTGACCTTTGCAGATCAAAATAAGTTAAAATTGTCATTCCCAATCAAACATAAAAGCATCTGAATAAACAAAAGTTTGTTTCATTTAATAAGTAATGTGAAATCTTTTAATGTTAAAAGCAAAATTTTTATCCATTTGGATTTTTTTTTTTTAACCCTATCAGCCTCTAAGAGATTTCAATTGTTAAATCTCAGAAGTTGAGTGAAATGAGAATGCAATTAAATTGATATATCTTAAAAACCGTTGAAAATCAAGTGTTACAAGTTGATTTTATATGAATGTAAATTGATTTCTCTTTCAAATGATATCAAATTTAGCCTCCTTGTTGATGAGAAATGGTTTTAGAAATTTACAACTTTTTAACAATTGTAGATTTCTGGTGCCTGTAGTTGATATTATGACTGTTGTATTGAAATACAGTGTTAACTGGTTTCAGGTATATTCAGGTACTTCTAGACTCTGAGAATGTGATACTTATGGGTACTTCCAGCCTTAAGGAGCCTAACTTAGTTCTAAATGGATATCTGGATATTATAACAGTTATCAGTTTGGAAATCCAAATTTTCTTCATCAAATCTCCATCAATGATTTGGTGATAACAGGAAAATGTTTGTTTTCAAAATTCTATCAAAAAATGAAACAACGCTTATTAACTCCAAACTTTATTTCAGACAAAACTTGTTTATAATCTCCTGAATCAAATTCATTTGGCAACTGAATCTCTACAACAAAGAAATCCAATTTGTACCTATTATTTTGGGGAGGTTATTATTAATAATAATAATTGCTACAGTTATTGCTCACATAATAGGTACATCCACTAATTTGCAATAAAAAATAAAATTTTAAAAATTAAAAAATGTTCTTGAAGCTTTCATTTTAGCTTTAATTGAAAGATAAAGGATTAAATTTACTATTTCCAGTAACCAAAATACTCTGTAGTGTAATTTCAAACAGAAATTATATTGATTGGAGTTGATTCACATGGGGGGGGGCTAAAAGTAGCTGATTAACACCTTTTTTTTGTTTTTTAGATATCTGTCATTGCAATGTAATTTCCTTTATTATAAAATCTTCAAAAATAAAATATACTTTTCTGAAACTTTTTATGAGGAATATTAGCTTATTACTTTAAGTTGAAAATAACAGAGAAATGGGTTTCTAAAACAATATTGGTGATTTACGTGCTTTTCTTTGCTCGTCAGTCATTTAACAAATGCTCTGAAGGTGTTGACAGGTTTATATTGTTCTTAAACATAATTTAAGAAAATAATGGATGAATGCTTTTTTTTATATAATTTTTAAGTACTAAGTAATCTTAAAAATGTTGGAAATATTCTCTGTAATTTAATTTTAGGAATGTTGACTTTAAATTTGATATAGTCATCAATCTTGTTTTCTGATAATGTCATGTATACTTTCAAAATGGGCATGTTTATGCATGCAAAAAAAAATTTTTTAATTATTTTAAAAATCTTAGTGTGTGACAATTTGCATTAAGCTTTTAAATTTTTGCTTAGTAAATACAGTCTTCACTTAATATCCTAACTCAGTCAAAGTTTTAAAGAATTTTTAAATGATTTTTGAAACTTTATAAATTATTATAATTAGAAAAAAAATGAAAAACAATTCTTGTAAAAATTCATTATTCATTGAAAAAAATTTTTTCTTCAGACTATAATGCCCTTAATATTTATTATTTATATAAGCAGTTAAAAGCTTATCTAATTATTCTATTCGGAGCAGATTTTCAGAAAAGCAGTAACTGTTTGAAAAAAAAAAATTGAAAATTTACATTCTGAAGGAATCTTGCATTTAACTGAAAAAACAAAGTTTGTGAACAAAATTTAATTTCTAGAAATTTTATGAAATTAAGTAAGGGAGTGGTAACAGATGTAAAAAAAATAAAAATAATAATTTCAAAAATAAATTAATTCATTTCTGAATAAGTCCTGAAAGTTTTATTAAAATCCAACAATTGTTTAATTTTTGCAAGAATTTCCAAATTAATGTGTTATTTTACTGGGAAAAAAGGCACTAAAATTTCCATAGTCAGCTCTGTTACACCATTGATGCATTAAAAAAAACAAGATTTATAACCAAAGTTTCAAACATGTTAGAAAGGTGTAAAACAAATTTTAAATAAAAATACTTTGGTCTTTCCTCTTAATAACATAAACATTTTGACAATAAAACTTTGTTTTTATTGTTTGGGGCTTTTTTCATCATGCTATGCTGTTTTTTAGCAAAAAAAAGTGGAGGTGCCTATCATATAGTCATTGTGCCTTCAATGTTTGTAACATATGTGCTATACCTAGGCTACATATGTTTTTGAATTCAGAGTTGTCCTTTCCCTAGACTGGTTGCTACCTAAGGTTGAAGAGCCCTCAGTCTGATCTAATATTAAACCTGTAGCTAGGGAGAGAAAAGCTGGATTCCTTTCTTTCCCAAGGGTATTTGTACTTAAATAAAATGTAAGAAACTTTACTGATTTTTCATTCCAAGCCCCTATCCATCACACTATTCACTCGCACAGCTATTGAATGGATAAGGCACTAGCAATAATAGCACAATAGCTTGGAAGGGTTTCAAGACATATTAATTCTTTGACCCACAATTTTAATAGGAATCCTTCTACATTCAAATTATTTCCAAATTGTTAATTCATATGAAAATATGCATGAAATAATCCTATTCAATTAATAATGTTGGTGTTATTGCCTTTCTTCTTGGGTTTTTTCTTTAGTTTATTTCAGTGCACTTTTATAAAATCACTAGCAAAACTAACGAGATTACTTTGAAAAAAAGTGTTTGTTTTTTGTTTTTTTTTGTGCTGAAAAGATAAAATGGAATTATTTGGTTGTCCAAGAATTTTAAGAAATCCTTCTGTTATTAAATCATTACTGTAAAGTCACAACTTACAGAGATGCAAATAGTTCTCTACAGTTCCTGAGCTAGGTCAAAGGTCACAGATTTAGATTACCACTGAAATCTTTTGCTTACTTTTTATAAACTTACCATGACTTTTAAATGCAATGGATTAATAGCTACACAGACAAATAATTAATGTCACTAAGCATTTACGTCAGACTTTAGTTTATTGGTTTTGTGTCTGCAATGAATTTTCTTTTTCTGTACTTTTTGTAAAGAATCATTATCATTCCACAAATTGTTCTGACTACTGAACTCCTTTGTGTTGATTTTGTTATTGCCACGAGACTTCAGTCTATTCTCTTTATTTATGAATTGTATATGCGAGAAAGGCTGTAGAATAGGTCAGCCAAAATGCTCTGATGAGAACAAAAACAATGACTCAATCATCTGGATATTTTTTTCCAGCTCTAATCACTAAATACGGTAATTACCCACTTTTTATTGAGTTTTGCTTCCTTTTATTGAAATAGTTAATTATTTTTATTACTAATTATTTATCTGCAGGAATTGGTTCCTTTACGATTGTTGATGGAAACAAAGTTACTGGTGCAGACGTTGGAAACAAGTAAGTCTTCTTTGCCTTTAAGTGTACAATATAATCTCCCACTACATTCTATAAATATCACACTTGGCATCCATGTTACATTAACTACTGTGTCAAAATACTGCTGTCACTTTTCATTGTATTCAAACTATGTCAAGTCTTCAGAAAGCAACTTTCCTGGGTAGAGCTATGAACAAGAAAAAGGGTCATGAACACAAAATAGTGTAAGCCCACAAATATAATCTGTCTTCCACCCCCACTGAAACTGTAAAGCCAACAATATATGACGCATTTGGTGGAGGAGAGTGTATTCAACAAAAAATCAAAAATTGCTTTTTTCACTGCAAAGTATTCATTATATCATATCCAAGTATTTTACAAAAATTAGAGCCTAACAACAAATCAAATATAGCATCAAAATTTATATTTTTATTTATTTGTTAAGTAACTAAATACATAATTGTCAACAATGTTCCGTAAAATTTGATATTTCCTGTAATAATTTCTTAATAAATATTATTATTGTTATTATTTTACTTAAGTGTAAGGTAGTCCTACATTTACAATTCTTTACAGCTAACCATGAAAAGAAATGTCAATCAAAACTGACTAAAACTTTTAATCGCATATTGCCACAAAATTATCAAATGTTGAATACGCCCCTCTGCTGCTGAACACATTATATAGGAAAGTGTAAAACCTCTATTTTTGAAACATTACACAACAAAAACTGAGATATATATATATATATATATATATATATATATATATATATATATATAGAAAGAAAGAGGAATAATTATTCAGTTCTCCCATATGTGCATGTGTTTTTGTAGCTAATAGGACACTGCTGTCCAGATTTGTGGCTACTAAGACATTGCTGTCCAGATTTGTGGCTACTGGGACATTGCTGTTCAAATTTGTGGTGGCTGACATAAGAAGAATTCTTTGACTGCTCTCTTAATTTTCACTGTTGATCATTTCTGTAACAATTGGTTTATAATTACTTTCTTTCATTTTGACAGTTTCTTCCTTACCAAAGACTCAATTGGGATGGTGAGTTTAAATTTGAATTTTTTTTTTTTATTTCTTAATAATCAATTATCTCTCTCTATACATATACACCCACACCTACATATATATATATATATGGATGTAATAGACAGGTTAATGAAATTTGAGAAATAAAAAGACAACAAAATGATAACAATATTGTCAATAAGATTGAGGATATTTATTATATATTAGTCGGCCTTTTGACTAAACCAAAGAGAAAGACCTACTAATATATTGTACGAACCTACTTACGCACAAACATATACATACAAACACAAAATCACATGTACAATGCCGAGCGATCATTGGCTAATAAATCACTAATACATTTTCTACAGGCAATTTACAAATCGCAGTAATGCGAGAATTTGGGAATCGCTTTATTTTTTTAAGTAGTCAAATTTGTGCGCTTTTGGAAGAAGTGGCTCACAGAAACTTCCTTAAGTCTCCCCAAAGCTCGCTCGCTGATTGATTGGTGCCAACCAATCAGATAGTTTGCATGTGAGGAATAATTTTTCCCGCGCAATGAATCGGAGCCTATAGTCGCTTATTTAAGCCAAGATTTTTCTCATCTCAATTAGTGAGACCTCAACTGCCAAACGAATCCACGACAGTTGGAACCACGCGCCAACCTTCTCACTCACACACACCCACCCACATGCTGATGATAATTTGTACACCTTCACTAAAAACTTCTTTTGACACAACAATACTTTTCAACAGTAATATCATGAAACAGTCATGGACATTTATCCAGTGAACTTTAAACCAAATAATTATCTCTCACTGATCTCTTAAATAGCAGACAAAGGGAGGCAACTCTTGATTAATTCAACCTTTCTTACTTAAATGCATGTTTTCTTTCACATCGTTATTTGATATTGTACATCTTGTTAATATACATATATTTTATGTGTAACAATATCTTGTGGTTATTCTTCTTGCGTGAGTCCTGTTTTCCTATCAAAGTTAAATTAATGTGGTGAAGTCCCCCACAATATAAAAAATATCATCATTCTTATTGCCAATATTGTTATCATTTTGTTGTCTTTTTAATCCTCAAACTTCATTAACCAACCTTTTAAATCCACATATTATAAGAAATACATGTGGACCATCTTTCCTTTTAATCGTTTATATATGCAGGATGCGATGGATAAATTGTTGTTTAAATTATGCAAAAGTGAAAATAACACTGACATCTCATTTTAACAGATATATTTACCAAAATTATGCAAAAATATCTTGAAATACTAAAGAGTAAATTTATTCAATAAAAACGCCATTGGCTTCGACCACATCTTCCAGATGACTTCAGATGAATCTCCTGCAACTCTTTTGTATGGTCTCCTTGTTTAAGTTGGTGAATGCTGCCAAAATCTTTGCCTACTATTCATTTTTGGTGTTACAAAGAGTTTTGTTGGTCTCTCGCACAACTGCGCCCCACACATAATAATCAAGGGAGTTGCAGTCTGGGGAGTTAGGTGACCAGATGTAAGGGATGATATGGTTGCAGAAATTGTCTGACAGCCATGACTGGCTTCTCCTGCTTGTGTAGCATAGTGCAGAGTCTTGTTATCAGACATAGTGTCTTCCAGCAGACGCTCTCTTGACCCAGGGCAACAATACCTCCTCAAGACACTTGATGTAGGCATCAGTGTTGAGTTTGAGGCTCTCATCAACAAATTCAGAAGTTCTTTTCTTATCAGAACGATCAGAGTGAGTTTTCTGAGCTGCTGTACCTTCATAATCACCATTAGACTCATCCAAATCGTTCCAAATCCTCTGCACTGCCCGCAGATTGACACTCTGAAATGTTCGTATTGGAGCTTCCAGCACAAATGCCAAGTAGTACAGCATGCCATTTTCAAATTTCTAGCAGAGTGAATTGCATCATGAGTGCTCTTTTTCTGACTGATGGTGCCCAATTGACCCTGCTATACTGTGCAGTTGATAAATCAAAAACAAAGTTAAAAATATAAAATGGCGACAATTTACTTATCATATCCTTTGTGTGTGTGTGTATATATATATATAGTCATCCACATTCAAACCTGTTTCGCTGTATCACAGCTCATCAGTGTGGCTAGACATTCAATTGCTTCAAGCCGGGATCAAAACCCAACTGATTTGGCACCAGTCAGAGATTGTACCCATAAGCTATTGGTGCACAGCAGAGAGAAAGGGAAACTCTAACATATATTGTATACGGATATAAAAAAATTGAAGATCAACTGTAGACCATATGTGGAGAGGAACCCAACAAGATGGTAAAATGAAATAAAGAACAAAGTAGGAAACAAATCTCAATCTAGCATGTTTCACCTTTATTATAAAGCCTTGCCAGAGATTAAGAATAGAAATGAAAAAGCAAAGAGACAGAGAACTGGAATGTTATGATCTTTGGTAGTTCTCATTGGTTAGACACATGTCATGTGTATGAACACAATAGATAATATATAAATATGTGTGATAAACATTTACAATTAGTGTTTATTGCTTTGTAATACATAAAACTTGTCATACTGTTCTTGTACATATATTAGAACTTAAGGGAGTTTTTCACTTTTTGTGTGTGTGTGTGTGTGTGTGTATATATATATATATATATATATATATATATATATATTATAATAAAGAGAAAAAACAGTAAGATATATAATCCAGTGTTCTTATTAATTATTTTTATTTATATTTGTAGTGCTCAATGCAAACCTACAGAGCATAAATACTATAAATTTACTAATTTAGAAATATGGTTCCATTACTACACAGGAATTACCATGTTTCAAAAGCAGAAACTAAAAACTTCAAATTCAATTATAGAATTAAATTAAAGTCCCAAGTCCTGTTTCATTTTCAAGCAAATTTTGAATAACTTATTTTGAAGTTTACTGAGTTTTATAAGCACATACATTCATAATATTAGTTTCTATGGATACAAGGAAATTCAATCATTTTGACAAGGGGTGGTAGGGTATTCATTTTCACTGACAGCTATTGTATCAAAATATGAGTTACTTTTAAAAAGAGACTGGTGGTCTTGAATTTAATCCCAAGTAGTGAAACACTGGATCAGCAGGAATGAACAATAACTGGTATCACAGGGACAAAATACCAATAATCAACAAATGCCCCACATCAGCTAAACAATGGAAACCTGATGATGGCCATTGAGTACTTGGCTGAATTGCTGTCTATATAATAACCTCTGTCATAATCAAAATGAGGACAATTCGTCATAATTAAAGTATATTAATATTATTTAATTTTTCTATTGCATGTAAACTAAAAGTATAAAATCCTCATTTTTTTTTTCTTTGTTAAATATTAAATTCTGTCCAGTGCTAATGAATATTGAATAAACCAATTCTATATCTCACTCTTGCTTTCTAAAGGGCTGTTAGTTTTTAACTTTTGATATTGAAGCATCTCATATTTAGTTTCCAAAACAATAGCAATCAATCAAATAAATTGCATTATTTCAATCACGACAGCTAGGATTACTTTTCTTTATTGATTTTTTTTTTTAATGCAAAAATTGTGCTTTTCTTCCTCATTTCCATTTGTCAGTGTAAATATAAGGTCTGTCCAGATAGTATCCAGCCATTTAATATTAAAAACATAGGCTACCTAGGGCAAAGGCACCTTAGTTTACTTCAAAATTCTCCGCTTTTATTCACAATAATCTCATCTATGGCATTTCAATAGCAATTTAAATTTGGTAAAAGCTACAAGTTGCAAGGAGACAAGTTTGGATTGTACGGGTCTGGGCCGATCTGCACATGATGTGAAGAATCCACTCCGTTGTAGTGAATGTGACATTTACACAGTACATAACCTCAATCAGTAGCATCACACTTCTGAGTAACACAAGACACCCACAACCGGTTCACAAGATATTCAAAATGGCTGGGTACCTTCTAGTCAGAAATTGTAAAATACATTTTATGGCATATTCTGTGAAGTATTTTTCAAAAATGTAAGACATATTGACTAACATGAGAAAATGATTGATTGATCGACTAGGATTAATCTGTCTATATTTTTAAAACAAAATGTCACAATCAACAAATTATTAATCTTTGAGTTTATTTCCAAGGATTAAAATATTTGAAATTTTTTTTCAATTCTTATTTATTCCAGAATTTCTCATATTTTACTCATTTTGTTCCACTATTTATTTTTTCCCCCCATTCAGTCTCGGGCACAAATCACAACTGATCTCTTAATGGAACTGAATGAGGAAGTTAGTGGAGATTTTGTGGAAGAGGTAAGTCAGTTTGTCATATTTTTCATATGAGATTGATGCAAAAAATGGTTTTCTTGTTTTGTTTTTTTTCTTTGTATTTTGTTAGTTTCTTCCAAAATAAGCATCAATGTCTAAAATATTGAGTTCATCTAAAAGCACAAACTTCCCTAGAAAATAGATATGACCCAACAAATAGTTACTGTATAAGCCGAACAAAAAATGTTCAATTTGCAACAAGAACTGACAGTATTCTGCACAATGACATGACAAAGTTGAAAGACCTCTGTTTGAGCATAACCTTCAGAACCATTCACTGCAAGTTTTTGAATCCTGACAAAACAATCCAAGCAGAGAAGTATTGTCAGAAATTCAACTAAATGCAATATGAATTGCAGTATTTGCCTCCAACTATGTTCAATTGAAAAGGACCAATTATTCTCTGTAACAACATTTAACCACTTGTAAATGAATGTAAAAAATGAATAAACTAGGCTTTGAATCTCTACCTCACCTATCTTACACACCAGACATTAGTATGACTATCTACTGCTTTATCAATCATCCTAACAATGTCCTACAAGAGATGGTCTTGAATGACCAAAAAGCAGAAGCTGTCACAGAATTAATTGGTTTCAGGACTGGAAGATTCTACAAAACTGGAATAAATAGGCTTTTTTCTTAGCAATAATGGTTCTTATTTTGATTAATAAATTTTATTCAAAGTTGAGATATAATTTTTAAGTGTTTTTTTTTTGGGGGGGGGGGGTTACACCAACCTAAAATTTATTGAAGTTGTTACTTAAAAAATAACAATTTACCCACCCTGTTCAGCTCTTTCATAGACTATTTGCTTCATCTTTCGCACTTACACATGCTAACTGAAGTGTGATAGTTTTCAAAAACTATCCACTTAATAAAATTTAGTGTAAGAAATTCTTTAAAATGTAAATTTAAATAATGAATATTTATTGTAATTTTGTTTTTAATCTAATGGCCACAATAATTTTTTTCTTATTGTCAATAAAAGAAAGTGCCATAGAATAGAAGTAAATATTTTTGCATTTTCATTTTTACTTCCACTTGAATTATTCATCTCAAAGATTACATGCAGTTTATTAAAGAAAATATCTACTCTATCTTGGCCATCAGTTCATTTCTGTAAATCAGCTTATCAAACGTTTTCATAAATTATTCTTTTTACTCTGTTGAATTAAGGAACATTAGGTTTGAGTTAGGCATCGCCTGATTTCAGACAATTCAAACTGAAATTGAAAATAATAAATGTTGTAAGCAAAGAAACCGTGAAAACAACAACAGCCTGTTCTTAGAATATTTTTTCTTTCTTATACCTTTAATTCCAGTCTTAGTTTTTGGTGATCGTCAAGTATCTCTGCTTCATAAAAGACAAAACAAATCATCTTTATAATTTGCAGGTTTATCAATTGTCAATACATTTGAAAAGTGTCAAAAATATTCCAATTTTTTTTTCTCTCTTTTTTTCTCATGTCTTTGATATTATCAACACAATAATTTTTCTCTTTCAAACCTTAGAAGGCATCAGCATAAAAGATAAGAAGAGAAAAAGGAGATTCGCTTCTTGAAAAAAAATTTGGGATGTTTATTAAATTATTTTTTTCTGTCAATGCACTCATTCAAACAATGCTTTTTTAAGAAGAAAGATGAAAATTTTATTTGGTTTTTGTTTATATGAATATTTCCATTGTTGTTAAATTTCTTTTTTGTAGCTTCCAGAAAAACTTTTGGAAAACAACCAAGAATTCTTCAATCGTTTCAATTTAGTCATTGCTACTAATCTTCAAGAAAAGTGAGTCAAATTATTTAATCCATTATAAAACATAACTGGTGGGTGATTTAAAAAGGCTTCCGAGTGCTGGCTCAAAATATGGATTACATACATTGCATTTCGGCACAATATGAGTAGATTAGTAAAAAACATAAAACGTAAAGTTTTTAGACATAATTTCTTCAAGTTAGAGTGATTAATTATGAACAGGACTAAGTGTCTTTTTTTTAATACAAATACACAACACATACATGAGGGGATACAGTTATAAATGAATAGCACAACACACTTCCCAAAATCTGACTAAATGACCAAAGAATTTTTAAAGGTTTTTTTCGTCAAGCAAATAACTTTTCAACAACCATATATATATATATATATATATATATATATATATATATATATATATATCGGCACACACACGTGCAGTGTGATGGGTAAATTGTCGCCATTTTATATTTTTAATTTTTCACATGCACATTGTTTGTTTTTGATTTTGTTGATTAACCAGTATACTAGGGTCAGTTGGGCAACATCTGTGAGAAAAAGAGCACTAAGACACAATTCACTCTGCCAGAAATTTGGAAACGCCATGCTCTACTGCTTGGCATTTTCAGCAGAAGCTCCAATACAAACATTTCAGAGTGTTTGGCCCTCAATCTGAAGAGGACAGTGCAGGGGATTCAGAAAGAGTTGGATGAGTCTCATGGTGATTACGAGGTGTTTGGTGTGATCACTAGTGATGGCAATGTTATGCCTCCATTCATCTTGCCACAGGGCCTCGGACTTAACATGGAGGCCTACGTCAAGTGCATTGAGCAGGTAGTGCTGCCCTGGGTCAAGAGGGTGGCTGCTGGAAGACCCTATGTCTGGCAGCAGGACTCTGCACCATGCCACTCAAGCAGGAGAACCCAGTCGTGACTGTCAGACAATTTCTGTAACCACATCACACCCCCCTTACATCTGGCCACATAACTCCCCAAGCTCCTTCATTATTATGTGTGGGCTGCAGTTAAGCAAGAGACCAACAAAACTCCTTGTAACACCAAAGATTAAGGCAGGGATTATAACCAACTTAAACAAGGAGACTGTCTAGAAGAGTTGCAAGAGATTCCGAAGTCATGGGGAGGCCGTGGTTGAAGCCAATAACGATTTTATTGAATAAATTTACTCTATAGTATTTCAAGATATTTTTTGTAATTTTGTTAAATATATCTATTGAAATGAGATGTCAGTATTCTTTTCATTTTTGCATAATTTAAACAGCAATTTATCCATCACACCCTCTGTGTGTGTGTATGTGTGTGTATATATACACACACGCACACACACATCACTAAGTTCATAGACAAATAAAAGAATAAGCGTGTATTTTATATGATGTAACATGATGTTAACTAATCAACAGCACAGCCCCTCATTGATAATCCTCTTTGTGCTATCACTTTTTAAAACAACTGTTTCAATTCTGGCACAATCATCATTTCACTTCAAGATTCTTAGATTTCTCTTTATTTCTAGATGATACTATCGCTTTCTAAACAAAGAGTTTTTCCGTACACTAAAACTACTGTTTTTACTTTCATTTGTTCTTTTAATGATGTAAGAGATAAGAATTATTATTAGAATGTTTTTACCTCTTTTTTTGGGTGGTCAGGTATTGTTTCCTGTTTTAAATTTATCAGAGTCCTCTTCGATAAAAGTTCATCAAAGTGCTAGCTAATTAAGTGGAATTATAACACCTTTTTTCTTTGTTTTTATAATTTTCAAGATATCCGTGCTTCTTCATATTATATTTAAGTTTTCTACCTCCAAAAAATTGTTTTAACAATATTAATTAATAATTAAATAGAGGGATACAACATTCATTCTTTTGTAGATCTTAGCAACATTCAACATAAATTTTTTTTTCTTTCCTTATATCAAGAACTTTCAGTTTCTCTCTGACATATTTGAATTACCAGCATCAATATTCTTGTGGTTGCGGGCCATTATCTGGAAACTTATTTTGTCACCGCTTTCAGAGTAATGTTTGATTCATGACCTATAAAATGAACTGACCAAAAAATGTCAGATGAAGGGAGATAATTCCAAGTCTATTAACTGCTTTTTTCTGTTTGAATTTCTGGAATGAGGAGTTATCATTATTTACATTTGAACTAATTATTGTGTTTACAGTTGGACTAATTATTGTAGTCACTACAATGATTACAGTTAGACACATCATTGTAGTTACAATTTGGACCTGCATCCTAAGCCTTCTTCAGGTGCCTGTCAATTCAGGTAACAAAGTTGTTTCTCTTTTTCTTAATAAGTAAATAATAGGAATAAGTAAAGAAGGATGCTTTAACTTAGTAATAATTATCTTTTGTAAAAGTTTGTTTTTTGATTAAATTTTGTTGACCACACACTGCGTGGAAACTTTCTTATTAGCTCTCAACTCGGTATCTATGCTGATGACACAGCCATTTACTCCTGTATTGATAGTCCGATCAGATTGATACGGTCAAATTGGCAGCTGATCTAAAAAAAGATGTACAGTCTTTTGTTAACTGGGGCAAAGGATCACTTCTTAATTTTAACACCTACAAAACAAGACTGTCCTCTATTAAGCATCACAGACACACATTTTCTGCCTTCCATAAGCATGGCTGATGCTATCCTCCAGGAGAGTGACATTGCATCTTCTCAGGCTAACATTCTTAGCTGACATGAAGTGGAAAGACTATATTGAATCCATCTGCTACCAAGAAAGTTGGTTTACTGTATCGTGCTAGACAATTTTTCTCTCCTGAATATACCTTGCATAAGTCTGCTATCCATCCATATCTCAAATATTGCTGTCACATATGGTCCAATGCTCCTGCTCTATATTTAGAGATTCTTGATAAAATCCAAAGAAGAATCAGCAATATTATTGGTCCTGACCTGGCGTCTCGGCTTCAGTCACCTTCCCACTGTCGTAAAGTTGCTTCCCTGTGCCTTCTCTTTCATGGTAATTGTTTGAATGAGCTCTTTGCTATGGTACATAGACTTAATTTAAGTGCAGTATTAGATTATTAACAAGGTACCATTGATTTACAATTGGCAGCTAGACGTAACCATAAGTACTAATGCTAACAGTTTCTTTTCTTGCACTCCTCACTTATGGCGCTCTCTTCTGGCGTCTTGCTTTCCAGACACGTTTGATCTTCAAGAATTTAAATGCAATGTCAATTGTTAATCTACTGTTTTCCTGATTACCCTTCTATTGTTCTCACCCCTCAATAATGCCTCTGTTTTCTAATTCTCTCACACTCAGTAACACCCTTATGTCTTAGTGGCTTTACTGCCTAGCATGGGGTGAATTCGATTAAAAACAAAATTCTGTGAATTGATTTTACTACTACTAATGCAATATTGTTGAATCATTACTATTATACATTGATTTATTTTAACCAGATTCTCTTTCTTCATTATAGCATTTTGGTTGCTGTACTCTCTAATGTGTTTTGAAAGTTACAGGGTACAGCAGCCAAAACAGTGGAATGAAAACAATAAAAATGGTCCCAAAATTTCTCCATGTTCCACTCAGACATTTTTTTCCAAGAACTGCCACTTTTTGAAACAAACTCCTATGTGGGTGCTTCCCTTAACACTTCAATATTGACCTTTTCAATTCAAGGATTAATCATCATTTTTCCTCCTTATCCTCACTTCATACCCGCTTATCTTCCAAACACCTCATTCGTTATTACCATTTTGACTCTATCTTGATTGACCCTTGTGCCTTGTATTGGGTGAAGCTTAGAATTTTTAAAAATCAATCTATTTTCTAGTCAACTATTCTGTATATAAAAATATATTATTGTGTTTTTTCAATTTTGGTGCATCTCTTTTGTGTTTTAGACCATTGCTTCAGTTGGCCACTTTGTTGGAAGCTTCAGAGATTCCTCTTCTCATCTGTAGATCTTATGGTTTTATTGGTTATGCACGCCTTGTTGTTTCTGATCACACGGGTGAGTCAATCAGGTTTCTTTTCTTCACCGAAACCCAAAATTTATGCAACTATTCATTCTAATTAAAGAAATGTATTTTCCACATCTGTTTGTCCACACTAATGTGTGTTCATCCTGTCATAAATTAACTGAAGTATTTTTTGCTTAGAGAACAAACATCAAATAACAGATGCTCAGAAATGCATCTAGTTCATTTTTGGCTAGGCTTTTTTTATCTTATTGTTACATCCTATGAATATTTTCTATCTTAAATATTCTCACATCATTTAAGTAGCTTCTAACAAGAAAACATTAACTGGTATCCCATATCCTGGGCACCCATCTTTCATGGATGACACCTTAACACAGCATTTCTCAACCAGTTCACCCAAGCAGTACACTAATGTGCCCTAGAAGATAACTAGGTGGACCCCAAGTTAACAGAAGAGTAATTTATGAATTATTTTTATATTTAAAAAGCTACAGACACCAAAGCACATGTAAAATGTCTTAAAAATAAATTCTTATTTCTGAAGACTTCCTTATTGTTTTCTTATTTTATGACTATTTTAAAAATGCTTCAATTCATAGCTACTAAAAGTATTTATCCAATTTTTTTATGAATTATTATCAGCTTTAGTAAAAACATGTATGAGACAATTTGGAAGACTTTTACTTTGACATGTTTTGCCAATGAATTAGCATTATCAGAATTTTTCTAATGACGCCAGTTGATTGCCAAAATATATCAAAGTAAAAGTCTTCCAAATTGTCTTGTATATTTGTTATTCTGGTAGATTCTCATCTGGCTTTTCTCACATTTTCCAAAGATGAAGAGCTGACTCTATAATAAAAACATTTATATCTTATATGTTTTCTTTAATAAAAGTTTCATCGAAAGCTACTTGCTTATTTCCGATTCCACACTATTTACTTGAATTATCAAAGTTATTGGGATAAAAAAAGCATGAATAAGATGAAATAAAACTCATAATTGTAATAAAAGTAATTCAATTAATGCCATAAAAAAAAAAACCAACTGTTTGTCATCACAATTTAGTATGATACTTGTATTGCATATGTTATCAAAAGTACTGGACTGGGTATTTAAGTACATTAGAATGTGGCATGCAAATCAATGTGAACTTCAGAGGTGAAATATTGTATATAATTAATTTCTAAATTATTCTTGCTTTCTTTTCTAGCATAGTGATCAAAACAACAAAGATGAGGATGCTCGTCCAAATAATTCATTGAATAACATTTTAAAAGCAGATAATAATATTCTCTGTGTAAAAGATTTTGTAATTTTTATAAAAAAAAATACACACACACACAATTCAGTTATGATGAGGACCTGTTTCTAAATATACAGTATGTCATTACAAACTATAAAGTGCTCTACTTTAAATTCATTTTCCTAAATGCTTTCTTCAAAAAAATTAAATAAAATAAAGGATAATTCTTTGTAATTTGTTGTGATTTTTCCTTCTCTTACAGTCATAGAATCTCATCCAGACAATTCACATCAAGATCTTCGACTTGACCGTCCATTCCCTGGTTTAGTGGAATTTTGTGATTCTCAGAATCTGGAAAATATGAGTAAAAAAGTAAGTATTTTTTTTTTTTTTTACTCGCTCAGTGATTTATACATTTTTGATCTATCCCAAATCAGGATGCAATATCTGCTATGAATACATATTGTTTATTCACCTCAGAAATATTAATACTGACAATGATCAAAGGGTTAAATACAATAAACTTTCTTCAAAAGGATTTTTCTAGTAAATCTGTAATCATCAATAAATCTCTACTGTTGAAGCTATAACTCTTTGTGGTTAAGCTATTGTATCAATATCTAAATGCTTTATTTTGCAGGAACACAGTCACACACCTTGGTTGGTTATTATTTATAAATATCTACAGAAGTGGAAAGAAGAGGTAAATTATTCATCCACTGTTTATACTGTTCTCTTTACATGATTTAATTAAAGTTTGAAAATTTATACAATGCAACATTGATATTAATAATGATATAGTTCTATTAAACCAAACATTCAATTTTAAAACCAGTAGGAAATGGTCCCCAAAAGAATTATTTTGGCATACATTATATAGATTCCATACAACTTTATTATTAGTCATCAGTCATTACCTGAATTTTGATCTGCAAATTTTCACTGTTTAATTTCTGCAATATATGAAGAAGTGCTGGATGGATTGATTCATTTATTATGGCTTGTCAACCCTTTTCAGGTTATTTTAAAGCCAGGAAATATTTTTAGATTGTAAGAGTTTTTCTTTTTGGAGATAATGATTTAGTGATACAATTCTTACTAATTAACCCATAGCTGGAGGGAGAAGAAGTGGATTCATTCCTTTCCCAATGGGTATTTGTACATAAGTGAATATAATGAATCCAACTGAAATTGAAACTCTGCTTTCTGATTAACAATTCCAAGCCATTATCCATTATAGCACCTGCACATCCAAGCTTACAGCAGCTGGTATTCCCAATCAGTCACTGATTTAGGTACTGACCAACCTCAATGTTGCTTAACTTCAGTGATTGTAGAGGAACCTGTGTTTTCAATGTGATATGACTGTAAGCAAGAAGTGTTAGAGTACATTAACAAAGAAGGACATTATGTTGGAAAGTAAATATTTTCTGTATAAAATCTTTTTTTTCTTTGGCGTTATTAGTATATGAACAGTTTGATAAATCTACATACATGACACTATTGAAGAGACACTTATTTAAAAAAAAAATGTACCTTAATTCAGTTTAAAATTATTAATAAAATCTCAACGATCTTGTTGCTAACAGATTTTAAATATTTTTCTTAATTCAGTCTCATCAAAATTATTAGATCTCCTACCTTGTGGCATATCCAAGCAGGTTGCATTTTAAAACACTAAATAATTTTTTTTCTATAAAAAGATATTATTTTTCTTATTTCATGCTCCAAAATGGCTTCTATTCAAAAGAATTTTGATTTGGCCACAAGAGTTTTTTAATGCATTTGGATTTGTCATTCTCAAGTCTATTTTTGTGACATGCCATAAAAATCCACCATGCTTACAAAGAATATTGTTTTTGTCTAAATAACTGCACAATAGATATGGAACTTTCTGATATTCCATACCATTACTAAAGATGTATTTTTATTATTTCTACAGTGTGTATGGAATATCAGAAAGTTACATATCCATTTAGCAATAAGCTAAAATATTAATTATCATTAAAGTAACATCACTATGGCTTTCAGAAAAGAGTGTAGATAAATCAAGGGTTTTTTTTTCATGCTTGTCCCTATTATTTTCTTATTAACAAAAATATAACTAACTCTTTAATTAGCAGTTAATAGACATGAAGTAATGTGCCTTGGGCAGATTTTTAAAAAAATGTTTTGTCAATAATTGGGCTGGAAATTGCTTTATTATTCAAATTAACACCTTTTAACTGACAAAGTTTTTGCCATTTTTCTAATAAATATACAAAAATCCTAACAATATGTAGATGTTTTTTGTTTAACAGAGAATTAAGATTTGTGACAGTGACAAGTAAAAACAAAAAGGAAATTGTTTCTGAGAAACTTTCTTCATTTGTAACAATACCAAAAAAAAACAATTCTTTTTCTCAGAATGGTGGGGAAATGCCAAAGACATACAAAGAGAAAACCTTGCTGAAGGAGATGATAAAAAATGGTGAGTTGATATTATTATCATGCATAACAAACTAGAAAATGCCTTAAACCTTATTCAGTGAAAATAATGTTATTTAAGCAAATGCAAATTAAGTATAAAGTGCTGCACTCTGTGACATTTCTTTCTTTTCTATATAAAGGCGCTGACTTCATGTTGTTCACGCACACACACAAGTTTACTTTATTGCTCTCAACATGAATACAACTGCTGCTAATAAAAAAGTTCCAAAACATATGCTGAGTCTTCAAGAACATGGGGGAGTGATCTGAATAGACCCATTGGTATCATCAGTAAGCTTTTTGTGGCTATAATCAAGCACTCTCCAGTTGTGGAATCACTGGAAGAGTCCGCTCAATTATAAAGACCTTTCTAACAGGTAGTTATTAACTGTCACTCCTCCATGGCCCTGGAGAGCCAACACCCCCACCCCCACCCCAGGGGTTACTTCTCAGACCAACACTCTTCTTGATTTACATAAATTACCTGCCCAAGAATATACTCAGATCATTTGCAAATATCTATGCTGATGATACAATGATATACAGCTGCATCTTTAAAATTCTTGATGATCAGAAATTGGCAGCTGATCTCTCATCTGATCTAGCACTAACTTCTCAGTGTGGGTGGGGAACTGGCTGGTTCAATGCCTTGAAAACCAAACCAGTTACATTTCATCATCATTGATTGGACCCCCAAACTACCACCAGTCATAGTGAGCAGATGTCCACACGAGGAGTCATCAAGCCTTGAGAGAATATTGGGCCTTAAACTCACGCCTGACCTCAAATGGAACTCCTGCATACGACTCATCGCTAAAGGTGCAGGAAAAACAATCGGTTCCCTGTACCACTCCAGAAATTACTTTACTCCTTATAAGATTCTCTATATTTACAAGAGCTAGATCAGGCTGAAAATGGGGTACTGCTGCAATATGTGAGTATAAGTTACACATTCTTCACTTTCCAGTCTCAATAGAGTTCAAATGCATCTCCAGATCCTTGTGAGTGACAAGTTATTTTCCACCCTCCAAACTCTCTGACACAGGCAAGATTGCCACATCTTACTGCTCTATTGCTACTTCCATGCAAAGTCCTCAGATGAACTACATTCCTTGATTCCACCATTTCTAGCCTTCACAGCTTAGGGCCCAACATACCACTTATATTGCAGCAAACCATCCATATTCCCTATATATTCCATCGGTGAGAAATAAGTTCCACTCGAACACCTTCTTCCTGCAAACCACTGCTCTGTGAAACTGATTCACAAAGAGGATGTTTCCCTGATCACTACAATCCTAACCTGTTCAAGTCTAGGGTTCACCGTTATCTCCCTCTCCTATCTGTATAAACTGCCTCTTTTCAGTAACCCTCTACTTTGAATGGCCCCTGGGCCTTGTACAGGGTGAACTTTACTGTAAAACACATACTTTAGGTAAAAAAAAAATGTTTCAAATCATTTCACCCCAAACAAGGTGATAATGCTACTAAGACGCACAGGGGTTACAGGTAGAGAAAGAGAAGACTTTAATGAGGAGAGGACAATAAAGGAACAGAATTCAGAAAGACAGAAGATGGCAATTGACACTGCATTTAAATGTTTGAAGATTGTAGATGGCAGAAAAGCAAGAAATGGGTGGTAGTGCAAGAAAAGAAACTGTTAGAATAGAAGAGACAGCTGCATTTAGCTTGTTCAACATTTGGATGGTGAGACCTAGTTGCCAATCTAGCAGCTCACTTGAATTCATGCAGTCAAGGCACTAAAGAAAAAAACTCCTCAGAACAGTTGCCCTGAAAATATTTGTAGAAAAGACAGAGGGAAGTCACGTCATGTCGGTGCGAAAGTGACTGCAGTCAAAATGTCAGATCTGGATTGATTACATTACAGACCCTTTTTTGAATTTTGTCAAGAATTTTGAGGCATACAGTAGGAGCACCAGACCAGATAGGGAAGCTGTATTCAATGCACGGACAAATGGTAGATTTATAAATGGACATGATGGATTCTGACAATGAAAATTTTTTAAACATAATTTCAAGCAACTAAATTTCATGTTTTTGATAATGTAAGGCTCTTTAAAAGAATGAATTTATAACAATAGATGTATATTGTTCCAGTTTTTGATATCTTTTACTGAATGTTATCATCTGGTTATTGTTTTCTAAAAGAATTCTATTTAAAAGTGATTACAAAAAGTTACTTCCTTTGTATAATATTTTCGAATCTTGCAACTGAATTTTCCTAAATATTTTTCAAATTATTTTCTCTGATATTAAAAAAATTTTTAATGGCTGTTAAAAATATATATATTTTTTAAAAACTCTTGCAATGAGCAGATATGTTTTTTTTTTTTTTTCCATCTACATCTGTACATTTACTGGGACTTAATTTTTGTGACCATGTTTTATTACTTGCATTATTTACATTATTCAAACTGTTATCCTTATCTTCATTGCCATATTCACAATGTTTCGGCCATTGTATGCTCCAGCCTTCTTCAGGTGATTGGAATTTCGAACCAAACCCTTTATTTCGTCCATCGGGGTAGATTATTCTACTTCCATGTGCCATGCTACTTCCAGATGTCTTAGTTATTTCCCTTTAACTCAACTCTCCAAGTTATGAATATGGCAATGAAGATGAGGATAACAGTCCAAATATTGTAAATGTAAATAATGCAAGTAATCATAATACCTCATCTCAGAGATATAGACAGACATGTTTTATTATTATTATACATTGACTCCTTTGGGGCAGTTTCCTTATCTTTGTTGTTTTATTGCATTTTCACAATAGTATTCTTCAACCATTCTCACTTGTCTGAAGCAACTTCTCTTTATTTGATACGCATAGTCAAGTGGATAAAAGTGTTGGTGCAGGTTGTGAGTTTAATCCCTGGATCAAGTAGTAGAAAAGTATATACAGATTTGGTGGGGAGCCAGATCATCAGAAAGAAGAAGTGAGGGTTATGAATTGTAAAATTTGCTAGAAAGGACATTGGACAAGACAGAAGAATGAAAATGGCAAGTAAGAGTTCTCTTTGACATTCCCTTGAAAGTTTAAGAATTGGGCAAACACTTGAAGTTTGTATAATATGGGAGCCAAAATGCCGTAATAAAAAAACAAGGAAACTGCTCCAAGTAAATCAATGAAAAATGTCCACTTGCATTCCATTTACTTAAAAGACTTTAAATTGTTACATTTCTCTCCCATTAAAATAGATATTTTCTTGCTTTACAAACTGAATGATTTTTTATTTGACTGAAATTTTAGGAATGTTGAAGAATGAAAATGGTATTACAGAAGAAGAAGAAAATTTTGATGAAGCCATCCGAAATGTCAACACAGCCTTAGTCAAAACTTCAGTACGTACAGTTTGGTTTCTGTTAGTTTCCAGAGAAATTTTCAAGAATCATTTACTTTATTTTTTATTAAATGAAGTAGGCATCTGTTTAT
The DNA here is from genome assembly GCA_964036315.1 of Acanthosepion esculentum. NCBI lineage: Eukaryota > Metazoa > Mollusca > Cephalopoda > Sepiida > Sepiidae > Acanthosepion > Acanthosepion esculentum. Next base: position 9,674,260 of record OZ038478.1, read on the forward strand.
CCTGCGAGATAAAGGTAGCACCCTGTTTGATCAAAATTCAGTCCTTTTAGTAAGACGAGTGACCTCTCCAGGATTCAGGCCTGAATGATGGTGTATGGGGTCCTTGCACTGCCCAGACCACATGCCCCACCTCTCATCTGTACCGACAAGATCTAAAGAACTAGAGGGCATTACATTTGGGATCAGCTTGGCTGCAGAAATTGCCAGAAAGTTGTCAGTGTTGACAGACATCCACCCTCGGAGCTCCACTCCACCCTGCAGCGAAGATTTAAAATCAAGGTTTTCCTTCCCCTAGATGAACTGCCTTACTGGGAAGACTGTCAAGCTCTATCTACTCAAAGCAGCTGTTAAGATGCCAGATATTTACCATCACCCATTCTTTTTGGAGCTGGATTTAGTTGTCAGATGCTATTTGAGACTCGTGTCATGGAAACATCTTATAGTGTAGTGGACTCCCTGGAGGGGGCGTGATATAATATGGTCTGTGTGCCCAAATAAGAATAATCACAGGAGGCTCACTAATATTTTTAAAATAAAAGACATGAATCTGACAGGTCAACAAGAGGACAACAAACTTAAAATTAATACAAAATTTACTTACATCGTATACAATAGTAATGATTCGTTTAAAGCAACATGAGCAAACAAAGAATCATCTAATGGAGGCAGAATTAAGTAAATTGAGGAATGCTGACTGGCTAGAAGATCGAGATAATATAACTGTGGCTAAATGTTAAAAGTAGAATCTAGGTAAGTTAATGGCATGAAAAAGCAAAGTTCGAAAGTTCAGTTCAAATCTCTGGCAAAAGTTTTGAATAGTTGCTGGTTTAGTCCAATGATGGACCTTTTGTAGTATTTAACCAAAGTGTATGGAATAGGTTGGTTGAAGTCTGGAAGATATAGCCAAGGAGAAGAAAGTTCAATTTAAATGTCCAGTGCTGGCATTGAGTAGTTGCTAGTTAAGTCCAATGATAAACCTTCCGTAGTATTTAACCGAAGAATACGGAATAGGTTGTTTGGAATCTGGATGATATGCATGCAGCAACTTCCTAAACCAGGTGAGTTAGGTTGACAGAAAATCCCAGAAGTAGGGACCTATGCATAGCCAGAAGTTCAGAGCTGTTGTAAGCAGGTCCATTAACGCCAATCAACTAGGTGAGTTAGGCTGAGATAGAGATGCCGGAAGTAGGGATCAATGCGTAGCCAGAAGTTCAGGACTGTTGTAAGCAGGTCCATTAGCACAAGACAACCAGGTGAGTTAGGTTGAAGTAAGAACGCCAGAAATGGTCTCTCCATGTGTCGCTGGAAGTAGAGAGCTGCACATAGAAAAGCCTGCAGTATGAGGCTGTTGTATAAGTAGAAATGCTAGCAGCAGTAGTAGTAGTAGTAGGGGCCTTTGGCCGTTGCAAATACTGAAACAAAAGCCAGAAGTAAAAAGTCGATGTCGCCGGAAGTATGCATAGATTGGAAACTACAGAAGTAAAGTAAGATTTGCCGGAAGCTAAGAGGCTGTGGTAGCCGAAAATTATAAAAGCCAGTAATGCTGGAAGTAAGAGTCTGTGGTAGCCAGAAATAATAAAGGGCAAGAGTGCCAGAAGTAACACTGGACAGGAAAGCCCAACTAGCATCCAGTTGGCAAAACAAAAATAAATGGGCATGTAACGCAATACCTGCCTGCATTTCGCCTCCTCCTTATCCTCCTTAAGTGTTGAAAAACTACAAGTGTATATGGCAAGGCTGTATAGTAACAACTCTAGGGCTTGCTAAGTATTTAAAATCTAAAGAAAATAAATTTCAAGTTGTTATGAAATATAAAAGGTATTATGCAATGTTCCCTAAGAGTATGTAGATTATATTAGAAATAATCAAGCAACTAAAGAAAAATTATGGTTGATTATAAATCTAAATAAACTCGCCATATTAAATTGAAGGGAGTAGGTTAACGCAATGAAGAAAAGGGGTAAGGTCATGAAGATATATAGCATCTGCCCTTGATCATGCGAACAGAATAGCAAAAGGGCTACGATAATAGACAATGGAAGTTTGCCCCCACTATCACCTCTGGCTGTGACAACCTTTGGAACATATATAATGTATGTATTACAAACATTATATGCATTAAATGAAGTAATGTCAACTATTATGATGAATTTTTGACTAGTACTTTCTTTCATTTTAATTTTTGTTGTTTTTTATCACAACTTTGGACAGACTGTGATGATCTGGTTAAAATGACAAGAAAAAATTTAGTTGAAAGAAAGTACAAGTCAAAAATTAATGATGAGGATAATAGTAATAATGATTTTCTATTAAATGACATTATATTAAATTTTCTACTGAATGACATTATATTAAATTGCATAATAAAATACTAGAGTCAAAATAAGTCTTGTCTCATTTGTCAGTAACATGACCTAGGTAATAAATTCTTCATCTTTAATTATACAAATTTATTTGATTTTGGTGATAGAAAGCCTTGAAATGCAAACCAATTAAGGCATTGGCCAAAGTATGAAGTTGATACAAGAGTTTGCAATCTTCTGCATAATATTAGGGAAATGTTAGAAGTGTCTTTATTGCTCATTGTCTAAGAATTGTTGACAGAAAAGTTATAATTTTACTTAATTTTGATGAAAATCACAGCTCAATCTAAAATGCACATTCAACGCTGTTCCCTCTTTATGTTCCGTCTGAGAAGAAAGTGCAGCAGAGGCAGAGCAATGATATTTATGGTAATGAATAGGTGCAAGTATGTATCAGGAATAGTTTACAAAGATTAAAAGGGAATAAATAATGATCTTCAAGGACTGTGATTTTGCAAACTGCGTATCTGTGAGGACTTTTGAAAGAAGATGAAGTACAAACATGAAGTTGCCGAAGAATTAGAGGTGAAACTGTCAACTTATCTGAATGACGCTTTCAAATGGAAAAGACCTTTTCAGGGTCAGAAAGTTAACTGTTTTTTTGGTGTGGGGGGAGGTGCTGCATGACAACTCATGTTGCAAATATAACACAGCAAACAAACATGTAGAGGACGGACCAGGTGTGTTTGCGTGTTGTTGTTGTATTAGAAACACGTGTGTAACTGCTGGTAGAATATTAAAAGGTCCAACTACAAGAAAATGGCCGGACTTGAATTAAGTCCAACTGAAGATGTAAAGAAGACAAACAAAACCAATATATATAATATATATATATATATATATATATATATATATACACACACACACAAATATATGTATTAAACAAAACAATTTTACAATGGACATAGACAATAATATTTGTGTGTGTGTGAATGTTTGTGTCTGTTCTTTGGTGAATGTTCATACGTACGTGTATGTGTGTATAATGTTCATGGCATCTCCCACAAATGGGGAGACGCGGATCTTCTAAGAGAGCTTACATTGTAGTCAGTGAAATGAAGAAATGAAAAAGACAACGAGGTGAGAAGTCACCCAGTATAGGGAGAATGACCCCCTGGTGACAATTTGGGAATTAAGGAGGAGTTAACTCCAATAAACATAACTCTGAGATAGAAAGTGCAATTCTGCAATTAAATCATAGTTGAAAGATTTTCATACTTTTGCTATGATATCTATTTATTGTCTCCTTGAATTGTTCTTTGCATAAGTCATTTCACTTTTGCTATTAATATTCATAACCTTGTATAAGATAACCCAGAACATGTTTTTGTGTGGTGTATGTCTAAGGGTACCAAAATTGTGTGGAGTATGTCTAAGGGTAGCAAAATTCAAACAGAACAAACAACAAATTCCATGGCAAGAGGGATTATGGAATTAAAAAAAAAAACACCAGTAAATTCCAAGGACAAAAAAGAGCAAATTATAGAAACTGGAATTTATATACACTGAAAAATGTATTATTGCTCAAGTAAAAGAACGGGGGGGGGGGTCTTTAAACAAAACGTTACTAATGTTTTGTGGAGAAAAGAAAGCCATTTCCTTTTGTTTCAGCTTTTTTTGTTACTTTTCCTGCTTTTGAGAAGAAAACAAAATCATATTCACTCATTTCTATTCTGCATTTTATATACTTTCTGTCACCAACCAGCCAAGCATCTTCCCCAGATTTCTGGTCTATCTCTGTTTGAATTTATCACCTTGTGAAATCCAAGCATCCAGTTAGTATAAAACAGAATATAAAACAACTGCAAGTAATGCTTAAAAGCCAAAACAGTACAAAAAAATTGAACAAAATCAATGGATAAAAAAAAATTATTGAATGTTATAGAATACCAAGGAGCCTATTATTAACTTGTAAAACAATAAAATAATAATTTATTCAGCTAGATAGTATACCATGTTAATCAAATGTTTCTATCATCTATATATTCTTTTGGATTTATTTATAGCTAGAACTTTGTTTCATTCATAAAACCTGACTTTCTCAAAGCTAGTTATCAATATTTTTAATAAGGAAAATTATAAGCTGAAACTTGCATAAATTATTCATATAAATATATCCTGAAAAATTTATCAATATCGATTGGTTCATATCAATTGTGAAAACATTGACTTGTATAATAAAATTCAGACATTGATCTTAATTCATCTTAAATAATTTTACTTACTTTTATTTATTTAGATTCCTTCAGAAGTGAAGAAATTATTTGAAGATCCAACTTTGCAAGATATTAATATTGACGTGAGTATCTGAATCATTGTAAACTCTTCCTTTTATTAGCTTCATTTCCTTCCTTATTTGAAATTTCTTGTTCTTAGATTGATCAATAAGCATATAACTTGGCAATTAGTTGGATTTTAATTAGAAATTTTGAATGTATAATGTTCAGTGTCCATGATTAATATTCATCAGTCAATTAAGTGTATTGACAAAGAAGGAAATTCTATTGAAAAATAAATTTTTTTTTTTTCATTTCTTTTTCTGTGGTCTTATTGACATCCGGTTAATACAGGGTTTTTTATTTTATTTTTTATTTTTGTAATATTTTCAAAACTATCATGAGTATTCCATAATCTTTTTGGTCTTGTAGAAAAAAATCAAGCCAAATTTGCTTTGATAAAGTCCCTCATAGGACGAAACATGTCCGCTAAGATGAGTTTCCCTTTTGTCGTTATACATATTGTTCTTTTACAGATATGCAGGGTACGGTGGATAAATTATGCATTTTAACAGATATATTTACCAAAATTATGCAGAAATATCTTTAAATACTAAAGAGTAAATTTATTTAATAGAATCGTCATTGGCTTCAACCACAGCCTCCAGACAACTTTGAAATCTCCTGCATCTCTTCTAGATGGTCTCCTTGTTTAAGTTAGTGAATGCTGCCATAATCCTTGCCTTCAGTTCATTGGTTTTATTGGTCTTTAGCTCAACTGCACCCCATGTATAATAATCAAGGAAGTTGCAGTGTAGGGAGTTAGGTGGCCAGATGCAAGGGGTGATATTGTCACAGAAATTGTCTAACACCCATAACTGGTTTCTCCTGTTGCCATACATAGGGTCTTCCAGCAGCCACCCTCTTGACCCAGGACAACACTTCCTACCTGGCTATAGACCTCATTGACTTGGAGGGATTGTTTTCAATCAAGGCCTGGATATCACCAACATATTTGGGAGTTTTTTTCTTATCAGAATGGTCAGAGTAAGTTTTCCGATATGCCGTACCTTCGTAATCACCATTAGACTCCTCCAACTCTTTCTGAATCCTCTGCACTGTCCTCAGATTGACACCTAAAAACTGAAATTGTTCGTATTGGAACTTCCGGTACGAATACCAAGCAGTACAGTATGCCGTTTCCAAATCTCTTTTCCATTGTGCTCTTTTTCTCACAGACATTTTGCCCAACTGACACTAATATACTGTGCAGACGATAAAAATAAAAACAACACACATGCACAAAATTAAAAAATATAAAATGGCGACAATTTACCCATCGCACCCTGTATTCTGTGTGTGTGTGTGTACGGATATAAACACACACCACAAACAAGTTTTTTATGTTCCTTTTATTAAAGGATGAGTTCTTTTTCATTTTTATATTTTCTTTTTTCTGTCTTTTCTCTTAAAAGAGCAAACCGTTCTGGATTATGTTGCAAGCCATAAAAGAGTTTACAGAAAATGAGGGGAATGGTAATATCAGCAAGATTTTCTTTTATCAATTTTCCATTTCATTAAAACATTTCATTTTTTTTCTTTTAATTGACCAATCCAATCTCCTCCTACCCCAAGTAAGATTTTCTTTTTCTCTGCAAAATAACAAGAAATTTCTGAGCCAATTATTTTCAATCCCGTGTCATGACATACATGTCACCAACTGTAGAAGGGAATGTTGCGAGATTTGAAAACTTAATTTAAATACCAAGCAAGATAAAAAAAAAACATTAAGTTCCTCAAAAAGCCTAAATTAAATCTATGATCAGAATAAAATGTCTTCAAATGGAATTTACCTAAATTTTGATCTGCTTTGTTTCCTTGGAAACTCCAGAATTTCTTCCTACTCAAATTTAAACTACTTTATTTCACCAGAAGAGTCCTCCATATAGAGTATCACTTTGAAGCAGACTCTTCCAGTGACATTATTGCTCGTTTCTGTTTTGTGAACTCTTCTGACAACATAGAAATTAGTCTTCTGGTGACATAGAAACCATCGTTATTCTCTGAATTGTTTTAGGTTTTATTATACAACTAACTTAAATGCCACCTGATAGGGTGGCTTTTAATCTAGCTCCTGCAGAGGGTTCTTGATTGGGCCTTTGGCTTGTTCAGGTGTTTGAGAGTCTCTAAGTCTTTGCATATACTCAGCACTGGAAGCTCTCCTGGCTGCTATTTGATCTAGGTTTTCATTTGCACAGAACTTCCTTTTCCTCTCTGCAGCCTTGGTTCTTTTGATTGCAATCTAGTCGTCTGTTGGCAGAGATTTCTTTTTGCGAAGCATACTACTACCGTATGCGATAGGCAACAATAAACCATAGAAGAAATAAAAACTGATCGTCATATTTAAGTATTGCATTACTATTTAATCTTACCTTTTAAAAGTTCAATGATAATTCTTCTACCACCACTTAAAGATAATTTGATGTTTATAGGTCCTTACTTTCCATACAAACAAATATTTTTATTTGATGGGTGACTTTCACTAGATTTCACAATTAATTTTGACTATTCCCAAATTTATTTCCAACTTATAAAATTATGGTTACAAAAAAATTTGTCACAAAAAAAAAATCATGTAAAAAAAATTGCCGAAACAATCACAGTAATGAAAACTTAGGAATCCAAAATTTCTTTAACATGTGCTATTGAAAGTTAGAGAGTTGTGTCCCTTTTAATTGAAAAAGTGTGACACAGTGACATTCACATTTATTATATAGAAAAGTGCATCATAAATTTATATTTATAAATAAATCCAAAAGATATAGGCTATAGAAACCTACACAGAAAACCTACCTGAATAAAATCTTATTTTACATATGGGCTCATCCTTGATATTTTATAACTTTCATCTTTCAAACATTGAGTTTTTTAAGTATTGTTTCAAATTTAACATTACTGTGCTGATAAGCCCCCAATCAAATTTATCATCATCACTCACTCTGTTTCAAGTACTACTTCTATCTTATATGACTTGTTACATTTGCATACTTTACATTTTCTTAGGCTTTAGTTTCACAATAAATTTAGTATGAACCAATCAATACTGGCAAACTTTTCATGATATATTAATATCATACCATACGAAAGATGCAGATTATTAAATATTATTTTAATGAGACTAAAACAGTAAGATTGAAATAAATATTAGCTATAACTTAGCACATAAATTTAGAGGAATCAAATCTATTCATTATTGTGTTGACAGTAAAAGCCTTTCACTTCACAATAATCAATTATAAATTTGCACATAAAAGATGGGACTTTATAATCAATAAATTCTAGCTTCACAACCATAATGAAATTAGTTATTTTAGTATTTATATAATAATCTGATTTCTGTATGTTTTTGTTATCATAACATAGCAAAAACAGTAGCTCATGACATAATTTTTGTTAGTATGATACTGTTAAAATGTTCTAATTTAAAGAATAAAGCTATCCAATCAGGCTACCATTTTTCAAGTAATTTTCAATTAAGTATAAATTGACTTCCCCAAAAGCCATTCTAATGGAGATAACTCCAGATCTAGTTTTGGGATAATCAGCATTTACAAATAACTAAATTCTATAAAGTGATTTGATATTGAAGAGAGACCACTAAAGTTGGCATTTAAGCGAGTAAAAGAAAATTTTTCTTAAATATTCTTTTCTTCTAGGTGCTCTCCCTTTGCGAGGAACCATCCCAGACATGACTGCCGATTCCAACCGCTACATCCAACTACAGAATGTTTATCGAGATCAGGCATTGAAAGATGCAGATGTTGTTTTACACAGAGTCCAAGATTTACTGCAAAGAATTGGGAAGGTCTGTACTAAGCGCTTTTGATTTTCATTATTAGGCCTTTAATTCTTTGTTAAACATAACAAAGAATTTTTTTTTTTTTTGTTTAACGCTAATTTTGCAGTTATTTCTTCAGAATCTTTAGAGATGTTTTTCCCCAGCTCTCTAATCTATATGGGCATTGCTGTAATTAATAAAAGAAAACAACCCTGCCTCTCATGTTCATGATGTTAAAAATATCAACTTCTTCACAAAGTTAGATTTAGGCTTGCATTTTAATATTTTGTTGCAATTTATTTCTGACAATTCTAAAAATGGATATTTGTCTGTCTTATTCAACAAGAGGACTTCCCTTACAAATAGTGTTAGCTTTTACTCAACAAAAAAGTCTATATTCTTTTAAATTGGTGAATGCTGAACAAAAGACAGTCGTCAAACACTCCTCTTAAAAAATAATTGCAAAAGTTGGCTCGATTGTTTGCAGTATAAAGATTGAAGAGTTAAAGAGCAATGATTTTAATTTGGATGAAGATAAAAAAATAAAAAAATGAAATATACTTTTCTTTTTTTTTTTTTGTTTTAAATTACTCACTGGAAGCCTCTGCTATTAACATTCTGAAAAAATATTTTTGGATAAATACTAATTTCACATTAGAATAGACAAAAGATTTCTTGTAGAAGGAAGCTATTGCAAAGCAAAAGGAATTGAGATATAGTTCGATATGACCCCATGTAATGTTGATGTTCCCCAAAGCACTCTTTCATAGTTTTCTTAGTGAATTACTGTCTAGCTGTGTTATATTGGACTCCATGCTAAACCCCAAGAAGTTAGAGAATTTATCAGACCAAACGTAAAAATAAATATTTAGATGCGTTGGTTGGCTATGACAAGTTCTTGTACAATAATTAAAATTTTGTATTTGATGGCCTATAAAATCCTATTTAGATTTAATGTAACAGTATTATGGAGTTAATCTATGATGTCAGGATAAACATCAGACTACTAAGTACCTCAATTTTACATATAAGACCTGAGATATTTTTGTAGCCATTTATTTTTTTTGTCGGTTAATTTTAGTGGGGAGGGGGTCTTATATGCCATCAAATACATTAATAATGCTCCCTACTTTTATGGTTTCCGATTGTTCATTTGATTTGTAGCAATCACCTCAATAAATTATAAATTTTTTTAACATATTCATTTCTGTTACTTTTTATTTCAAATTGCCAGATCATCATTCTACAATTCACACTGTTTACTATCTGGGAGTTTTCAGTAAAAAGCAACAAAAAGTAGGAATAACTGATGAGTTAGAAGCCATTTTGAAAGTGCAAGATAAATAGCACAATCAGAATTAATAAAGTTTGCAATGAAAAGAGGGGGAAAAAAATGAAAAACATGAAACGGCAACAATCATGCAAGCAAACAAATAAACAAAATAATTTAGTTAAAGCAAATCAAAGAAGGCAAAAGAATGCTAGTTTCCAAACTGCATGAATTCAAACATGTCACTAGGTTGGCATCTCAGTCCCACCCTTTCACTGTCGAAACAGTTAAATGTAGCTGTCTCTTCTACTCCAATAGCTTCATGTCTCGCACTTCCCGTCTGTGGAACTCCATTCCTCTTACTTGCTTCCCTGATAGCTATAATCTCCAACTATTCAAATCCAATGTCAATTGACATCTCCAGATTCCTTGATCTATTCTCCCTCCTTCTCTTCATCCTTTCTTCTTTCATACCTCTATACGCTTGCTCCCACTCTCTGTAACCCCTTGTGTGCTAGTGGCACTCCAACCTTGCTTGGGGTGAAAAGTTTTTTTAAAAAAATTCACAAACTAGTAGTTTGTGTTTGTACACAAAAGCAAGGTCAACCAAATGAACACAGTATGTCTGTCTAGTAGTTAAGGCAGATCTAGTCTGAGTTATGTCAAAACGCAAGCCATCCCATTTTACTGGCTAAGAAAAATATCCCAGCATGCATTCTGTGTCCTTCAGACTATAAGAGAGGGATGGGGAAAACTTTTGCAATCATTCCCACCCCCATTAGGAAATCAACAATACCTATTAGTCAGACATTTAATAACTGACAATGGTTCATATAAGAAATTCAAATACCATTACAACACAAAGTATCTTTATTCAAACAAAAACTATATATAAAATTATGAATAATCTTCTACCTCCACTTGTCTTTAAAATGTCAGATTGTATTAAATTCTTTTTTTTTCTTTCTTAAAAGAAGCAAACAATTGTTTAGTCATAAAAATGTATTCATGAGAAGTAAATAGTTTATGTTGTAATTTTAAAAAAAGTCACCATGCTTGTAACAAATCTGATTTAGATGTTTTTCTGTACTTATCCTCAACTGATAAGAAAGACAGTTTTTCAATACTAAATGGAGTTTAACCAATAATACTTGTAGCCTTATTCAGCAAATTTTAGCATATCTGCAGATAAAAGCTGTGTCAAAAGGATTGTTTTTCTTTTTCTCTATTATTGTACTGGCAACCTATATTGTTTTTACAAAGCTATTTTTAGAATTTTAATGAAGTCCAAACATATGAAACTGAATATATACACTGCTGTTTTTTGTCTTGAGAATTAACAACAAAAAATATTAAACACTATTTATCTATTATATTGTTTGCTTGCAAGAATAATTTTATATTTGCAAGACTATAAAAATATATGAACCAATTACAATGCAATGTTTATTATTTATCATATAAAGAAATAACTATGAAAACAATTTTTTATTCATAAATTTATAAAAATGCCTGTGAACAAGAAAATTTAAATAATTATGACAACAGTAATTATAAATTAAAAGAAAATTCTTTTCCCAGGCATTTCTTTCATTTGCTCTCACCAGAATAAATTCTCTAAAATAGGTCAAGAGCATCTGGATTTAGACGTTTTTTTTTGGGGGGGGGGGGGTGATTTGATAACAAAAATGCTAATCACTATTTATTTATTAGTTTGTTTATTTACAAGAATAGTATTTAACATTTTTGTTTTCAGTTTTCAAGAAAAATCATTTTAAAATTAAAATTGCCAAAAGAATATATAGTAATAACTGCCAAAAAAAACATTCTTTTGATACACCATTTATTTGTGGATATATTTGTTAACTTTGCCTTTTATGCCATACATTTTTGTGAACTTTTTTACTACCTTAATGTTGTTCACATAGTATTGAGGCTGATAACATTCTTTGGCCTTCCTTAAATGTATTTAACAAAGATGATAAAATAAATATCCACATAATATATTCTGAATTTACCTCATCTTAGAACTTATTAATATCCTGTAAATAGTTGTAAGCAAAATTTAATAGTTGTGCCGATTTCCTCAGCTACAAATGATATTATCATTTGAACCAAATGTGAATTATTGAACCTGATTCATTTGTGTAATATCTCCCCCTCTTCAAACCAAATTTTTAGCGATTTGAAGTTTTTCCCTCCTTTTCTCTCTGATTCAGGCATTAGTTTCTTTGATCTAAAAATGTCAAAAAGAACTGTTAGCAAAATTCAAATGCCACCACCACCACCACCACTGCCACCAACAACAGCACAAAAGCAATAATGACTACTCTTCTTCTTCCGCCATATATTAATTCTACTTTTATCTTAATTGTATCATCATGAGGTTTTAGTTGATATTTTCTTTGGCCTTCTTCAGTTGTTTATTGAATCCTGTCTCTAAAAGTTGATTGTATGTTTTTTTTTTTCCTATTCCTCCTATTGGGCAACTTCAGTTACAAAAATAAAGAGGAGACAGAAAAGATAAAAAAAACCTAAAGACCAGATGCAAAACAGACCTAAGACAGATCAAAGAATACATTGAATGAAATATGCTAAAACAACTAAGATGAAGACAGTAACTAAAACAAAATATATGGAATAATAAAAGCATTTCATCTCTGAATTTTAGAAACGTCTCTAAAAGGAACAGAAAATTAGTAATTACTCTAAGATAGACATTATCATAATTCAGCAAATCTGTTGTCAATTAGGTAGAATACCTTTTCTCCAATTTAGATGCCATATTTGGTAATTAGCTCCTAAATTATTAAGTGAAATAATCAGCCATCTAACATATGACTATTTTTCTTTTTGTATACTTCATTAACTGATACTATAAACATTATAAATATTTTATATGGCAGCTTTTAATTGAAATAAAAAATAAGTTGAAACATAAAATTTGGATTAACTATTATAACCAGTGACAGACTGGGTCTAAAAATATTGGTTGCCAGGAGAGAAAGGGAGCCCACCCACAACTACAATGCTATCATTTAATTTTCATAATGAATAAATAAAATTTTCAAAAATACACATGGAAAAATGCTACAATTAAATTTTTTTTTGGGGGGGGGGGGGTATTTCTTCCTAATTTCAGTGTACATGTACTATACGCATTACTTGTAGTATATACCAAATTTAAATCCAGAATGTTATAATTTAATTTTTTACTCATTTTTTTTAATATTAAGTAATTGGTTGATATTTTGAAATAGTTTAATGCACAATTTGCACGTTATGAGATAATGCACAATTTGCACGTTAAGAGATAATGCACAATTTGCACGTTAAGAGATAATTCCAAAGTACAATTCACTCGTTGTATACAGTTCACTATATTAAGAGAAATCATTTGTGTTCACTTGATGATTGTACAAATCTGCCAATAATTGCAATTCATCAACCCATTCCAATGCATAGATGATTCCATGGTATGATTCCAAATTTCCTCAAACAATGAATTTCTTAAACTTGTCTTTATGATCTTTAGCTTTGAAAATGTCTTCTCACATTGAATTTTAGTAACTGCAAATGTGCAGATGACTTTATAAAGTTCTTATTCCTTTCTATTATTAAATCAGTTGTCTATGTTCGTTTATTGCATTTTTATTTGATATAGGGAGCCCACTTGCCATCGAGCAAGCTGACACCCTGGCCAGTCCACCACTGATCATAAGTATTTAACATTTAAAATTCTAACTATTAATATTTTTAACTTTAACAGATATGGACACTTGTCATGAAGAAAGAAAGTCATTTAGTCTCCATGATAACAAATTTCTTTAATCTAAATAGTTTCCTTTTCGATCTTAGAGATAGTCAAATGCTTTTGAATCATTGTGAGTTAAATTTCATCCTATTTTCAAGTGTTGGTATCTTCATCATGTCATTTTTTGATACTGCCTTTTTATTTTCATATACCTATAGGTGCAGTAAGGTTTATAATGTGTCCTACCATCTTGTTTAGTACCAAAGATGATCAACAGATGGCAAAGTAGAAGAAAAAGAAATGTGCTGCAAAGTGTTTTTCATTAATTATGAATAATGACATGCTGCTATTCAAAAATTTGGAGAATTTGAACACTATGTATAAATCAAATATAGTACACATTTTTGCTACTATCCTTTGTGAGTCGTGTCCTAACACCTAGGACTCTAAAGTAGATGGTTAAAATTAGATGTTAGGGTAATTTTTATGTCCAAATTCAATGAATTTTGGGATAGCATTTCATATATCATCATATACACAAACATATCTATTTTATAACTAGAGCCTAAGTTTTCTTTTCAATTCAACAACTTTTACAGTTTTATTATTGCTTGGCTTATAAACAAATTTGTTTCCGTTTTGCTCAGATCAATGAAATAACAACACTGTTTTCTTTGGTAAACATTGTATATACTCGAATAAAGGTCAAGTTATAATGACCAAACGTTGAGATAAAAAGTTGGGCATTGGACTTTTTTTAGTAAAGGCTGGAATCCATGTACGATAGGAAAACTTTTGGTTTCCAACATCAAAAATATTCACCAGTTACAACCAGTAAATGACAAGCATGTAGCAATTAGTAATGAAAATTGTGCAGTGCTTTCAGCAGCTGAGGTTTACCCATTTATAGAAGGTGAAAAACACAAGGTTTCCAACCATCATCTCTTCTCTAATCAAATACTTGTTATTTTGAATCAATAAAAAAATGATGATAGCTTAAGAAATAGTTTGCCTGATGACAAAAACAAAGGATTTTTACTAACTTCCCAATGTTCAAGAGATGTTATTTGTTTTGAGTTTTATTTTAATGCTACAGTAATATTCTATTTATACTGTGTTTGATTTACATATAAAATTTGACAAAAATTATCTTCACTTTTCCATCTGTTTCATCCTAGCCAACTCGAATGAAATTTTAGAAAACGAAGCTGTTTCAATAAGAAAATCTGATGTCTGGTCATTTGATCAAATTTTCAGAATAACTTTTCAGCATCTCATGATATCAAACGTTGTGATATTATGTTGTGCTCCTCACCCACTCATCAAGGTTGACTACAATAATTGGTCATAAATTCTCTATACAGGATATATTGCAAGATTGCAAAAAGATGCTTGAAACAGCAGATAGCACTGAACCTTATTCAGACGATGTTTTTACCTTTTATGTAGGATAAAAATGAATTTATAAATTAGGTACAGTAAGAGATTTGCAACAATAACTAATAATAAAATAGAAGAATAAATATATACTGATAAATTATATATGGGATAAAAGATTTGTTCTTACCATAGATCTTAACAACCTCAACATATGTTTATTTTTTTTCTTCTTTTTCCTTATTGAGAAGTTTCATGTTTTCCCTTGAAGGAAAACATTTACAATTGCATTTTGTGATAACCAAATTATCATCACCCTTATGTTTGCACTCTGGGACCCCATTATTAAGTAAAACTTATGACTTGTTGCTCTGAAGATGACCATGGGTAAAACTGAAACCACAAATGATGAGAGAGGAGCAGTGTTTAACAATGCCCTGTAGTGGTTATTACCTAAGAAGTAGATACCACAGAGTGATCCGCCTACAAATTCGTTATCTCCCTCTTCTCTCGCAACCAGTGTGGCATGTCAACAGTAAGATATTTTTCTTAAGATATCTGACAGTGGGATAAAACCAGGGATTGTGGGTTCATGACTTTCCTAAGGACATTTGTACTAAATGAACATAAGCAGCCTGAAAAAAAAATTTGAACTTGATTTACAATTTCATTTTCCATAACAATAACTGTCCTGACACCTTTACCTTATGCAGATATATATAAATAACAAAATGAATAAACTTTTTAGTAACCTGTTTCATTCTAGGAAGGAATCTCATTAGATTAATATTTCTTAATGATGCATTTTGTTTCTTCCCAGAACAAAACACATCATTAAGGAGTTTCTTCTATTTTGTCATTCAATTACCCACTATTAGTCTGCTATATACATTTGTATATCTTATTATCCACACAGTTCTGTCAAATTTCATCATAAATCAATGCTTGATATTCACTGGATCCTCAATTTATAAGACGGAGATTTTTATTATCAGTTTTCTGAAATGTTTTTTAACATACAGCACTTTGTTACTCTTTTTTATTGATCTGTTATCTGTTACTAAACTGGAGTCATGGTAAATTATAATGATTTCTCAGTCAGATTTCAACTCTAAACCTATACACAAGATTGACAGGTATATACTGTATAATTTTATGAAAATTGTAAAGAGAAAACTCATCTGCAAGCTCGTCATTGTCATAACAATGCAATGTCTGTTGAATAATTGCGATAAAATGAAAGTGACTACATTTTATTACTGCTTGCAGCAAAAGATTTCTGCCAATGCAACAAAAATTTCCTCTTCAAAAATGAAGGTGAACTGAAATACAAAATGTTAAATGTATCAATAGAGGAATGAGATTAAATAAAAATCTGTTTTTGTAGGGATTGTAATTGACATGACTTTAGTAGATGCAGTCAGTCATGTATGCACACATTTGGGTGACTGTTGATTTCTCTTGATTTTAGGAGGAGCCCATCATTACACCCAAACAAGTTGACCTGGCTCGGAAACCAGTTCTGTATCACGTTTTTCCTTTTGCTATATTTTCTGCCAAACTTGCTTTCTACATTCAAAGACGGGTGAACAAAATCCTTAATCATAATCGTATTCTTTGATGTTTCTTCTTTTTTTGTTGTTTCTTTTAAATGACGTCTATCCATCTAAAAGTGGCTTTATTGCCATTGGCTTACATCATTTTTGTGGAGTGCTGAAGGAAAAGGAAACAGATCTAGAAAAAATAGAAAAAAACTAATTTTATAACTATTTATATAATTGACCTGTGATATCACAGGTAGGATTTACACATATATATCAAAACTTTCATTCAATTATGGTTACATAGTGACTTAACAAATTCTAGCAGTAGATAGGGAAATGAGACTATAATCATGCTTGTATTTTAGTGCCAACTGCATTTGAACTGGGGAGATATTAATATAGATATTATAACGACCCCTCCTTCACCCCAACATCACACAAACAGGTAGATTTAGTCATTTTCTGCACTAAATATTCTTAACAGCTGTTGGGCTGGGTAAGGATTAAACACTGAAGTTTTCAATTTTTGTCTTAAAATTTGTTTAGTAATCTGTGTGTTGTGCATTAAAAATAATCAATAAAATATATTATTGGTGGTCAGAAATGAATGCAAGTATCACTATTAGAATAGGGCTATATATAATATATGTGTTAATAATGATTTTGGTATAGAAATGCATAAAAATTTAGAAAGAGATTGTCATTGGTAAGAAATTAACACAAGCATTACTGAGGAAATAGGATTATTAAATGTTTAACATACATTTGGTTTCATGTTTGAAAAGATAAAAGAAAATGAAGAATTTTTATAAGATGATGAGCAGAATGTGGGTAATCTACCCAGTTCAGTTTTGTATAGAAATCATTCATAATTGCAATTGTACCAGCCTATCTTTCGAAATTACAGTTGAACTCGAAGGAGAGAGAGAGAGCTATAGAGACATCAACTGATCACCAACAGACTTTCTGAACTGCCTGTAAATGACAGTTTAATTCATTGCAAAGCAAAGGTGAAATTTAATATTTCCCACATAAAATTGATTTTCCTCAGACTGAATATTTAAAATTGAGGACAAAAAAAAGGTGCCGAAACTGTTCAGTGCATAATAAATTATAAAAATCATTATCAACTTGAAGACACAAAGGATGACCGTAATTTTGAAGTAATCTGTATTCAGTGAACAGACGAGTCATGCATGGATTTTGTTAAAATTTCAATATTTATTTGCCTCATCCTCAGAATATGAAATGAAATATTTCCTGCTTATTTATATTGAGGATACAAAGACAAAAATAATCTAACATATGTCGGGTAAAAGGGGGAACCGGAATAAAAAGAATTGATGTTACAGGGAATGGATAGAATGTTAAAGTATGGATAAAGTTAAGTGTAAAGAGACAAGTGATTGCAAGTTAGAATAGTAACAACAGGGAAATGGCTGAATTATGAATTTCTTCATATATGGTTTTGTTGTTCAGAAAATGTTATAAAAATGTATATGTTCATGAAAGAAAAAACATGAAATGAAAAATTAGCAATGGTTGATGGGATTTTATAAAGCTATTGTTAGTTTTAAATATCATTTTTAATTAAATACTTTTTTTGTAAGTAATTATTCTATATCATTTAAATTTTTTGTTTTGTTTTCATTTAGATCATAATTTATCTTGCTATTTTGTGCTAAAAACTCAATTTCAATTAGCAATATTTTCAGTAGCATGGCTTAACCAAAGAAAGCTGTATGACATGGTTGAACTGACATTGCATAATTTGACAATTCCTGCTCAGATAAAAATGATAGTTATGAATTAGACTAAGTTATTGGGAAACGGAGAGAAGAGTAGCAGTGAACAGTTGACATGAGAAAATAGCAGATTACAGGAGACGACTGATGTCTTCAGTAGGTGAAACCCAGCAGGAGGTATTGTTGCTCAAGATGACTTTCCATATGGTCATGGTGATCAAAGTATAAAGAAGAAACTTTGTACCTTGTCCAAAGTTTCTTTCTCCATTATCCATTTTCTTTCTTGGGAACTCCAAATAAGGAAAACAAATTGTTATATATTTCCTGAAGTCACTGGCTATCAATTAAGATGAAAATAAAACCTAAAGTTATTAATGCTCTTTTTTTTTCTTTTTCTTTTTTTTGTATGCTATGTCCTTTCAGGATATGCATGATCATAGCTCTCCACAACTTCCCATTCTTCTTTGTCTTTGTGATCTTTTTTCCTGCTATCCATTCTCTTGTTACTTCCTGTTTCCCCAGCTTCTCTTGCCTTCACTACACATTCCGCTGTAATTAATAAGTGAACCATTGTGTCCTTTGGCATACGGAAAAAGGTTCTCCAGCTGATTGCAGATCTTGACCATATATCATTAAGCACCAGATAGGAAAGATATGCCCCCCCCCCCCCGCCTACCGTGAAGAAAAAACAAAATTCTACCCAGAGTTGCTTAGATTTCTTGTTGCTAGCACATTTCAGCTGATCTGTTCTACAGCTGTGCAGTCTGTATGGAAGGGCCAAACCACAAAATGATAATCAACAGAAAAAGAAAAATGGTGGCAAATATATTAAGTGAACCGACCATACAGCAACGCTTGTCACATAGGGGGGGGATTCAAATATTTTATGAATGGGGTGGGGGGGTTCTCCATTCCTTTTTATTCTAAACAAAAATCTATATCTACATGGTTTGTCCGGAAATTATCCAGCCATTTAATATTAATTGGAAAAGAAATGGCCTACCTAGGGCAATGGTATCTTATTTCTCTTCAATAGAATTTACATACTTATCCTAGTGTCCCTTCCACTTTTCAAAACAGTTCACAATCACCACAAGCTGCTTTGTCTCATACTTCTCAATCTGATCCGTTTTAAGTTCTCCTTTTTTCTAGCAATATCCCAAAATCTCAGAAAGCTAAATCTCACAATTAATGAGTGGGAGTCAAATCTGTGTGATGCAATGTTCTGCCATGAGACATGAAAACCTTACCCACTCAATCATTGTGATGTGACAGTCACACAGTACCCAAGACCACACTCAATTTCACTGCCAATCGAAAGTCCCTCTCTGATTATTCAAATGATGTGGATAGTTTCCAGACTGACCTTGTACATTTATCAGCAAGGCTTTAGTTTAATATATGCAGCTTCTTTTAATTTTCTCACCTTCCAGTAATGCTTCATTGCTATTATTTGCACTTTATCCCATATTTGTCACCATTTATTTTCTTTTACTACCAGTTTGCAATTTCCTTTATCAAAATAAGAGATACCCCACCACAACCTTTCTGTATAGATTATATACCTGAAGAAGGCTAGAGAACAGACTGGCTGAAACATTGTAGTAAAAATAAAACAATAAAGGAGATCAAGAGAATCAAAATCGAACCTTACCTCCAAGTAAGTCATTTAGTAGATTTTTATATACGTTTCTTAACTGTTTTTAAAGATATTGTGTAAGTGGTCCTTAAGAAAGACTTACTTTTGGGTGTTTGGGCAAAAATTACTGACTGAAAATATCCTTCTTTTAATTTCTAAAAAGGCTTTATTAAAAAAAAAAGTATAAAATAATGATACAATCTGAAAGATAATATGTTTTATGAAAAATATGATTTAACATTTTTATGTAACCAGGTCAGTGTTGCTTTACCATATTTACAAGTATTAAGGATAACAAAAAAAGAATAAACATAATATTTAAGTAACTTTCATGCCACTTTTATTCATCATCTTTTATAGGAGATCAAATGACAAGCCATCTCAGTACTCCAACATTCTTCTCAGTATATATCATGATGAATTTAGCAATGTTGTCATCTGGATTTAATTCTCCCAGTTTTATTTTTTTTGCAACACTTTTTGGCTCTGTTACAAATGCACCCAAATTATAACTGTCACTTTCACATTCCATAATATTCCAGATCTTTTTCCACTGGTGTTGACACATCTAGCAACAAACGTATCACTTCTCAACTCACACACCACACTCTCCTCTCACTCACAAGTCACTAGCTTTGTTGAATAATACCAATCTTACAGGTCCTCCAGCTTTCTGTTCCTCTCTCGATTGGGGCTGGTGTGTCATCTTGATAGGGTTGATTTGGGTTTCACAGTCTAGTGTGAACCCCTTATATATGTTGTGTGCCACAGACAAGACTCTGTAACTCTTGCCTCTGGCCATGGTAAACTTTTATCACTTTTCACCCAAGTGCATGTCAGAATTCAGGCTTGAATAAGAACTCCTTCAATAAAATGCACTGCACCGTTGATAACTCTAACAACAGGTTCATTGAATATAAAGAAAAACTGGTTGAATAAAATGTCTCTTATTAGCTACTGCAAATCAAGTTCTACACTGTAGGGTGGTGATTTAGAAATTTGTAGTTGCAACTGTTAAATTAATAGCCAGCCAGCTGACCTTTCCGCAATCCTTCAATCATGCATGTGCCTGTGTGGTCACTCGGGCCACAAAAAATGTGGGTGTGTTTCTCAGATCTGATGTCTGCTCCCCACTTGAAAAAAAGGACCACTAAGCAAAATGGACGCTGGTTTTATATAGGAAAATCTTTTCTGATAACTTCTCTTTGCCTGGCCAGGCCCCAGAAAATGACAATTCACAATGCCCAATTTCATTATTTCCATAAATTGAACTGGCTTTCTTATTCATCATCAAAAATCCAAAATAACTATAACAATTACAGACAATTGTCACAGAAAAGGGACATCTTAATCTTAGAGGTGATCTTGCTAATTAACCATATGGTATTTCCTTTGTATGTTTAAAATCTTCCTCGATATCAATTCTGTAAAGATAATTGGGTTGTTGGGTGATCAACATAAACAAATCTCAAATCTTGGGGCTTAATACAAAACAGTTGTTTTGTTTCTTTGTCTAAAATAATTTAAATGTTTTTTTTCTGTGACCAAACACATTTTCTACAGATAGCTTAGTGTAAACAAATGTCCAAATTCTAGTTTCTCAAGACTCAGGAAATGCGAACAACGCATTGTCTTTTTCTTATAGGCAGGAAGTAGATAGTGTTGGGGATCCTGGTTTTGCTCAATTTTGCTGAATCTCATCTCATTAAATCTGGGTTCAATTCTCATTGAAACTGTTCTTAAATTCATTTTATTATTTTAAAACATAGATTTTTAAATTTTAACTTATTTTGTTTTTAATTTCCTTCTCAACCGTTCAACCTACTCTCCTGAGAATTTTAATAATTATTATGCAATTAGTAGTCTCTCCATTTCACTATCATGTAACTTTATGCATTTAAACATTTAAACAGAGCCAGTACTCTGTTACATTTACATTCTCTTTCAATTCCATTTGGTGGTCTGCTGAAACAGTAACATCCACCAGCTGATTGATCTTTGATTATGATAACTAAATCTGGTTTCTTGGCTTGGATTAGTTGATTTATTTGAATGTAGAAGCCCTTTAGAATTTGTCTTATTTATGTATGACCCCTTGATTTGCATCATTAAATGCTAGTCAATTTCCATTGGATCATCCTTCCTATCCATTCATGTCTATTTTCATTCCACTTTTGAGCTAAATTGCTACATTTATTTATCTGATTGACACTGTCATTCCTGCTTCAGCATAGGTGACATTTGTTAATTTTAGTGAGCCCTGCCCTTTTTGACTTTGATGTATTTTGTTGTTCTTGTTACTTGGAGTTCTGTTTTTCTTTTCAAGTGTCCTTTGTACAACCATGCATGACATTTTATCCCCAATTCCTTTGTTTTTTCCTTAAATTATCTCAAATTTTTTCTTTTCTTTTTTTTTCTCATCTAGAGGATTTCTGTTCCAATATTTTAGTCTAACAGATAGTATAATGACAATTTTAGCTGAATCATTTTTATACACTGCCTCTCAAAATAAAGACCTATATCTCACCTTGCACTCCCCACTCTTGTTGCACTACAGTGGATCTGTCACATTAACCATAGATCTTGATTTGGTCACTCTCCAGATCTGTCTTTGTGTTTTGTTTATTTTTATTGAATTTTATGAAGTCAAGCATCAGTTAAACCAGCTCTGAATAAATTGTAGACTTATGTACGTGATAAAAAAAAAAAACTATGTATATCATACACAAAGTTTGTATATTTAATGATTTAACTCTAATGTCTATAACATTTTATCTGTAGATTGCATTAGTGACATCAGGTAGTAATGATTTATAACATTAGCTTACTATTCAAAGACGTGTATGAATCTTGAAGGTGAAAATATCAAATATATAAACGATCAGAATACAACAATAATAATTGGGAAAAAATGTTTAATGATTCACATGCGAAAACTTAACCTTTTTAATAACAGTAAGAACTTTATAAAATATTAATTTTATATATGCCATCACTTTCTATGTCATGGGTAAACTAGTAAAAAAATAAATCATTTACAAAAGGTTTTCACTATTAGGTTTGAATGCTGTAAAGCTAATGAGATTGATAACAGAAAAATATATTTAATTATCAAATATATTTTCTAATTGGATAAGTTTAAGAATTTGTATCCACTTTCTATTATTCACAGAAAAGCCACATTACTGCTACAAATTCTTTATCAGGTGTTGAGCCTACAAAATCGGCAATACTATGGCTTGCTTTTATAGAAAATCTTGAACCTCTTCAACCTCAATCTTTCAATGTGGATATCTCTACGAAGTTGAATTTAAATTAGACCAAAAGATTTTCCAACCTGGCCACTTGAACTTTGAAATAAACAGATATGCATTGCATTTTCAAACCTTTTTTTTTATATTTATGAAATCTGAATATTTTATTTTATTCAACATTGCTAATTAAGGAATTAGTTTTTAATTTATTGGTAACTAGAGTAAATATAATATTTTTTATTTTTAAATATAGGTTGGTTATTTCATTTATTTATCTTTTCCACAATATTTTTATAGATTTGGGAAGATGCATTTAGTGATTTGTATATTTTAATCAACTGGTGAAAATATTTTAATTTGCCCCTTTATATGATGTTTTATTATTCTTAAACTGCATCAATTTTGGGGAAATGTAAAAAAGGATGCTGTTAAATTTTTCTATTTTGAACAAATTCTATTAAACTCAGTGGCTACAATTGTATACAGCATATATTTGTGCAAAAAGACCATTACATAACAAAATTTATTTAATAATTTTTAGTTTAAATTGCATGGCCCAGTGGATAAAGGCATTGGTTAGATCCAGTGACAGGACCCAAAGAGTGTGAGTTCAATACCCGGTTAAGGCAGTAGAGAACTTTAAGAGGGAAATTAACAGAAGATAACTGATAACTGACATCCATTAAGCATGGCACGTGGAACTAGAACAGTCTACCCCAGTGAGCGAAATAAAGGGTTCAGTTCAACATTCGAACCACCTGAAGAAGGCCGGAGCGTACAACGACCGAAACGTTGTAATAAATATGGTGACAAAGATGAGGACAATAGTCTGAATAATGTAAATAATGCATTAACCTACATTATTGGTATTTACTAAGCTTACTGCAGAAGTTCTCAATTATACACCTAGTGAGAATCAAACTCACTTCAGTAATAATAGTGTACTACACTAGCCTGCATAAGGAAATACCCAAAGAATTATTATTGCTATTTGTTGATTGATTGATTATTTAACCAGCATATCGACCGTCGTTGGGCCATTCAATGCTGAAAAAGTTTTTTTCCAAAAAGTATAGTTGGTAATATTATTTTTCAAAAACGTATATCTGGTAATAATATTTTTCCAAAAACGTATAGCTGGTAATAATGCTATTTGTTGATTTGTTGTACTCTTAATAGTTTCTAATTAAATGAGAAAGTGTGTGCGTGTGTGGATTAAGAGTTAACAAAACAATATGAAATCAGAAAGCCAAGATAAAATTCTCACTGAGACACATTGTAGAAAAGATATGAATCTATTACTTGTTCTCACCTCCTTGGTAAAATAGCAGGGTAGACTGGACTCTTTCACCTTGGTAAGCAAGCAAACTAGAAGGTCAACTTTGAATTTAAAGCTGTAGTTAAAGCCATATATTTCCTAAGAACTATTCATAGTTTATACATATTGAAGGGAGGTTGTAGAGTGCTATGATTACTTACGTACTAAAAAGAAATGTGTTTTTTTAAGAAAAGGAATGATTGCTAAATTCCTTTGTTGGCCACTGAGGTAAAGTTAATGTGTGGTTTTGTTTTCTTTTAGAGGTAGTTTTGAATATTGTATGAAATCAAAGATGAATGTTACTCTTCACTGTATTTCCCAAACCTGTAGGTCAAAAAAAAAGCACAAATTTCAGTATATGGCTACATAAAGATGACTTGCTAGTCAAGATTTATGCTTCACTATATAAAATAATTTTGATTAAATATGCATTCAATTAATACTTTCAAAATGTTTTTTAAAAATTCTATAACAAAAATAAAGACAACAAAAAAAACAATGTTTTGGAAGATATATATATATATATATATAGTGTCTGTGTAACACTTTTCTCACAGTTTATAGATATGATATACTGATCCTCAACAGGGCTAGTAGGTAACACTTTTATTCTAGGCAGAGTTCACAGATATTAAACTGATTCAGAAGTAAAGGGTTGAGTAATAGAACTTTGATCCTATGTATAGGTACAGATACTACTACAGAATTTGGTTTTAACTTCATCTTGAACATGAGCCACTGGCAATGCTGGGGAAATAAGCAACTATCCTAACCTCAAAGCAGGCCCAGTATACTAATGTATGTCTGTAATTAATGGGTATTGGTTAAAAAATGTTATAAGCTGGAAAAATTTTAAATTTCAGTTGGATGTCATGAATTACTGATTAAAATTTATCATTTTAACAATCAATCTCTGGTTTATCTTTCAATTTTTCATTAATACACATTTGAATGAAATTTGATCCAGTGATTTTAGAAGGCTTAGAAGTTACAATTATATTCTCCTCATTACAATTTTATTGGCTTCTGCATATTTTAACCAACCCTGAAATGTCTTCAACTATTTCATTTTAAAAGAGAGTAAAAAGATGTTCATTTTCCAACAGCTACAATCCACTAATTATAAACTAATATGCCATCATATATATTAGGGAATGATGACATTTTCTCAGTCTGAGAAAGGATTCCTTCAAAATCTGATGTTTGGTCATTTGGTCAGATTTTGGCAAGTGGGTCAGATTGAGATCTTTTTAATGATCCTTTGCTATTTGCTTCATGGATTTGAATGAATCCAATTTATATATTGTTTTTAGGATTTTTTTTTTCCAGAGGGGGTGTTTTTAGAAATTTTTAGAGATAATTTTTAAAGACAAGTCTTTTTTTTTTCTATTATTTTGTTCACCTCTCTTTGAATTTCATGTTTATTTTAATTTTTTGTTTATTTAATTTTTACTCAATTTTCCTCTTTTAACCATAAAATTTATCCCACTCACCCATCTACCCACTTCTTCCTTATGCAATCCTGGCTATTCTGTTGGTCTCTCAGGTGGGTATATCATCATTTTAGTAAACCACTTTCAGGATGAAGTAATTAATGATTGCAATTATTCCAGGAGCTATTTGGACTATTGATCTCTGTTTTTGTTGAACCATTCTTTAGCCTTCTTTATGCACAATGGAAATGAGTGGGTGGGTCTCTTCTTATTTTCCAGGTTGTGTTTTCCAATCTTCATTGTTTACAACTGAAAACAAAAAAATGGTGGCAAATAAACTGATCAGAGTAACCCCATTAATGCCAAAACTGCAATATCTCATTTGACATGGGTATTTCCATATTTTATACTCAGGATTGTTGTCCGATGTTACTCTTGCTAAACAAAGAAAGGAATACATACTTGTGTGACTTAGACAATTTTCTGCAAGACTTATGTACTGTCTCTTTCAAGTGCCTCACCATCCAGTGATAATCCCTATTTTAATCTTTTTCCTTTCAACAAAACAAAAAGAATGAGATCACTTGTCTGAACAACTCTTGAAATGATAATGGCTCATCTCAGAATTATAAAAGTTATCTTTATAACTAATGCTATTGAAAAATAGTCATTTGTGATATTGGAAGATGTTTCAATGTGCAAATTAGGTTGAATAATACATTCATTTTTTTTTTATAATAACTGCAGCTCTGTGGTAGCTGCAGGACATAGCTTATAAACATTGAACCTTATTTCAAAAGCACTTAATATGAACCAAATTTTTCAACAAATTAACTTTGTTTTTAACCTCAGAAGTTGCCAAAAGCAAAGAGTTAAAGATCAGAAACTAAACTCAACTCATGGAATGACAAGTGAAAAAGGAAACAAAATATCAAAATGGAACAGTTTCTTTTTTTTTTTTCTTTTTTTTTTCTTTTTAATTTTCAGATGAAGCATTTTCATTTTTATTATTAAAATAAAAGAATGAAAATTTACTCTATCTCATTGGTTTTTTATTTTTTATCACACCACTCTTGGTAGATGCACTAGTACTTAATTAATAGTTTTAATTAATCATATTAGTGGTGCTTATCACACCACTTTCAGTAGATATTACACTTTGTTATTGCTATTATACATACATATATATATATATATATATATATATATATATATATAAAAATAAATTAAACCTAAAGAGCCAGACAAATCTACCACAGTTTCACCTAAGCAGATCGTCAGGGATTTCTGGCCAGAAATCCCTGATGATTCGCTTAGGTGAAACCGTGGTAGGTTTGTCTGGCTCTTTAAGTTTAATTTAGGTTTGCTCTACTTAGCGTATCGAGCACTTTATTTAGTTATTTTACTAACTCATATCGGGGTTTTTTCTTTGGACTCTGAACTTGCATGCTAGACGATTATTTTCGGCTGACGTACATGTTCTCTGTTCTTTCTTTTTTTTGTACCATTTTTTTCCTTTTGGTATTGGTTTGTTTATTTGCAAATCAAGAAACCAAAGGCTTTCCGTACAAGTATAATTTCTTATATTTATAAGATTACAACTAGTACATATATATACACACACACACACACACACACACACACACATATATATATATATAATCAATAGTTCTCCATGAGATTAGCTATTAGTAATAGTTCTTGACTGTCTAAAGAATAATGGTAAATACACAGATTTGATGTTCTTGCATTTAATAATTGAGTATTAGCTTGCCTGGTTGATAAGATAGTTGTATAGCTTTTCACTAGTATCGGGAATTAGCATTGGCATCCAGATCAGTGCTAATTTTCAAGACAAGCAAGTTTTCCCATTACAAAGGTTATGCTTTTTCCCTTTCATTTGGGCCTTGAATTTAAATTATTTGCTTTGTTTTAAAAACATATTTGCCAAAAATATAAAATAAATTTGTACTTGTAGGTGCTCTTCCATCAAGGAAGACAATAAAATAACTTTTGGGGTCACAAGCTTATTGACCAAATCTAACACATCCGAACCATTTCATTCACCTGCACTTTAAATTTTCTTAATATCACATTTTCTGGTCTAAAATAAATTTTTTTCAACCAAAAATAAAATTTTATCAATGAAAATAATTTTATTTTTTGAACAATTTTAAATTTCTTTAAAAAAGTTTTTGACAACAAAATGTAAATTTTTACTTATGAGTAATTTTTTTTAATTTTAAAGGAAGACATGTTTTATGTATTTTTTTTAAATTATTAATTTCAAATAATTAAAATAAAATCATTTATTGTTTTTTGAGAATTTACCCCTACACAGCCAAACAACATGCCAAAATTCAACTCCAAAATAAAATTGTAAATTTTAATTTTTCATGGAACCATATAATAAGTTACTGACATCTCCAGTGGAAAGGATTTTGTCAAAGTTTCTTTTATTTTAGACTCAAATACATAGGCAAAAGTAAATATAAAAGTGACATCAGAATTTAATTTCTCTTTTAAATTTTTGCCTGTATATTCATATAAACTGAATCCAAAAGAGTTTTTTTTTTTTCTAAAATAAAATTATCAGTACAATGTCAATTAAGATTGAGAAATTGTTGGACTCTTCAAGAATTTTATACACAGTCTTTTTATATACAGTCTCTGAATCAGATTGCAATACTTGTTAAATGATTTTTTTAAAAGTTGTCTTTTCTTATTATTACTTATAAAAAATTATTCCAAAAACCTTAAAATTAAATTTACTTTCTATAATTTTATTTTCATTTGAAGAAAAAAAAACTGAAATAATTTTACTTTTCATTGAAAAAAAAATGTGTGTACCTATATATATATATATATATATATATATATATATATATACTATATTGATCAGTACAGCATGTTTTATAAACCAACTACTTTATCCTGACCACAAACCAATATACAACTCAGTTTGTTCCTTTATTTTTAATTTGGACAAACTTTGTCATAATAGATCTCAAAGAATTTATTCCATTTTGCTAAGAAAACTTTGTTGTTTATTCTAAAGAAGGGTTTATATATCTGATTATTTCAAAAATAGGTTCTTTTCAAAGTCATCCTATTCATTTGTCTAACACACAACATTGGCTAATATATTGAAGCAGCCATAATAATTAATTTTGTATGAAAGTATTATATGATGTCACCCTGTGACAGTGATGTTATGGCAGCTCTCATCTAAAACTCTACTAACACACTGAGCCTTACATGAGTTGTATATGATTAATCTGATAAAACTGTTCTATTAACCATACTAGCAAATGAGTATCTTTCGAATATCTTACTCTGATTGAGTTTTTCACTCACTACAAACACTTGTTTTAAGACATAACAATGTGCTAAATGTCTGTCGCATAATGATGTCAAAGTTCAACTGCCTTTTTCTGGGGCTAAATCATTTCATTTTTTGTGCATCATGAGAAATAGCCTAAAGAAGGCTCAGTTGTCAATCCTTGATGCTGCTTAATCGATATAAAAACTTTTGTCTGCTTTTCTGTTTTTCTCTTTTAGGCCCATCCATTTTTAGTTATTTTCTTAAGTTTAGCTGATTCTGGCACAAGGCCACACTAAATATAGATTCTCTATACCCACAGATTTACTTGACAGGCTTGTTAACCATCATTCTAAGGCCAGTGGTTTCCATAGTTACTCAACCAAGTTCAGTCAAATACAATGTTACATTAGTAGTTCACCCTGTGATAATCGAACACACAATACCTGAACGTTCATGCTAAAAAAAAGAGAAGAATTGCTTAAACACATAGCAACAGGAGGCTCTAGGATTTATACGATACAATCAATTTATCGGTATAATCTTTCCAAATTTTCATCACGGCATAACTGGTGGTATTTGTCGATGTGTTCCTTTCTCTATGTCTCTTTGAATAAATATCATGTCTCCTTGGTATGAGTTAGTAGCCGGGTATGTCTCCTTGGTATGAGTTAGTAGCCGGGTATGTCTCCTTGGTATGAGTTAGTAGCCGGGTGTGTCTCCTTGGTATGGGTTAGCAGCCGGGTGTGTCTCCTTGGTATGGGTTAGCAGCCGGGTATGTCTCCTTGGTATGGGTTAGTAATAAGGAGTTTTCCTTCAACTTAAATAGATTTTTACATTAGGAGCAAAGGGCCTACTCTTTGTCACCATTGCATTATATTCTGTAGGTTAGCAATTAATGTATGTCAGTCATTACTGCTCTTCTTACAAACAATCCAAAATATCATTTTGTTAACTAAGAAGAAAATTCCATTTAACTATTGAGTGACATAGAAATCTACCGAAAAAGGTACAGCTATAAATAAATACACTGATAGAAAAATAAAATTGCAATGCTCTGAAAAACAATGTTGATTTTTACCTCGCTACAATATGTGCATGCTTAATCTTGAGTCAATGAAACCTGCCTATATTAGAGCTGGGTTACAGTCAATGATATTTAGATCAAGGCAGAGGTTTCCAAAATCAAAGGTCGATCAGCAGTACACAGACTCCTTATGCATAGCACTGTATATCCTCCTTAGGCATTAATACAAGCCTCTGTACTCTCACATGACAAATACCATTCTGTGATACTTTATTCCATGCTTCTTGCATCTGTTGATGCAATGCAGCAAGAACTTCTACTCGTGTTTAAAAGACCAGGGAGGAGTCTGAATCGGACGATAGGTGAACATATCTACTTCAGTTGGTGGAGGAAAGAAAAAAATGGCTAGATGTAATTGTAAGTTTTATGCTAATAGTTTCTTCTCTTATGGTAAAGACCAGGCCTGTGTGTGTTGTGGGTGAATACACTTTGGAAGATGACACACATGTGAATAGCAACTATCCTCAAGAAAACAAGACAACATTTCATTACTGAACACTAATTGAAACCTTAAAAATTAACTTTATAATGGAGCTTTTCATTTAAGGATTGCTCTTGATTGAAGAAATCCTCTCTCTCTCTTTCACTCATCATTTGATGATTAGATTGTTGTTTGAAATATTGTGAATTTTAACTTCCCTTTACAATGAGATCACAATTCAAACTATCTTCAAAATCTCGCTCACTCATCACCAGTTATAGACTCGAATTGATAAACATAGTGAAACTGAACCTCCCTTGCAGCCATTGGTGATAATGGCTCTCCACAGCTTTTCTTAAATATCTTCGAACTTCATGGCTATGATTATTCTTAAGAAAAGATTGTGAACTGGTTTCCCATTACCATCTCCATGTTTTTGAAATTGGAGTTGTCCTTCTCCTAGACTGGTTGCCAACCAGTGCACAAAGCACAGTCTGTCCTGTTATTTAGTCTATAGCTGGGGTAGGGAGAAGAGATGCATTTGTGGCTTTTCCCAGATGGAATTTGAAATTGGTCTGCCGATTCCATTTTCTGCTGTTAATCCATCTTGCACCTCTAAGACTATCTTAAAATAAATTATTATCTTTCATAAAATTGGTATGTAAAGAGATTATTTCAAATGCTGTTGATATAGTTTTCTCTTTCCTATTTTTGTTTCTGCTGTTTGTTTATTGTTGATCTTTTAGCTGATTAGTTTTCCAGCCTTCGTCAGGTGACTCATTTTAGTCATATACATTTATATCACCAATGCTGTCATCTATAGTTTTAGGGCTTCTATTTTTAATGAAAATTTCAAACAAAAAAACTCAGATTATTAATTTTTGACAAGCTTTTTCTCAACTTTTACTGCTTTTATCATGCCTTTCTTGGTTGAATAACCACTAACAATTAAAGATGCATGACATCCGATTAAAGAAGTGGGACTTGAATGTAGCTCCCTATCCTAAATGCTTGTCTTTCATGGAGAGCACCAGAAAATTTAGAGCAAAAAGCAATCAGAAAAGACAGTTCAAAATGTCTCAACTGATATTTTATTAGTACAGTCTCTAAGCCAGCATAATAATAGAATATGCATCATTTCTGCTGCTTCAATGGACAATTGAACCCTCACCATCATCTTCGTCCCCTGCAGCAGTTCTTATGCCAAGTGTTAAGATGAATTTTTTTTCCTTTTCTCCTCAAGCTTTATTCTAATGTGTCTGTCTGCAGTATTCTGCTATCATCTTGTATCTTCAACTGCACAACACATCAATTGTTAAACCTGATTTTCTAGTTCACTTTCTTAATTTTCCATTCATTGGTGGGGGGGGAGGTTACAAGCCTAAGGTACAAAAGGACAGTTGGGTTTATTCTCTTCTTCTGATGTTACATTTTAAGTTTGTTTCTTTTTGTATGATTTGTGCCCCACATATATTTTGATGTGTCTTAAAGTATTGTCACCTTTAATTCTCTGCAAATTTTTATTGATTTGCTATATTTCATCACGTATTCATTGTTTCCATCATTTTTTAACACTCTTAATATTGCATTCTTTTGGATTACAAAATCTCCTGCGTCTTTTCTTCTATCTGTCAACTATGACGGCTTCTAATTAATTTCCCTTCTCCTTGTCATCTGTTGATTTTCCTTTCTGACCCTACAAGAATTGAACTTGGTTATATCAACCAGCCATATTCTCACAAAGAATTTCTGTATTTTTAGCCATATTGCTAAAAGGCTTTATATCTTTAACATTTGAATGTTGTTTAACTTTGAAACATTGTAGGAAAAGGGATAACAGCACTTCAAGCTTTTCTAACTTATTGAACTTGTAGTACTTGTTTACCAATACAACACTCCAACATCACCATAGTACTGGCAAAAGAATGTACCTCAGTATTACTGTCTGTAAAATGAAACATGGTATTCTGTGTAGTACTGCTTCATACCCTTAGGAATAGGGTAAATATAATGGCTGCAACCATTGTTAACATAATTTGAAATATTTTTATATCTGTACAAAGATGGCTTGAGTCACATATCAGGTTTTATCTGCCGTGAATGTTGCCACCATTATATTTACATAAAATGAAAATCTACCGGCTCACAGGACTGGCATGCCAAAGAGAATTACACAACCTCACATATAAGTAGAATAAGGTCGTTCACTTGAGCAAATTTGTACTGGCCATTTGATGCTCTTCACTACTGATTTGTTCTGTTGCATAAGTAGTTCTGAAATCATGAAATTTCACAAAATGTCCTGCGATAGTATATAGGCAAGTGGTTAGACCTCAAAGTCCAGCAGGTTATGGAATATATATATATTCAATCATAAACTAGCTTTTCTTTTACCCTTTTTTTTTTTAAGAATGTCTATAATTTTCTGGCTCTTCATTTTTGGTCTTAGCTTCTTTAATTCTTATGGTCATTGACAGAAAAGGAATACAAAAAAAATTCCCATTTTTTTGCAAATGGTTTCTACTATAAGAGCTTTGACCTGTTTATTATGGTGAAGTTCAGTTTTAACAATAGAAACTTTTTCAGTTTTCCCAATTTGAAGGCTTAAAGGTAAATCGATCATTGTGAATTTAAGAACTTTGAACTTACCTTCTGTGAATTGCTTCAAGATGAACACTCCTTTCAAATTTGTTGATATACACGATTGTCTTTTTGATGTCAGAAAATACAGCATGTAAATTTCAATATGGGTAGAGTTTAGTTTGGAACTTATTCTCTTGATGACTGTTTATTCTTTAAAATGTTTGACAATTTTTATTTTATATTCCTTTAGCCATATTGCAGTATTACAGAACAAGACGTGAAATTATTTTGTAAGTATTTACTTTTATTATATTTCCATCTAGCAAGATCATCCACCATTTGCCAAAAAACATTGCCGCCATGATTATAAAACCTTTTATTTTTGCATACATCGCTTATCCCAATAAAATCTTTGCATATCTTGTGAAAGTTTTATGAAAAGCACAATACTTTAAAATAGCACAAATGGAACATTTACTTTTTTTTAACTTGATAATTATCATCACCATCAGGTCTCTTCTCACTTGCAAAGGAGGAGGCACTCCTACATTCAATTCCACAGATACTTGCCAATGCACGACCATGTCAGATCCATCTGCACTTCTTTATCTTCTGGTTTTGTCTGTTGGTGTCCATTTGTTGACTTTGATGGTCTACCTGTTGCCTCTGTGACCAACCCTGTTCTGACCATTCTAATTGAATTTCATCCGAGCCTACTCTTTGATATCTTATGCAATTGCTTTTGTCTTCTGTCTTGCAGGTTTACATCCTAAATGCCAGGATGTGTAGCTGCAGGAGAATAAGAGTTCTTTAATTCTAGTAATTAAATCTACTATTCTGTAACCTTTAGCATCATCCAATCCATCTTCCTCTGGGGTACTGTGAGTATCACAGTTTGGCTGTTGTTAACTGTCCAAGCCTCACGAAGAAACAACATACTAATTTTGTCCACAATACAAAATCTTTCATTTAGTGTTTCTGTCTTTCAAAAGATTTTAGAGTATGGAACCATTAAAGAGTTAGGAACCATTAAATGCACAAAATCTGCATGCATATTGTCATGGTTCTGTTTCACATGTCTAGCATTTACTATTGGTGATAACACACTGTCATATAAACTATATATCCCTAGAATGCTGTTCATCCCTTAAACATGGTGGAAATTTCTGACAGAATACAGTCTACAGAACAGTAATAATAGAAAATCCCATCATACAGGGTTAAAAGTTTGAGAATAAATTATAATATACATCTACTTGGAGAAATTTTAATATGAATATCCAATATGTATGTACTTTTTTTATTAAAGTTATCTTAGTTTGGCACAAGGCTATAAGTATTGGGCACTCGGGAATGATGCAACTAGCTACACTCAAAAATCAGTGTGCAAGATTACTTTGCTAACCATTGCTCTACAGTAGGCTCCAGCTCCAGTTCAATCTATGACCAATGTAACTGTTGGGGTACCGTACTGAATAATTGGTTTTCATGGCATTTCTCAGAGTAGTAAGAATCACTTGGTGGTGGCAATCTCCTTTCTAAGTATCATGCAACAGATTGTACTTGGTTACATGGTACTAGCAACAAGGAGTAATCACTGAGCTGACCTTTTCTTAAAAAATACAGTAGAGTGACCATACCGTGACTTTGAATTCAGAGTAGTCTTTCTCCTAATCTGGCTGACACCAAGATTACCCTCCTACTGGATCTCTAGTTTGCAACGTTTCATCTGTGAAAAAGGGGTTGTAGGATGGGAAGTAATCCACCATCCACAAGGACATGCTTTTGAACTCTATCGGACTGGAAAGTGAAGACTGGGTAGCAATATTCAATTTTCAGCCTGATCTGGCTCTTGTAACAGTAGAGGATAGCAGAGTCAGGTACTTATTGGAGCAGTACAGGGAACCGACCATTTTTCCAGCATCTTTCGTGATGAATCGTATGTATGAGTTCCACTTGAGGTCTGGGTTGAGTTTAAGTCCTAATAGGCACTCAAGGATTAGGGCCTCCTTGAGAGAACACCCAATAGGGGAAAATTCAGAGTCCACTTGTTGATGATGGAACTAATCAAATGCTAAGTGAGTATCAAATTCACCACATGAGTAAGAATGTGTAAGACTAGCTTGCTAATTGTTGCTCTATGAGAGGTCAATCTAATCTGCCTATTTTGTAACCAAAAACAGTTTAATCAACAGAAATGTTTTCATTTTATTGAACAATTTGTTTACCATTTTGTTCTACTTTCTTCTGTTGCTTTTCAGGCCATTTCTTAATTCCATCTAACCAGAACATTTTATTTTTCTCAATAAAGAATTTGCAGCCTTTCAGAGAATTAAAAACATTTAAATTCTGAAATGAATGGTAATTCGAAGGCACAGTAACTGATGAATATAGTAGATGAATGAAAACTTCCCAGTCAAGTTATAATGATTTTTGCCTGGTCGCATGTCATTTTGTATTATCCCCTTAAATAATTCTGCACAATTTTCATTGCTTGCTGCCTTCAATCAGAAAATGAATCATTTGATTCTCTGGAGAGAATTCAGAAAATCTTTCCAATCTTACCTTCTTTAGATGAGGATTGGTTTCTGGACACAACTAATGTATGTGGGGTCATTTTACTTTCACCAGGATATATTGCATTCATGTTGCTTTCCTTCTCAAAATTTGTTTGAAATGAAAAACTAAAAAAACTGGAATATTTATGTAGCAAACCATACACAGATATACAACCCAAGTTTTTTTTTTGGTGGGAGTTGTTTTTTTAGGAAGCCATTGACTAACATAACCAAACTGATGCAAATTCTCTTCCGGTCTTGATTTGAATATTTTCACTATGTTAGCCATCTTATATGTTGATTCTTCTTAGATTCAACATCAACTGATTTACCCAAACATGGAGCATCATCCAGCAAAAAATCTCCAGAGCAAAATTTTGAAAACTGCTTTTGACACATTTGATCATTTATTTTCTGTGTAAACAGCACAGATCTTTTTCTCTTTTTTTTTTCTGCCAAATCATAATTTAACTTTTCTTAAAATGCTTATTTTCCTCCAACTTCAATGAAAATAAATCAATTTTGACAAAGGTTTTTAATGCACACTGATATGTCAGCTGTCACAATCCAATCAAATGTGAGCCGTTTTAATGAAATTAATTAAAACTAAAGACTCTTGATACCATCTGCCACAAAGTTGAATAATTCAATATATATAGAAATTTATTAATTCTTATCAGAAATGGTGTCAAATTCTTCCTGCATTAAAAACTGAAATTGATGTTGAAGATTCTCTGAAACATTCTCTATCTGATGACATATAAGGCCCTTTGCTTTTACATTTAATATTACAGAAACCAGGAGTTTGGTTAGGTACAAATACTGGTAATTTATGGTATATGAGTAAGTATTAGCCTAACACCTACATCAGTTTTGTATATAAAAACTAGGAGATATTTTTCTAGAAAAAAAAAAAGAAATATCAAATCCTATACTTTATTGATTTAGAAGAAATTGGAATTTTAACATTTAATCTGAGCAAAAATCAGAAGATGCTCTGCACTGAGATAAGAAATCAGTTTTAATTCTCATTTATTTGATTTTCCTTCTAGCCTCTTTTCATTTTCTATTTTAAAAAAACAATGCATTCATCAAAATTTGTTTATGTCGAAAATCTTTAAATTTTAATTCTTGTATTTTTCTTAATTTCTTTCAAAATATTTCTTTCATTCCTTGTTTCTTTTATGTTACTTGTGATGACCATTTTTTTTTTTTCTATGACTTTGCAGGCCGGAATGGAAGCTTCCTGCGAGTGATCCATTGTAGACGTTTAGCTGAAGAATATGATCCCAAAACAGCCAAAGTTCAGGAACTTGGTGAGTAAACATTACAATATTGGAGTGGGTCAAATGGTTAGAAGTTGTGAATTTGAAAGCTATTTATTATTTTTGACTAATATTGATTCGTCTTAAATTATTCAGATGATCAGTCTACAGTCACTGGTAAATAGTACACGTTAGAAATAAAGATGTTACCAATTTGAATAGTTGCAATGAAAACCACTTAAAAATTAAACAAATACTAGTCAAAAATTAATGATTTACAGTGTTGCATCTAATACGCAATTAAAAAAAAAATAAAATCATAATTTATGAGTTTCTTTGTTTTTGAGAATCTAGACCTGGCTCATTTTGTAAAAAGATTTATTCTATAATCAATATTTATTGTAATTTTACGTTAACCCTATAGACTTCCATCATAGGCCAACATGACAGTGAAGCTCTTTACTCATTAACTCTGTTAGACTTTGGGATATGTCCTGCAGTGTATCAAGAATTTTTTTTACTTATATTACTTTCCTGATTTTTATGGATTGCATATACTGTATGTATTTATGCACAATTTAAGAAATATTTTATGCAAAGTGAAATGAGTAACACTTTTGCCAATTTCATTTACTTACACCAACAAAGGAGTAATTGTGTACATTGGTTGCACTTGGAAACGGTTCCTCTCACTGCCAAGTGACCTTGACTAGAACACTTTGCAATGTTAATTTACTTTGCATAAATGGCAACCTCACGTTTATAGGTGATGGATAGTTTTTCTTGACATAATCTTCCTAGAAGTCCACACACATCCACTTTAGCGTGCCTAAAGATATTAAAGTGTAAAGTTTTACACTGGCTTCTAAAATCCCCTAAATAGTACAATGCATTGCACTAACTGAAAACTTATTTCAAAACATCTGTGCTTAGAAAAGTGGGCATCTGCACACAAAATATATATTTATGCTTTCTACAGATTTAAGCAAAATAGAAAGTTTCATGATAGACAAATCGACGTCTTTGTCTCTTTCTTTTTAAGTGCCACATTCCTTCAGTTCCACCTCCTCCATTTTTTTAATATCTACAAACTGCATTGCCACGATTGTTCTTGTGAAAGATAATAGAGGGATTTGTCTTTTGCACAGTTTTGAATAGAGATTTCTTCTTTTCCTAAACTAGTTTCCAACCAAGGCTCAGTCTTTCCTGCTATTTTGCTCACAAGTGGAGAAGGAAAAAATTGAGTCTATGCCTTCTTCTAAAGGAAGGAGTGTAAAATAAATGCAACAGCCTCAGTTAAAATTTGTACTTAGCCTTCCACTTCCATTTTCCAAAATGATAACTGCTATATCACTACAGAGCCACACAAATTGATACAGATCTTAAGCCGAGGTTTGCTTTTCTTAAATGAACTTTATTTCATGTAAAATTAAAACATACGTAAAAACTCTGTTTTTTTCTTCAGCCATGCAACTTGGAGATGAAGAAGACAGTGACATTGTGTTTTACATTATGTTACGAGCTGCTGACCGTTTTTTCGAAGAGTACAGTCGCTTTCCTGGTTGGTATAATGACCAAGTTGAAGGAGATGTTTACAAGCTGAAGGTAAGTTCAATCTTGATGAAAGGTTGAAAAGAAGAACATCTTTTATAAATCACATCATTTAAGAACTGAACTTGCCCAGAAGAAAAATTTCTTCAAGCATCATTCAAACAAGCCAGTTGCTTTACAACAGATCTGGGCAGCAAAAGTTGTCACGGTCACAGCAATTCATGATAAATACCCTCAAACAGACAAGAACTGATTTGTTTTTCCTGTGGTAAGCAAGAAGGTAAATACAGGTGGGAGACAATAGATTGAGTAAGGTAATTAGACTTGATTAGATAAAGCAACTGATTTAAATAATAATTAGTGTGATGTATATCCCAGGAAA
This sequence comes from Acanthosepion esculentum, assembly GCA_964036315.1. Taxonomy (NCBI): domain Eukaryota; kingdom Metazoa; phylum Mollusca; class Cephalopoda; order Sepiida; family Sepiidae; genus Acanthosepion; species Acanthosepion esculentum. The sequence goes on from OZ038478.1 coordinate 9,713,180, forward strand.
ATTGAATATTCCAAGCGTATAAGAGTCTCTCACTGAACCCCTTAAAGTTGATAGATAGGATTGAGCACATCTGTCTAAAAAAATATTTTGGATTTAATTAGGTTAAAATAGAAAAATACATTCTTTCTAAAGTAGAACAAGTTAATATCCAACCTATCTCAATAAAGTTATTTAAATAATTTTATATCTTTGTTCACGTTTGAGGTATTATCTTATGTATGGCAGATCTCTTTATATCTAAAATTAAAAAATATTAATAACTATAATATTATTTATATATATATATATATATATATATATATATATATATATATATATATATATATATATATATATATATATATATATATAATAAAAGTAAAATAAATTCTGTGGATGTATAATCCAAGTGGGTCCTAGTAATATAAAAATATTAAAATTGATCCGCAAAAAGAGAGCTTGATGTGTTTTATTTGTACAGTGCAATATGATGAATAATCAAAGAAAATTTCTTTTTACCTCGTGTAGGGGAATATGTTATTTCAGCAGACAATACATGTGGTCGTCTGTCTTTTCAATCTAAATATGGAATGGAATTCATGTCCGTATAGCTAGAGGAAGCAGGAAGTAAAAGTTAATTTTCCTCTAGCTCTAGGGATGTGAATTCCCTTCTATATCGGGGGTTGAAAAGACAGACAAACACACACACACACACACACATATATATCATGTAAAATGAGATCAAATAAAATCCAATTTAATCATTCATAAGATTCAATTTAAGAGGACTCAATACAAAAGTAGAGCAATATTCTTTATTTTAGGATATTACATATATATATATATATATATAAAGAAATATAGTCTTAAAGTGTGCTATATTTATGGGATAAAGTGCTCAATATCAGAGATAGAGCGTGTGTAAATATAAAAGTGGACATGGAAGTCAGCACTTAGAGGCGACAGTTTGTTTCATGCTAGTGCAATCGTCAGGCAACTAGTTTCCTGACGATTGCACTAGCATGAAAGACTGTCGCCTCTAAGTGCTGACTTCCATGTCCACTTATATGTATATATATATATATATATATATAAAGGCTGTTCCAATAACTTGGACCGATTTTAAACTTAATTTACATTTAAAATCGGTCCAAGTTATTGGAACACCCTTTATATGATGACTAACCATTGCGTTGCACAATCTTACACCACCAAATAAGCTACGGTAAATATCTATACTAAAACACAACTGAAATTCAGATGATATATTTATCATATAAATATAAATATATCCTTAAAATTTTACCATCCTCATTCAGGTTTATACGAATTTTGTGAAATGAATGACTTTCATGATACACAGTGTATAGCAATGAAAGTTTACTTAACATTATAATTTTCTTCTTTAGGATTCACTTTGTTAAGAAATGTGTGTCACTCTTTTGTCAGTAACTCTCTTTGAGTTCTTCCTTACGAATGACATTCAGTTATTTTCTTTTCTTCCAGACACATGTTGGCAAACTTTTACAAGAATTATCATTGACATCAACATTAATTAAAGACGACTACATTCATGAAATGTAAGAGTAATTTTTCTCTTTTTTCCTTTTTTATGTTTATTTTTTTGTTTTTGCTTTCTGTTTGTTTTTTTTTTAAATTACCTTCCACACTTTTGTGCATCTTTACCTACTTATAAGAAAAATGTATAATCTAATATATAATCATATATAATATATAATCTAATATATTTCTGTAATCTAAATGTTTTGGAAATTTGGGCAGTCTCTAAAAAGAGTCAAAGATACAAGCATGCACAAGGAATTTGCATGAAACAAAAACCTTACTTACCTTAATGTTAATGGAAATCCAACTTTCCATGAAATAATTCTGTTATTTATATTATATATATATATATATATATATATATATATATATATATATATATATATAATATATATATATATAATATATATATATATAATATAATAGATTATATAACCTGTTATACATGAAGAGCAATAAAAATATAAAATGCAAGTCTTGTTTCTGTAATCTATATGCTATCATTCATCATTTTTTTCTTTTTGTCTTTGTAATTACAGGTGTCGTTACGGCGCTTCTGAACTGCATTCCATTGCAGCCTTTATGGGGGGGATGTTGGCACAGGAGACCATCAAAATTATAACAGGACAATTTGTGCCTTTCAACAACACTTTAATTTACAATGGCATGAAACAGTCAACTATTACTGTTGAGTTATAAACAAAACAGATTTCAACCACATATACAAAAAAACTCTTCCCAGTTGGCTTAACACAGGCAAATATCAAACCAGCTTCTCACACAGCAAAAAATAGGAATAATTTTTCAAATTCTAATTAACATAAATTCTAATTTTAACATAAAACAAAAATCACTTTTATAAGATTGAAAAATATTCTACAAATGGTTTTTCTTCATAATTTTAATAAAACACTTTTTTAAAGTGTTGGAAAAAACACTAAATAAATGAAACTGCTAAAAATGATGATTAACAGTAAAAATAAAGTTTTATCATTAGGTTAAAAAATTAGTTCCCTTTCATTATGGTCTTATTTTGTCACAAAGAAACCAGCACATTTTTTTTAATTTGGTTCATTTTAATTCATGCAATTCTCAGTGTATAATGCTTGCCTTAAAATTTGGTAGGAAATGATTTTTTTGTTTTATGATAGAATTTTAAATGCAAAATAAAATTACTGGTTTTGGTTTACCAACTTCAAAAATAAAACCACATTGTCTACAGAATTCTCCCACAATGCCTCATCTACATTTTTTGTAAAAAAAAAAAAAAAAAAATCACTTTTCTTTTCTCTTTTTACTGAGCTTTATATTTCTATCTACACAAAACCTTTCCAGTTCTAAAAACTTTTTTCTGAAAGTATAGAGCCAGTATTTTGTAGGATGAAAATAAATAATTTACATTATTGTCCTTTTGACTAATTTTTTCATCTTTTGTTTAATATCACAACATTTTTTTCATGATCTTTGGCTGTTAAATTATTAGTAATTTGTTTACAGATTCTGAAATGAAGTATTTTCATTATTGCATATATTTTCATGTTTATTTTTATTGCTTTTTATCACATCTTTAGCTAATGCTTCTTCAGCTACTAAGCTGCCAAAATTTTTAACAAAGAACTCCACATGACAGGAGTCTGATATTATGTGAAATAAAAGTTGGAACAAACACAATGGCCAAAAGGTCAAGGACAATTGTTTTGCCTTACAACAATTTTGTCCTCCTCAGTGGTAAGGTATCATTTCTCAATGATGAGCATCAAATATGAAGGACATGAGTTTTGTCCTAATAGACTGTATTTGATGACAACATGAAGCTCACTTATTATCTACTAGCAGCCATACCAAGCTGGTCGATCAGAAAAAGCGTTCAATTAGAATGGAGCAAAAACAACATCATGTTTAGATGTAACTGAGTCTATCTTCTTCAATTACTTTAAAGTACTTTCATTAAAAAACATTTTGAATTAATGCAGTTACTGATATAACAGAAGTAGTCTGTATTTATTCACTCAAAGTCAGCTGAGGACATGAAGTGGTAAAACAGCAACATGAAAACCCACTTCAGACTACAATTATTTTGGAATTTTTGAAATTCAATTTGTATATATATATATATATATATTATATATATATGTATATTTATATATGTATATTTATATATATATATATGTATATATATATATATTATATATATATATATGTATATATTATATATATATGTATATGTATATATTTATATATATATGTATATATATATATGTATATATGTATATATATATATGTATATATGTATATATATATATATATATATATGTATATATTATATATATGTATATGTATATATTATATATATGTATATGTATATATTATATATATGTATATGTATATATTATATATATGTATATGTATATATTATATATATGTATATGTATATATTATATATATGTATATGTATATATTATATATATATATGTATATATATATATGTATATATATATATATATGTATATATTATATATATTATATATATATATATATGTATATATTATATATATGTATATATTGTATATATGTATATATTATATATATATATGTATATATTATATATATGTATATATATATGTATATATTATATATATGTATATATATATGTATATATTATATATATGTATATATATATGTATATATTATATATATGTATGTATATATTATATATATGTATATATTATATATATGTATATATTATATATATGTATGTATATATTATATATATGTATATATATATATATATGTATATATTATATATATTATATATAATATTATATATATTATATATATATATTATATATAATATTATATATATTATATATATATATTATATTACATATATAATATTATATATATTATATATATATATTATATTACATATATAATATTATATATATTATATAACATATATAATATTATATATATTATATAACATATATTATATTATATTACATATATAATATTATATATATATATATTTTATATTATATATATATTATATTATATATATATATGCATGTATATATATTATATATATATATATATAAGAGAGATTTTATCTGGTCCCATATTAGAGCCTGTGTTAATAAAACAAAATAGACCAAACCCGGATATAAGATACTTCTTCTCCGGTCCCGACAACTTTCTTATATCCGGGTTACACTGTATTATATATATATATATATATATATATATATATATATATATATATATATATGTATATTATACATATATGTATATTATATATATATGCATATTATATATATATATATATATATATATGTATATTATACATATATGTATATTATATATATATGCATATTATATATATATATATATATATATATGTATATTATATATATTATATGTATTTTATATATGTATATTATATATGCATATTATATATATTATGTATATTATATGTATTTTATATATGTATATTATATATGCATATTATATATATTATGTATATTATATGTATTTTATATATGTATATTATATATGCATATTATATATATTATGTATATTATATGTATTTTATATATGTATATTATATATGCATATTATATATATTATGTATATTATATGTATTTTATATATATATATTATGTATATTATATGTATTTTATATATATATATGTATTGTATATATATATATTAGGTATATTATATGTATTTTATATATATATATATGTATTGTATATATATATATTATGTATATTATATGTATATTATATATATATTATATATAATATATTATGTATATGAAATATCATATATATTATATATATGTGTATATGTATATTATACATATATATATATATATATTTTAGCAAAATGGCCATTCAGATGGGGTATTTTTTTAATTTCATTTATTTGTAATTTATTTATATATGCTCTGTCATAAATACATTGAGCGCTATTTGTGTATCTGTTTTAGTATTTTATATTATTAGAATTTACTTGGATTACTTACCCACAAATTTTTACCTACCTATATATATATATATATATATATATATATATATATATATATATTATTGAATATTACTCACTCACTTTACTTTTCACCAGTCTTTCAATTATGTCACTTTGTGCCTTTCACGTGCTTTGACTTACCTTTCAACCACCTGATGAACATTCATGAACGTTCTTAAACTTACAAGCCCTGATAAACCGATGGCATCCTCATCTCTGTGTATATAAACACGTGCAGCATAATGCATAATAAATTCTTTCACTTGGCTTGAGAAAAGTCCCGCAGAGGCTGAAACGCATTGGCAAAGTATAGTTTTTCTTTTTGTTTCATTTTATTCATTTTGTCTCTAATACATATACACTCCATCTGAGAATATTTATATGTATATATTGGTAGCTGTTTATATATATATATATATATATATATATATATATATTTTAATTTATTTGTTTAAACATTAATTTTGTAAATGGATACTCTTATATAAGTAGATGCTCTGTTTTTATTTATTTATTAAACAGTGTATTTATATATTTATTTCCATCTATTAGCCTAAATATTTGAGAAATCTTGTTAGAAAAATATTCACCCTCCAGCACGATTCAAACCTGTGTCATTAGATCTGATGTGCCTTAGACCACTCAGCCACATTGGACCTCCTGATCAAACAAAGTCCGAATATTGCTTTTCAACACATATCTCTAAGGCACTAATGCCCTTTTAGTCTCCTTCCACATGAAAAATGTTCACTTTTTGAATAATAAAAATTCAGGATTTTAGAGATGCTTAGATGGGACAACCAGAAAACCAACCCTAATAGGAAACAATGGATAAATCTCTACTCTTGTTCAATGTCTTGATTGGAAGTTGGAATTGTTTTAATTTATGGTTACTTCAAACGGGGGAGGGGGGTCTTGTATATAAAATTTCTTTATCTAGATATTTAATATATTTTTTTAAATTGTGTTCGGCTCAACCTGGTGAGATATAAATCCCCTGAACCCTGGCTCTTAAAACTCACAACCAATGATAACTGTAAAAATGGCAATTTATTAAAAATTAAAGATCTTTTAACATTCTAGTTTATAAATATTAAAATATTCATTATTCAATAGATTTCTACCTTGCACCAAAGAGACTTGAATACTGTAAGTCATGTAAAATTTTATTGATATTTAAAAAACGGAAATTAAGATAAAAGCAACGATGGTCAAACTCACTATAGTAGTAAAAACTTGCTAAACTATTAGTTTCATGATGAATACCCCTTTAAAATAGTTTATATTTATTGTGGGAATAAACTTGTTTTGGCTAAAAGATTTCAGACAATTTTTGTTTGAATTATTTTTGACTTTTTGGAATTACTAAATAAATGCTTGGGATAAAATCCTGCTTTGTGCCAAGTGTATAAAAAGGGTCTTTGGAATATTGTAAGTCATAATTATAAAGAGTACAATCATTTTAATTTCAAATAGGTTATGTTGATGGATAGAATAGTCAAATAGGATACCTGACTTAAAATTAAGTTCAAATGATTTCAAATTAACATATGTATTTTTTTAAAATACTCAGTTTCTTCAGGATATAAGCAATCATGGCTCACCACAGTTTTTTTTTCTTGAATATTCATTGCTATGAATTCTCAGGAGAGAGGCTAGAGTGATTTCCCATTGCATTTTCCATAGTCTCAAGTTGAGAGTCGTCCTTCTCTTAGACTAACTGCCAACCAAGGTGCTTTGTTATTTAATTCACAGTTAATTTTGAGTTGGGGCAGGGAGGCATAGATTCGTGCCTTTCCCAAGGCTATTAGTACAAAACAAGAATTTGGATTCAGTTTACAAATAAGATTTCTAATTTCATATACTTATATTAATATAGTTCTCATATCTAATTAGCAAATACTTATTATAGTCAAACAGTTATGTGCCATGCATGATAAACATCTTTCGATACATGATTGATGAGGCAGATTTTTCCCGCAGTAGGTTGCCATTTCTTTCAGTTGCCATCCAAGTCTACAGAACCCGGTCTGTCCTGCTATTTACCCATAGCTGGGGGGGAAAAGAAGAGGATCCATACCTTTCCCAAGGGTATTAGCACATAAGTGAATGTAATAGATTCGACTGGGATTCGAACTCGGCTCTCCGATTCCTCAATCCGAGTCGCTATCCATTACTCCACCATTTCTAATTAGCATATACTTATTATATTAGTATACTTAAACTCATATCTAATTATCATATGCATAAATATTATTACTGCAGTGGACAAATTTATATATTAACTAACCTACTGGGTGGCATTTAAGCTAGCTTTTGTGGAGTGCTCTTGATTGGGCCTTCATCACAATAGATAGGGAGGAGGAGATGTGACAGGCAACAATAAACTACAGAAGAACTCAGAATTGATCACTGCATTTAATTATTACATTAATATCTCAGCTTACCTTTTAAAAGTCCAACTATAATTCTTCTGCCGCCACTTAAAGACAATCTGATGTATGTAGGTCCTTACTTTCCATGCAAACAATTATTTTTATTTCATGGCTGACTTTTGCCGGATTTCGCAATTAATTTTGATTATTCCCAAATTTATTTCTAAATTTTAAAAATTATCATACAAAAAAAATTCATCACAAAAAATCACATACAAAAATTACTGAAAACAAATCACAGTAATGAAAACTTGGAAATCCAAAATTTCAGGATTACAGATCCTAGGAGTAAAGTTGAAAAAGTGCAACACACTGACATTCACATTTATTATATAGAAAATGGGCTATTGAAAGTTAGAGAGTTGTGTTCCCTTAATTGAAAAAGTGTGACACACTGATATTCACATTTATTATATAGAAGATATTAGAAAACATTTTAATTTACATTTGCATAGAGTGACAACCCTGTTTGTTTTAGATATAAACTAGGATTTTATTTCTACTGTGATCTTCTCTATGACTGCTGTTTTGTATACTAAAGTTTAACTAAAACAAGGTTCAAAAGCCACTCCTTTTAGAGGGTTATTGAATGAGGTGTGTGATATGAATGTAAGATGAAGTAGAAGGAAGTGAAGATAAGGAGAATAGATAACAATTGATTAATGACTTGAAGCGGTTAAGATTATTGTGTTCAGACAAGCATTTATACAAGTGTTTGTTTCCCAAAGTATCAGTTGTCAGGGAGAAAAAGCTGTTGAGTAAAACTTCCTCCTTACAAATGGAATATGGATGAAATGTGAGTGATTCACTCATGTGGAAATAGCATAGTGAGTGCTAGCTGCAGAGAGTGAACTGGTGGAACAACAGAGTGGACATTTGAAACTGATTATTATTTATACCACAATATTGTCCTTTCTATTAAACTGTTTTAAATTTGTTAATTTGCTTTGGCCAGATTTTGTAATATTTGTTTATCCATAATTCAGTTGTCCAATGAGAGATGCTCATAAATTTAAGCAGGCTTTCATCAGGAAAACTAAACCTATTTTGTGTATTACAGAACAATGAACACTTTTATCATAGGTTAATACCCGAGATATCTGATGTCATTGGTCAACATAAAACAATAGGAGGTATTATTTTTTGGTACAACCCTCATATATCAAGGTTATCATCAGAAATATCTGGTAGTCTGTTTCTTTAAGGACATTAAAAACATTGTATTTCAAGAAAAATATCTGCAATATTAATCGTCCTGACCTGGCATCTCAGCTTCAGTCACTTTCTCACCACTGTAACGTAGCTTTGCTGTGCCTATTCTATAAATGCTTTTATGGTAATTGTTCTGACAAACTTTCCCCTATGGTACCTAGACTTTATGAATTTAAGTGCAGTACTAGATTGGAGGAAAAGTCTCATCATTTTACAGTTGAAATGGTGGCTAGATATAACCATAAGTTCTATGCTAATACATTTTTCTATCGTACAACACGTTTGTAGAATTCTCTTCTGTCTTCTTGCTTCCCAGTCAACTTTGATCTTCAAAAATTTAAATGTAATGTCAGTCGTTATCTTCTGTTTTCGTAATTCTTGTTCTTTTATTGTTCTCTCTGTTTTTTTGTTTTTATTTTCTCATATTCTCTAGCACTCAGTAACCTCTTGCATCTTAGTGGCTTTATTGTCTTGCTTGGGGTGAAATAGTTTTTTAAAAAATTCTACCTTGCATAAAAGGTAAAAATTCTAGAAGCATTTTAAGGTATGCATAATTCAAAATTAGTTTTAAAATTAGATTTGCAACATAAGTAAGCTGGATTTTATCCAAAAAGAAAATGGGCTCAATATTTATAATAATGATTCAATGACCCCTAAATGATACTTTGATGAAATTAGTTAATATAACATCTAAAATAAAGGCTACATTTTGTGTCTATTCCAACCAATTTCCTTCTGCTAACAGCTCTCATTAATTTTAGCAGATTTGGAGATATAAATTTGTTTTTCTCTTAAGGAAAATTGATATATCTTTCAGAATAATTTCTCATTAGACGTAACAAAAATAAAACTGTCAATATCATGGCCTTTATAGATAAGATTAAAAAATTGTTCTTACAATGAGAAATTTACTTTTGCTTTGAATTTCAGTCGACAAATAAACAATTCCTAAGTTATCTTTAATAATGGCCTAAAAGTGCCTGAGTAGTGATGCTAGATATCCAAATATGCCAAAGTGCTTTCCTTTATGTGAAAGTTCTTAGTAGAAAAAAGAAAGAATTCATAATCTGTGGTTCATGACAACAGACTATGAATTCTTTCTACAGTAAGAACAAATTTTCTATCAGAACTTTTATGTCACTCTGTTGTTGCAATTATATATTATTAGTTATTGTTGCTAATCTTTTATTGTGTCTAATGTATAACTTTATTGTCTGTCTATATTTCTGAGATGAGGTATTATGTACAGTATTTACATTAGTCGGACTATTGTCCTCATCTTTGTCGCCATTTTTGTCACAATGTTTCGGCCGTTGTACGCTCCGGCCTTCTTAAGGTGGTTGAAATTTCGAACTGAACCCTTTATTTCGATCACTGGGGTAGACTGTTCTAGTTCTAAAGGACACATGGCACAGTGGATAAAGGCGTTGGTTAGATCCAGTGACAGACCCAAAGAGTGTGAGTTCAATACCCGGTTAAGGCAGTGGAGAACTTTCAGAGGGAAAATTAGCAGTAGATAACTGATATCCATCAAACATGGCACATGGAACTAGAACAGTCTACCCCAGTGATCGAAATAAAGGGTTCAGTTCGAAATTCCAACCACCTGAAGAAGGCCGGAGCGTACAACAGCCGAAACGTTGTGACAAATATGGTGACAAAGATGAGGACAATAGTCCGACTAATGTAAATACTGTATAACTTTATAATAGGTATTTAGGGCTAAGAAAAAATTAATATATATTTATAGGATTTGGTAATATCTGCAATATCTTTTGAGGGTCTTGGGAAATTTCCTCTGCAGATAAGAGAGGAATACTGTATATGTGAATGAATATATGTTTCTATAATAATCTTGGATTTATCAATAGAAGATTAAGCTTTATGTTAGGTGTGTTTAATTCTTAAATAATTGTTTAAAATATAATTTTGCTATGTCCAAGATGTACAAAAGACTTGGGACATTCCAAGGTCTATAAGATCAGCGGTTTTATTTGCAGTTTCAGTAAAGTAGATTTCACAAAATTTTCACTTAACAATGATAATAAAATTCTTTGTATTGCCAAAATGCTTCTCTGCACACACACACACACACACACACATCAGTGTTTATTTTATTAATAATCATAATGACTTTTCATATCTAACCTTTGACCACAACCAAAATGTCTTTTATACTACAACAATGATGGCTACTACTGTTCTTCTTCTGCCAAAGGTGCTTTCAGATTGGGTTTCTCCTCAAGGATTTTGATCTTTATGTTCTGCGGTTCAAACCTGTCACCATCATAATCACTGGTCAAAAAGCATGCCTTTACTTTAAGGAGAGTTGCATTGACTGCCAGCACATTGTCATAAAACACCGCACCAACAATTCCACCTGCAATTGGACCAACCCAGTATATCTGCAATACACAAAATTATTTAAGAATATGTGAGAAAAATTAGATATGAAATCAACTGGCAACTGAATGATAATGTGTGTCCTAAATATCTGTACAATCCAAATCTTACCCAGCCCAGAATTTCTGAAAGAATTTTGGAAATATTGTTTACCTTCTGAAAGGGTATCAGCAAGATTTGGGACGTAGAATGTCGGACTGAAAATTCGTTTGTTGAACTAGCCGCGCTGATTTTATTTTCAATGCTTTTAATATAATATCTCAGCCTTCTACAAGAGGAAGCCTTGTCAGCTGGGGCTGTAAAATACACTGACTGCACCTCTGTAGAGGGGTAAGACCCCCCCCCAATGGGGCGTCCTGGGTATGACGATGAACTACATCCACGTCCAGGGTAAGACGATAAACTATGTCCAACAGCAAGGCCTCTGATCAGGAGGCTTTGATGAGCGGAGAACCACCTCTTAATTGCTGGTATTCCCAGGTCTGCCCTGACCCGGGGTGGTAGCACCTGTTAGGGTCCCAGCTATGGGCAAATAGTTAACCCTGAAACTACGACTACATCTGCGTCCTGGGTATGACAATAAACTATGTCCAAGAGCAAGGCCTCTGATCAGGAGGCTTCAAGGAGCATTGAAACCTCTTAATTGCTGGCGTTCCCAGGTCCACCCTGACCTGTGGTGGTAGCACCTGTTAAGGTCCCAGCTATGGGCAAATAGTTAACCCAGAAACTGGCATAAAAGGCATTATAAAAGTGTAAAAATAGGTTTTAATACCAGAAATACTTTGGAAAAAATTATTACCAGAAATAAATTTTTGAAGAAAAGAAAATATTACCAGCTATATGTTTTTGAAGAAAAGAAAATATTACCAGCTATATGTTTTTGAGGAAAAAAATATTAACAGAAATAGATTTTTGACAAAACAAAAATATTACCAGAAAAAAAAAAAAAAAAAGTTGTCGGCATTAAATGACCCATTGAGGTTGATATGCCATAAAACAAAATAAACCAAACCAAACCTTCTACAAGGGATGATATCTTGCATTCAGAGTGGTCAACAGCAATGAGAATAGCAAAAAGGATGAGCAACAGTGGGGGGATACTCAGCAAGTTGGGTGAACAACTCAGATGTCGTGAGAATAACAGGGATCGGACTTTAGGTAATAATCAGTTCCACATGTAGCATTTGACAAGACAAATCATAGATGGAAAAATAGCCACCAGATGCAAAAGAACCCCCCTTCAACATTGTGTACAAAATAAGGTCATCAACAATCATTTAAAAAATAGGTTTCATCCATTTAAAAAGAGTTTTAACTTGTTGACAGACTACTAAATGTAATGTAAATTCAAAACTATTCAAATGGTGACAAATCCCTTCCTTTAAGTTAGTTAGACTCTTACAAACCTTCAGTAGGTAATTGCAACCTCGACTTTGAATATTCAACAGAAAAATACTTGGGAGAAAATCTCCATATATCCAACAGTCCAATACCAGAAGATTATAGACGTCTATGCAATCCTTATAAATAAAATAAGTACTAACAGATTTGATATCATCCTGGGTACGACAATAAACTACATCTGGCAGCAAGGCCTGTGATCAGGAGATTGAAAGTTTTGAGGAAGCATGGAACCTCCTCTTAATTGCTGTTGTTCTCAAGTTCACCCTGACTCGGGGGTGGTAGCACCTGTTGGGGTCCCAGCTATAGGCAAATAATGAACCATCAAAAAAAAAAAAAAAAAAAAAAACAATATGAAAAAATAAAAATGCATTTTTATATAAAAAAATTACCAACAATACCTATTTATAGTATATTAGTTGAAGCCGAAAAATTGTGTTCAAAATATTTAGATTAAAAAAACCCTAGAGGTTGATATGCCGCTAAACAAAATTAAACAACTAACATGAAAGAACTCTTTCATGATATTAATCTATATAATATCCTGCAATTTCTTCAAGAAATCAAACTGTATTCCAAAATATAACTTCAACAAAACTACATGATAAAACATAAATATCACTGCCTCTAGTAATCATGTCCGCACAAACATGTATAGGCACAAAAGCTGAATATCATCTACCATGTATTCAATTGTGAAAGCAGAATAACATATATGTTTATTATTTCAAAGCCCCCAAGAAAATTAAATTTTGGTATTAAATGACCCATAGAGATATTGATATGCCATTAAACAAATAAATCATTAAATCCACCAAACAGCCAATGGCTACTTCACGTTGTATCTCTATTCTCATTTATGTTGGGGGCGGGGGGCACCAAAAACTAGGAAGGGCTCATTGCATGCTCACAAACAAATGAAAGATGAAAACAAATACTACAGCCAGAAATTCCAAGATATTTCTGTTTCTTGCTGAGTCTGGGTCGGTAGGTAACACTTAAACTGACATAGCAGTATTGTCCCAACAGATAAGCTCTTCCGTTCAACTCTTACCTCTAACAACTTTACCCATCTCAACATCACAGTGTACAGCTGGCAATATAAACAAGCAGCATTAGAACTACCATAAAGGACAAATCAGAACAGGTTACCTCTATCCTAAACATAACTGTTTATATAGACCAGCAATTTGAAATTATCAATGTCCGGTTTTGTTGCCACTTTACCCCAAAAGTTTTCTTTTATTTATTTAATCTTTTGTTCCTGGATTTCCAAGTGAGTCCTCAAAGTTGCATCTTCTATCTACTGTCCATAAAAGAGAAATACTTAAGATCACACCTTCCTCTTCTATGTCGATGTTTCAAACCTAGTGTCACAACCTTAACACTTGGCAAGGGAATGAGTTGCAGGCCTTATGTTAGAAATCAGAACTTAGATTTATGACCTTTGTTTAAAATTCTAATGTAAGTGAAACCTAGAAAAAAGAAATCATTTCTCAAATGGGTGTAACATACTTTTATTCTAAAACCACAAGTCCATGAACAAAAATCTTCAGTTGGCAAAATTAACTATATGGGAACCCAAATCTGAATTGATTCTCATGATTAGTCGCGTGTGTTTGTCAGGTAACAAACACCCAATCACATCAATTTGAGTATTTCTATATGGCATCTACCCCACTTTGCCAAATAAACTACCCGTCCTGGGTATGACGATAAACTGCATCCGCGTCCTGGGTAAGACGATAAATTACATCCAACAGCAAGGCCTCTGATCAGGAGGTTTTGAAGAGTGTGGAACCACCTCTTAATTGCTATTGTTCCCAGGTCCACCCTGACCCGGGGTGGTAGCACCTGTTAGGGTCCTAGCTATGGGCAAATAGTTAACACCTAGACTATATCCGCGTCCTGGGTATGACGATAAACTACGTCCAACAGCAAGGTCTCTGATAATACGTTTTTGAAAAATAATGTTGCCACCTGTACGTTTTTGAAAAAATATTACCAGCTATACGTTTTGTTTGTTGTTTTTTTTAAGAATAGTGTTGCCGGCTATACGTTTTTGAAGAAATATCATCAGCTATACGTTTTGGAAAAATAATATAACCAACTATTCGTTTTTGAAACAAATAATATTACCAGCTATACATTTTTGAGGAAAAAAATATTAACAGAAATAGATTTTTGACAAAACAAAAATATTACCAAAAAAGAAAGAAAAACAAGTTGTCGGCATTAAATGACCCATTGAGGTTGATGTGCCGTGAAACAAAACAAACCAAACCAAACCAAATAAACTACCTTTGAGAAGGGATGGGAGAATTAGGATCAAGAGTGAATAAAAAAGTGTTCGATGTTTCGAGCAACAAGAGGAACAAGAACAGCGTGAATTGTTACATGGAGAGTGAATAATGTCTTCTTACCCAGTGATGTGACCATTCTCCAGCAACGGCAGCTGGACCAAATGACCGGATGGGACTGATGCCTGCTCCGGTGAAACTGGCCTGAAAGAATTTAAGGCCCAAAAACAGGATTAAAACTTTTATGGATTGGTTATTAAAAATTAAAGCATAACAAAGAAAACTAAAAATAAAGGGAAGCATTCAAAATATATTCTTCAAGTTAGAATGGCGTGAACCTCTCTGATTTCGGACCATTCGCCCATGAGTGTGTCATCTGCGGCACTTAAAATGATGACAAATGAACAAATGCATGTCATGTGCACTTCTAGTATCGTTAAACAAGCTTCTTCATCCCTTCCGAAAAGAAGCATTTCAGTTGCTCACGAAGCCATCACTTGCTTGTTTGGGTACCTCAAGTCATCATGCATTATGCCCTGTGCAGATCCATAGCTGATGCCCACGATTGCTGCCACTTGTCCTAACGTGATTTGTCAATCTTCCCTGGTCGAGGCATCCACCCTCTGGATGTGTTCTTCGATAGGGGGGGGGGGCAGATCGGCTTTCATCCAATACATTTGTTTCCCCCCCCCCCCCGCTTTAAAGCATTCTAGCCATTCATACCCCTTTTCATTGTTTCATAGTGCATGCTCCATAGTCTGCCAACATCCGGCAACGGAGCTTTGCAGGTTCGATTCCCTCTGCCCACACAAAGCGCACTTCAGCACATTGTTCCTCAATGGTGCAATCGTTGAGTGGAGCTGATTACACGTCTAACTTTTATGATCCCAGCCCCTTTTACTAGATGACAGGATGCTACATGCGACCAGCTCCACCACCTCTTGTCATCCCATGCACTCCACCCCCTCGGTTGCTTTTACCACAACATTTAAAAATTGCCTTTACTTTCTTATTTACCCTCGTCTTAATACCATGATATCTCCTTTCCAACATAAAGTGGGCACCACTTTCAAAAGACAATAAATAAAAAGCTGCACTTAATTTAAAAAGTCAAACGAATGTGGTATGACATTCAACTGGTATGGATGTGGTATGACATCAAACCAAATCTCCCTGACGTCAAAATATCATATACAGTGTAACCCGGATATAAGATAGATTTTCTCTGGTCCCAAATTAGAGCCTGTGTTAATAAAACAAAATAGAAACAAACCAGGATATAAGAGAAACCCGGATATAAGAGACTTCTTCTCCAGTCCCGACAACTCTCTTATATCCGGGTTACACTGTACAATGGTTTGATATGAAATATATCAAATATCCTATATAATGGTATGACAAAATATCATATAATGGTATGATATGAAATATAAGATATCAAATATCATATATAATGGTATGACATCAAACCAAAGCTCCCTGCCACTTGACTAAATGATGGGCTGCTACATGTGACCCCCATCTCGTCATCCCATGCACATGCGTATTTTCATGTGCACGTCGCCCCCACCCCGTACAGTTTATATATTTTTATTTTACACTATTTTTATAATTTCCTCACATTAACGTTGTCATAAAAGTCGAAATCTATGTTGTTTGTGACTCTATTGAATGTTGAAAGGGTTAAGAAGAGATGAGCCCGATAGCTCTACCGATAAACGAAGCAAGATTTTATTAAATTCAGAAAGTTTTGTTTTTTTTTTTCTTCCGTGAATAAACCCTAAGGGAAGAAATAGGGCTGACTTGAAGTAAAACAGCTTTATTATTTTGAGGAATTTAGCTGAAAAGGCCATTTGGATAATTTGAACCCACGGGGGTAGGGTGTAAGAACATTCAAAGTCGGCCAGGAGTTTTGTTAAACAAGGCAGAAAGGAAGACATTGATTTATGGCTACTCACTAGAGTGCGGATTGTGGAAGGTTTCCTGATAATCAAAGGCACAAAAGCGAATCAATGAAGAAGTAATATTTTTTAAAGCTTTGAGGAACGAAAGCGAAGTTAAGAGAATTGATTTATTTCACTTGTCAAAAAGGGTGGGAAGCATAAATTGCTAAAGAAATGGGATTTCTTTGGATTGGAGCCGAACCTCTAGCGTCACAAGTCGAAACATGCTAAGAAAACTGTCAATGGAACAGCTGGTGAATGTTCGACTGACGGAATGAGGTTTGGGTCGAGAAATTCCGTCAACGAAAATTTTGGCCTATAATTAAAATTGATAATTTGGCGCTAAACCACGTTCGCCCCCCCCCCCCACAGTCTAAAAAATGGCAACTGAAGTGATGGGCTCAGGTGAAATAACAAGAGATGGAGGAATTGCGTACGCCCCTTGGGTAGTATCGGTATGAGATACCAATATGAGAAGGAAGGAGTTAGGGTGGATCGATATTCTACTACCACTACTCTATGGAGGAGGGATCTCCCCAAAATTGGTCATGCAATTAATTTTCCGGAGTTAGACGACAAAGGACTTTTTCTAAGGGCTAGGGAAATTACCGAAACCCCAGTATCCGTCGGACTCCATACCAGTTTTGGGCGAATGTACATATAAACAGAGGACCGAAGCAACCAAGACAGTAGCCGCTCGAGATGCCGTTGGAAAGAAGAGACGATTGCTTCGCCCGATCTCATGTGACTTGCTGCCGGAAGAAAACCTCCGACTTCAGCCTTGTTCAAAAAGCTTTGTGAAAACTTAGTCAAATCAAGAAAAGCGTCACGTTAATATACGAAGCGCAAAGGGTCGATCATTCTAAACTCATTTTCTGCACGAAGCCTATATATTCCTGACTGAAGAATTGATAATTGTAATACCAGCTCTGCACAGAGAATGTTATATAAAAACATTTTCTTTTATTCAAATTATTTTTTTTTTTACAGTATTTACATTAGTCAGACTATTGTCCTCATCTTTGTCGCCATATTTGTCACAACGTTTCGGCCGTTGTACGCTCCGGCCTTCTTCAGGTGGTTGGAATTTCGAACCGAACCCTTTATTTCGATCACTGGGGTAGACTGTTCTAGTTCCACGAGCCATGTTTGATGGATGTCAGTTATCAGTTATCTCCTGGTAATTTTCCCTCTGAAAGTTCTCCACTACCTGAACCGGGTATTGAACTCACACTCTTTGGGTCTGTCACTGGATCTAACCAACGCCTTTATCCACTGTGCCATGTGTCCTTGAGGACATCTGGGTATGAATTTATGAGTATTATAAACCTAATTTTTCAGCAACCATTTTTTTCCAGTACTCATATTGCAATTTTTTTTACTTGTGACTTCACTCTGTTCAGACCAACCAAATAAATACAACGATTCCTGTCGACGATTCGATCTTTGCAAGCCTTGTGATCAAAATCAAACACAACGTGGGACAAGGCAAAGCTTGAATCGAAGTGATCAATTCAACGATTAGCCATGGGGATTGAACATCGGACGGAACGGCAAAGAAGAAGGCTACATGTTGATCGAGAGCAGCCGAATGCCAAATCGTGAAAACGAGAAAATACACACAGGAAGGCTTCCCTTTTTATAACTTGAGGAAATTAAACAACTGAATATTATAATCATTAAGTTATACACACAATTATACATATCACACAAAATACTTACCCCCATTAGAATGCACGCCATGATTGCTATTCCAATCGTCAAAGGGAAGGAGCCGCCGTGGTCACTGCGTTTCGAGTCTATCGTAGCGAAAACAACAAGAACGATAAAGAGTGACATCATAAACTCAACGACAATTCCTTGCATCGGAGTAATCTCCGGGGCGAGTACCGTGGGGCAGAGGTTGGCCTTTTTATCCCGAGGGGAAATGGAAAGTAGCAGCGCGGCTCCCACAACGCTGCCGACGGTCTGGAAAATGATATAGAACACGCTCCTCGCCAAACTTACCTTTCTCGTAAGAAACATGGCGATGGTCAGAGATGGGTTAAAATGTGCACCACTCGTATGGCCCAACACCCATGCAAGTGAAGCCACTGTAAAGCCGAATCCCAGCGCCACCTGTCGTAAGAAATAATTATATTGCTAAAAGACGTTCCTCGGGATGGTTGATCAAAAGAAGTATAAACATTGAAATGTCTGGGTAGGAATGGTAAGCCATTAGAAATTATGCAACTGACTAGTATTTGACTATATAGATTGTTATTGTTATCAGGTTATGTACAAGTTAAAACTTATACGGCCCAGGATATTTGGAAAGTGTATGCCAGTAAGCAGGTGCTCCCACGTATTATAAAGTAACCCCTGGTATGTAAACCAGATTAAGATCAACAAAAGCTACATTCTAAAAAGAAATATCTATTTATATAGAGTTAGCGTTGTCTACTACAAAAGGTCAGCAGGACAATTGTCTTTGTGATGCAAGTGTGCTCACAGAAAGCCGAACAAAGAGAGGATAACATAGGTCTTATCTTTAAGATGAGTGTTCTACAACTATTCCTTGAAAGAGAAGCAGATTGTTTTTTACGGTTTATCAACCTTTTGCAAGTTATTTCAAGCCAGAATATATTTTTAGATTACAATATAATTTCTTTTGGAGAGAATAATGATTTACTGATACAAGTTCTACCAATTAACGCATAGCTGGAGGAGGAGGAAGTACAGGTGGAGTCATGCCTTTCCCAAGAGTATGCGTAAATGAATATAACGAACCTGACTGGAATTGAATCTCGGTTCTCCGATTTCCAATTCTATGCTGTTATCCATTATACCACCTTACAGCTTATAGCATCTGGTATTCCCAAGCGGTCACCCTTCTAGGTGTTGACCAGGCTCGACGTTGCTTTTTCACAACTTCACCCTCTTTCTTTTACCAACAGCAGATAATTGCTATTGGTGTAAGTATAAACTGGCATAGAGATAAGAAAACGTAAAATTATCTGGAACTTTGAAATGGGTGACCCAGTCCAGGTGAGTAGTTCAGATCTCGTCACCATATCTGTCGGATAATCAGTGTCACTGTGTAGACGGAGACCGCTAGAGAATTGAAGTGAAAAAAAGAGGGAAATGGCTGAACTTTGTTAAAGAAGTGAATTGTGGAGAATGAAGGAAACAGTTATACTCAACGGTATTTGCGACGCCTGAAAAGCCTATAAATATACAATTGAGTATCAGAGGAAGTACTGAAATAATTCAGACTTAAAATCAACTAGAAGACAGAATAGAATGAGTTGAGATCAAGTATGGATCAAAATCCGACAGAATGATAAGATAAAAAAGCAAATAGGACACTTTTATCAATCTAACACGTTTCACTTTTATTAAAGCGTCACCAGAGAAGGGAGGGAAATGCGAGTTATGAAGAGAAAAAAAAATTCTCGTATTTTTACTTCCGAGTGCACGTGAAATATAACTGACCAATGAGAATCAAACAACACAAAAGTGAAAATACTAATTTTTTCTCCATATCTCATTCTCCGATGAAGCTTCGATAAAAGTAAAACATGTTAGATTGATAAATGTTTCTTATTTGTTCTTTATCACAGAATAGAATGTTAGAGTAATGAGGAAACTTGATGCCACTTGATCTCCATTGAAATCCACCAGTTGTAAGAAAATAAAAACTCAACAGAAGTAGTATATTAATAATAATAATAATCCACATGCGTCAGTTGACTTGAATTTGGCGCATGTCGCGTTATCTTCCATTTATGGTTGACTAAAAATGTGCTTTCAAATACTTGATGCATTCTGTATAATACACAAAGTGTGCTTATATAGATAGATAGATAGATAGATTGATTGATTGAGATAAAGTAAAGAGATATAAATGCATTGTGATAGATTGAGATAAAGAGATTGATAGACTTTGAATTTGAATATACAAAAGAATGGTGCGTGCACAGACCAGAATCTGTCTTAAAGAATAAAATAGTATAAAATTCTTTTGTAACAGTAGACTGGGTCAAATCATTGGCAAGATGAAAATCTGTCAGACGGTGAATACGGCCGATATAGTAAAATTGAGCGAAAGTAAAAAGGTAGAGAGAAACTTTACCAAAGAACGAGAAATATAATAAAACATGAAGGTGATTGTCGTGCCTATTGTTGTTGGGGCACTTGGTAAAAAGGTTTGGAATAACTGGAGACCTTAGTAAGAATCTAAACTACCCAGTCTAAGAACGTCTGAACTATAGAGGAGAGTAAGGGGATTTGAGGTAACTTGTCGGCTTGGTCTCCAGCGATAACCATTCAGTTGGGTGTGGCGGAGGGGGAATAATAATAATAGTAATAGTAGTAGTAGAAGAAATGAAATAACGAGGAGAGAGAAATGGATGTGAATTACTTACCTGTACAAGTGACGGATTTTGTTCGCCTTTTACATTTACACAAGAGCCACAACCCATGAGCACAAGCAACACTGAGCCAATGAATTCAGCCAGAGCTGCACGCCAAAAACGCAGTGATTTCATGTCATCGACGCTGGTGACCATTCTCCACCTTCTTAAGCAATTGTAATGTGTGTTACAATCGAAAAGACTTGTAATAGATTTCGAGTTATTTTCGGATGGCATACAGTCATCAAGAAAATACTTTAGCGAATGTTAATATTTTAAAATATTTGCAATGGGCGCTAAAAAGGCTCACGTAAATGTGGGAAATCCGACTAGAATTGTTGATGGAATGTCCTTTGTAATAGGAAGTTCAGTTAATGAAATCAGTTGGTAAGAAATATTCCATTCGTCGCGAGAACTGGCATATGTTTTATATATCTTAGTTGACTAAGAACAATTTGATGCAAGTCTTGGTATAATTTGGTGGTCTTGTACTCTTTAAAATAGGCTGGTCTCAGCCTATGGTTTCTCTACGTATAAGGGCGAAAGAGCGTCAGTAAAGACCAAAAAAAACCTCAAGACATCCAACCTCTTAAACACTAACCTCTTATATTCAGCCTGACACTTTGACATGTCACTTTTTATGAGAATGGCATATAAATGCGACGTCATAAAATAGATTACCAGACACAATAAAGCTCTCTTTTTTTTTTACTGTTGAAATTGATTTACAGAGACCGATTTCCGTGATGAGGAGAGATTTATGGCTTCATTTTATATTCCAGTGTTGCCGGCCAATCATTTGTCCATTATCCAGCAAGAGGCATTATTTAATCACCACCGAAACGTAATGTCGGTATTGGACAAAGTCTTTATTGCATACATTCAAAGTAGACTGTTTTAAATTCATTGTTGATTTTTCAAGGCATTTTATTAGGTACAACCAAATTTGTAATTTTTTTCCGAAACGAAACTGGAAAATCGTTACCCCCCTCTTTTAAAATATTTGCCAAAAATCAGGGAATTATCCGATTCAAACGAAACTGCCAGGAATTATTTATTAACTAGCAGGCTTCGCCCGCTCGCTATCTGGTAATTTTTCTAGGAAATTTTGTTTTTCTATGGAATTAATGTTCACTCTTTATGAAATGTTGAAGGGGTTGTGGACGTTCAATATATTAGTTCAAAGAATATGACCGTAAAGACAGAAGAAATTAATTCGTCGGGTGTGAGGGCAGGCTTGTTATAGTTAAGGAAAGTTTTACAAATTATGCCATATCAAGTGTGAACACATGAAAATTTTGTCTTTGAGCCCTGCGTTCCTGAACAATTGTAACCCTTCTGCCTGGGCTCCTGAATAAAAATTCGCAAATAATTGGTATGTAATGTTTCACGGTTGATATAAAAATAGTTACAAGTGTTTACCTACCGGTGTCTGGGCATTAAGTCATTTTTCTCTACCACCAGTAAAGCGGCAGTCAGGGTTTAAAGGCTTCATAAAACATTTGGTGCTTGCAGAATTTAATATAACACGTTATTTTCTTTCATGTTGGACAGAAAAAAACAACACTTACTTTATTTTTTTTTTTTAAATGTAATTTTCCAGTGAGATTCATCCCGTTGCTGTTCGTCAGAAAAATTTCTTTTATTAAATAAAGAAATGTTTGCAGAGTCAAAAAATGTAAATATTAGTGCCATTTTTGAGTGTGAACAATTTTAAAGTAATTTAAATTTTATTTCCTTTTAATGACATCATTTTTGCTATTGTGATACAAAAAAGGCCATAATTCTGATGTCGCAGTTAGCTCCCCTTCATTTTCTTAACACTTCACCAGGGGTCTCTCTCTCCCGAGAGTATAAATACGGGCTGATCTTTCGCCTCTGCCTCTCTTTCCACAGCTCTTTCCACGGCTGCGCCCACGTGCGGCCAATTTGCCTCGCTTGAGGCCGGCAACCGTCGCACGTGGTGCGAGGTACAAACACCTTTTCTTAACATCTCCAGTATGTGAACTCTCACACACAACCAGCGTTTCCCATGTTCAGGGAATACGCTAAAACAAAATTTCACAACCGTACGGACATTTCAACTCAAACACACACACAATAACTTTCCACACAGACACGAAACGTTTTATTCATGTTCTAAATGATGTATTTGTAAATTCGTGTATCAATCTGTTTTAACCTGTTTGTTAATAATATATATTTGTTCGCATACACATATATCTGTCTTGTTTGTTTCTTTGGACTCCATTAAGGTCCAACATTTTTACGTGGCTGGACCGGCCATCGAAGTCTTAACCCAGAGATAATTCATCTTCTCTACTTCCACCACCACACGGCCGGTCCACTACACTGATATCGCCTTTTTACTGACAACTATTCAGTATATGAAGTGTATTCTAATTCCATATCCCCCGTTCAGTCAGTTTAAAATATATATTGAGTGCAATTAGATATTTTATAACATCAAACAAGTACGGAAATAAAAGATACATTGGGTGCAATTAGATATTTTATGACATCAAATGAGTACGAAAATAAAAAAATACATTGGTTGCAATTAGATATTTTATGACATCAAATGGGTACGAAAATAAATAAAAAAATTGAGGGCAATTAAATATTTTATGACATCAAACGGGTACGAAAATAAAAAATAGTTTGTGAGCAATTAGATATTTTATGACATCAAACGTGTACGGAAATAAATAATACATTGGGTGCAATAAGATATTTTATGACATCAAACGGATACGAAAATAAAAAATAGATTGTGGGCAATTAGATATTTTATGACATCAAACGGATACGAAAATAAAAAATAAATTGGGTGTAATTAGATATTTTATGACTTTAAATGGGTACGGAAATAAAAAATCCATTGGGTGCAATTAGATATTTTATGACTTTAAATGGGTACGAAAATAAAAATACATTGGTGCAATGATGATGTTGGAAAAGCTGTTACTTACTGTGTCCTTAGAAATTCAAAATAAACAAAATAACAGAACCGATTCTATATCATGTGTTTCCTACAAACGTCCCCTAATAGGGAAACCATTGTTTTGTTTACATTTCATTACGTGATGATCTCTTACGAATACTGATTCTTCTTCTTCCTCTTCTTTTCCTATATCTAAGCAGTTACAAACAGCCTGGTGTACTAATTGCCATTTACTTATACTTCATCGACAATCACAAAACACCGCTAATAACAGTATGATAATAGTGTGGGATATCACACTATCTCCACCTTCAATTTGACGCACGCGCGAGTTTTCACCCCTTCCTCTCACTTTCGCCCGGTGATAGTAGTAAACCGTTGTTCTTAGCCGAAGTTGAGGAAGATGACTGGCTGCCACTGCTGATATTATTTTTCGCGCGCTTTCGCTCTGACGTCACGACAATTTGGCTTTTCAAAAATTAGTCGCCCCGGGTCGTTTGACCCGGCCGGCAGGCTCACCTTATCTCTCGCCGGTCAATCATATATACCGACAGGGATATTTTATCGGCAAACATTGCCTAGACCTCATGGCTCGTCGCTGTACCTTAACACATACGACACTTTGCGATGACGTATTTTTCGTCCCGAGGCGAACTTCTTTTTCGAGTCGCCTACTTCCAGGAACCTTCGAAACTTCCAACCTGAAGAACAAAGCATTTTTCACATTCTTCGAACTCAGTCCTTCAGAACCAGTTACCTTAAAAGAATTACATACACTCACAATTATAAACTCTCGCAGGGAGTATTTTGTCCTTGCCGTATGTTTATTATTCATTACAACTGACTTTCTGAATTTTCTTCCTGATGAACTTTTACTGCCTTAGCCATCTTGAATTTAAATTTTGGCGCGGAACTTTATCTACCTTTTTATCAACTACCATATTTCCAGTATCTTACTGAAGGTCTTCACTGAAGACAATTAAATTTCATTTACTACAACATTTCCAGTAACCTTACTGAAGGTCTCTACTGAAGACAATCTACTTGGCCTCTTTTTCAACTAAATTTTCCAGTACACTTACTGAAGGTCTTCACTGAAGACAAATTACTTGTTAAACTCTAATAAAATTTATGTTTGTTCTTTACCTTTCGTTGTTTTGCCTGTCTACTTCTTTTTACCTTGTACGTTTGTACGGTGGAAAGAACACGTCTTTATATTTTTTTTGTTTTACTTTGTTTGTGGATTCGGTAGTAGTGTGTAGTGTCTGGCACAAGGCCTTATTTTCGTAAGCCAGATCTGCACCGCTATCGGGTCCGCAACAATAGTACATTCCATTGCTGGGAACTCGATATTTACATTTTTCTCAGCTGAGCTTGCGTGGACACAAGTTGATTTCCTTGATATGGAATTATTCTTCGAATAGGCAATTTATTATGAAGTTACTCCAATAATATATAAGGTAGAAATGGTTTTATTACTTTTATTATCAGTTTATTTGATAATGTGAATCTTTTCATGTATGTTATTGGTTATCACACTGAGGACGAGGTCAGCCTACTGACAAACATCACTCAGAATTTAGTTTCTTTTCTACAATAGTATAAGATGACCCCCAATTTTTATGGGTTATTTTTGGGATTTAAAAGTCGTCTTATACGCTGAAATATACGGTATTTAAAATGCTTTCTTCGGATGGCGGTATCTAACTTTTATATTCTTTGGCCTCATACAACTGAATGTTGCATTCGGTTTCCTTCAGAAACCGCTTACCAATTTTTCTTTCTTTTTTTTCTCTTCCTCTCTTTAGAAAGAATCTTTTTCTCTCTTCAGAAAGAATCTTCTTCTTGACACCTGTCACTTCAGAACACTAGCGATCATGACTCTCCACAAGTTCCTATCCTTTGTAGCTCTTAATAAATTTTGTCTTTTTAAAAAATCTCTCCTAAAACCTGTTCTGCTAACCATTTACACAAGCTCTCTAAGAAGGTTAGGTGCTGTTTTCCACTGTCCCTCTTGTCTTCAATCTGTCCTGTGAGTAACAAATTTTCCAAACCCTCTTTCCTCATTATGTGCTCTAGACATTTCAGTTGTCTCTTTCTGATGTTAAGTATCTTTTTTGTTTGTATTTTCTCTAGAAGTTCATCATTGCTCACAAGTTCGTTTCATGGTATTCTCAGCATCCTTCTGTAGAGCCACATTTCTGTTGCTTCAAGTATCTTCCTCATCTGTGAGGAGATTGTCTAGCAATCACTGTCATACAAGAGGACTGATATTACATAACAATTAAGTACACTTTTCTTTGTTTCTAGCGAAATTTTCCTGTTTCTTAACACTTTGCTTAGCTTTTGGAAGGCATCTTTCGCTATCCAAATGTGCCTTCGGATTTCAATGTCGCAATTTCCGTCCTTTTGTTAAGCACTTATCAGATATAAGTCCGGTGAGAAGACGCATCCTTGTCTTACATCCTTTTTTATTTTTGTATAGTTACTGAATTCATTTTCTATCCATATGCAGGCAGTTTGCTGCCAGTACAGGTTTTGGATTATTCTAATATTCTTCTCACACATGTCAAAGGTTATCTAGCAGTTCCAACAGTTCTTTGTGACATACTTTATGAAATGCTTTTGCATAATCTATGAAACCCAGAGACACATCCTTCTGCATTTGCATTGCTCTTTCTGGTGTCATTCTGAGCACGAAGGTCGCATTGCTTCTTTTGTTTTATAGCTCATTAGGCTGAATGTTTGATGGCGTTCACATTTGTTTGCACTTGGCTTCTTGGGCAGTGCTATGAAAATAGATCTACTTAGAACTTCCGGTATATCACCACTGTCGTATATTTCACTTATTATGTCTGTAATCCTGTCAATGCCGGAATCATCTAAGGCTGCCAGCATCTCACAATTCCGCCTGGTCCTCCTGCTTGGTTTCTCCTCAATTTGCTAAGTGCTGATTTCATTTCAGATTTTAATATTTCTGGTCCTTCAATATTTCCGTAAATTGCTAGTTGTCCTCTTTCATCAGGGAAGAGTTCTCTGATGTATTCGTTTCATCTCTGAATTATTTTTCTTTTTCTAATATCAGTTTCCCATACTTGGATTTCATGAATCCTGTTGATGCACATGTCTTTTGCCCTGTTAGTTCTCTTATAGTTTTTTATGCATATCTGCTTTATCTGTGGTACTTGTGGAAGTTAACAAGGTTGTGGGTTTTGTGTGTTGTTGGATCTTTTTATGCTAACAAACTGGAGGAGGGGGAAACTCGGGCAGCTAGGCAACTCAAAAGCATTGTACCTGAAACTCAATATATAAATATTGTGGCTGCTAGTAATGAATTCTGTTAGGACTTCTAATTCTCTCAAAATCGCTTCACTGAATAAGTCCTGTGAGAAAACACAGAAAACACAGGAGTGTCAGACAAAGGTCTGACACTCCTTTCTATTATCCGTATGCAGGCAGTTTGCTGCCAGCACAGTATGACTCCCAGTCGCGGCGCGAAGCTGTAATGTTTCTTCCACCGGCGTTTTGGGGTTGACACCTAATCGCTGCCACCAGCCTGTGTACCGGTCGATCGGTGGTTGTCGCTGCCCGGCGGAATCCCTTGGTCAGGGTACCAATATGGGACACTGGCCCGTCCAGGGTCGAATTCTGGTCGTCGATGCTAACGGCGTTACATCAGCTGCAACCGGTTCAATACCAACTCCGTCGTTTCCAGCTCACTTGCAACGTCTGGTTACTGGAGCAACTGCTTCGATCTCAAGCCTGACCTACCCACGTTGTGATTTTAATCTTAAGTAGACGAGATCAATTAGGCGTCGGGCAGTAGTGTTAGCTGAGTCCAGACTCAAGGTGATATCGCACTAGCGTTAAGCAAAAAGAAGCTTAATAAAAGAAAAACCCAAGAGGTTCAAGTATGTTAAGAAATAACAAATTAACTTTATCCGTCTGTTATATACAGGAGTGTGTTTCTCTCCCCAGCCCGTTTTCTACGGAATGTGACACTTCTACGTTTCAAGAAAGTTTGGTATCTTAAGTCAACTGATTTAGTTCTTAGGTGCTGTCTTGGCTTCGTTCATCAGTATAACTTGCTATTGGTAGGATAGACGAAGTCGGAGGTCGTGGAATCTCTCGGTCAGCTTCTGCGAGGCAACACTCTGGTTCCCGCTACTTGAACTGAACTGAACTAACTGTCTAACTGACTCAACTGTACTGTCGAACGGCCCGAGGACGTTTGTTTATATGTGTACCAACCAAAACCCTGTGCGGGGCCAGACGCGGCCTGGGGTTCTCGGTAAATCTCGATTCCCAACAAGAAATCTCTTTGTTGTCAGGCCAGGAAAATTGATTACTTCCCATTTTTGGAAAATTAATCACTTTCCATTTTGTGGGGTCTCCCTCGTCTATGAGGGAAGGTCGGAGGAGAACTATCCTCCTTGACTCTTCCTCTCTCACATTGACATCTCGTACCAATCCCTTCAATGGGCGTTAATAACTTCTCCGTCCTTCTCATCCATTCACCTACGCCTTTCTCATCCATTCACCTCCGCCTATCACCATTGCTACCACTCGACCAATGGCATCCCGGCCATGCGGGTGTGGCTAAGCTGGCCTCCTTAAAATCATAATCCAGAATTTTTGTTTACAAAATTCTCCTTTTTCCCATTGGCCAAAATTTTTACGAATCCCACATTGCCACTTAAAATCTATCATATCTTTTGGTCAATCAGAATCCACTTAGCCAGCACTCTTTACCAATTCCATCAATCACTGTCAAAGTTTGCCATCTGGTCCCTTCGTGAAGTTAGCTTATACTGGAACCCTTGGCTTCTTGAGAAATTAAATTCTTTATCTCACCAAATCTCAATTCTTCCACGCTATCTTTTCTCATGCCCCAAATTTTATAATCACCATATTGCTCGACGTCTGAAAGCGAAACTTTGGTAAAGTAAATAATAACGATCTTTTCCACCCGTATCGAGACAAATTTCCCTCTCATGCCAAAATTCTTGCAAATACTATATGGCTTTTCCTTGCTGGCACTCAAGAAAAATAAATAAATGATATCTAGGAAAGATAATTAATATTGATTCTCCCTACCCTGTATCGGCAATCGTCTCAGGACGAAATTTTTATGACCGCCAACTGGTCTTCCTGGTATCTTAATACTTTGTTTTTCTTTCCGACTTCTCCTATTTCCCTCTGCAAGACACTCCCCCACAATGATATTAATCAATTTGACATAATCTCACATATGGCTTTTTCTACGGGTTTACTGTCTTTTGTGAAAAGTATCTTTTTCGTAAATAAAATAAAATGTTTTAAATATCGAACGGTATATCTTTCGGGATAACTTCTTTCCGCCCTCAGTATTTCTTGTTTTAATTTCTATGGTTAATTAGTTAGCCAATTACCATAGCTAAATAGTGTCACATAGGTTCTGGATTATTCTGTTATTCTTCCCACATATGTCAAGGTTACCTAGCGGTTCCAACAGTTCTTTGTGACATACTTTATCAAGTGCTTTTACATAATCTATAAAACATAGGTATACATATATTTGTATCGTTTTAAAAAGTCTTTGTGATTTCGTTTTAGCAACAGACAGGTTTTGAAAAATTATCTTTTTTTTTTTTAAATGACGTCTTATCCCACTTCAAAGTACTTCATTTGCGACCTCATATACTTATCTTAGTATCCCTTGTACTTCTAAAGACAGCTTGTATTGTCTTCTTTCGGGATCGCTATCAGTTGTCTCGTTACGTTGTCCTTAAAATTGTATGCGGTCTGAAATCTCTTTTTCAATAACGGTAGGTAAAATTAGCAGGGAGCCAAATCTGGCCTGTGGGGAGGCTGATAGACCTTTAGCATCCTGCTAGCACTTTTCTATCAAAGTAAATTTTTGTGCAAATCTGTGCAAAAAGTGGATTACAGAGCCTTGATATTTTTCTCACTTCTCATTGGTCAGTTAATATTTAAATCACTTTCTCGCCTACGTCCGTACAACTTCTACGCGTTATTCAAAACCATTTTTCCGCCGAATATCAGAAATGCTTCCCGGCGCCGATTACGTGACAACGTTGATTATAAATACCAGGCACGAGTTCGCTCTTTTCTTTTTGATTTCTCTCGCTTACGAAAATGTAGCTGTTTAAGAAATCGCGTCTCGACCTCTTGCGGGCGGACGCTATGAAAACGTATTCACACACGCACATATGCACGTACGTACTGAACTTAATTACAGAACATTACAAGCATCAACATATTCTCAGCTTTACAGAATTCTTTCAACTCTTTCACAGTGAGACGAAAGAAAAGTCACCCAGACACATCGCTGCCACGCTAAAGAAAGTTAACTTGGATATTACATTTTTTTCAATTCTTTACCAGCCAGAAATTACTTTAAAAAAGAGTCATCTGAAACTACAAGTTTTTTACCGAACATATTATCAGCTTTTCAGGACATAATTCAAGAAACTTTCTCACTCAGTTCTATTCAACGGAATTTGCTCTTTGGTGAACCTTTTTCTTTTAGCGTCAAGATTTATTGTAATTATTTTCGAAAGTACAAAAAATAAATTTCATTTAGTACAAAACAGAAACTTCTTGAAACATCAATAATTCAAAGTTCCATTTTCCCAAACGCATTCTCACAGTGAACATTTTGAGCGGCAAATAACTCCTCTTAATTATGCTTGTATATCACTGACATACATAAACATGAATATTCTTTGTTTGTTATAAAAACCGTTTTGTGTTCCTTCTTATTGTTTCATATTTTGTGATATTTTGCGTTAAATATAAATTCGAGAGGTCACACCAACAACAGGCCTCCACAGACCTGTATGATAAACTCTTGATATTGGAAACCTTGTTGCAGACTGGCGAATGTATTTTAAGATATCAGGTTAGGTTATCAGAAGCGTTAGTGATGTTGGTGTTCTTAGACATTCATCCACAACAAATTAAGAAACAGGAATATTGAAGGCAAATCATTCAAGAGAAATCAAAGTGAAAACAACATAATTAAAAGTTTAACAATAACATTGATTTATATAAAATTAACATACACAATTAAGTCAGATATTGTTGGACCAGTGTGAATGGTTGAATTGAATTATATAGTGTGTTTATGCCAAGTTTCAGTGTGTGTGAAACTGTTACTAAGGTTTGTGTGTGAAATTAAACAAAGTGTTTGGTCGTGTACAAAAATGTCTTTTGTGAGAGTTCAATCAATAGTGTGTATGCGCATGTTTATTTAAATTAATGTCCAAAGTTGGTAAGAGTTGTGTACCTTTAGTTGTTTTGGTGTTTGATTGAATGTTTACGAATACTTATTTAGTAGTGTTATTTCACTTTCTTTAGTATTGTAAGCAATTGTTCCTGGGAAAGCGAAATGCTGTTTGTTGAGTCAGAGAAATTTGCGCGGGAAAAGTGTAGGTGATCAAAGTTTTGACTAGCGTGAATTAGTTTGGCATCTCTCCAGGGTGAATTTCTGACTGGTTCGAATCGATTCGGACGCTTCTATTTATTGAGTTTTGGGTCTAAAAATCGGCTAAAAAACGTTAGGCGCGAAAAGATATTTTCGCTTAAACTTGCTACAGTTTTAGAGGTCTGAGCCAATGAAAAGTCTAGTTTGCTGAAACTAAGATGCTGATTGGTTAATAGGTGATTATTGGTGTAAAGTGCATTATCCCGGCGGGGTGAAAGGTAGGTATGGACTATTCCATCAACCTTAATTACTATTCGTTTAAATTTACGAAAATTCCCTCTCCCATGCCACCTCATTTTATAACTGGATATAAGAAAAAATATGGAAACTACTACATCAGTGTGGCGTTGCGACTTGGACAAGAACCTGGTTATATTTACAGCAGGTTTTTCACCGCATATCATGACAGTATAAATTTTGCACTCGACATCGCACCAGCCAATCAAGCGATCCAAGTTGACCTGAGATTACCTCCTATCCGCTGAAGGCAATTCCACGTGATCAGATCACCTTGGATGCACGCATGAGAAAGAGCTGCATAACAGAGATCATATATATATATATATATATATATATATATATATATATATATATATAAACAACCACCCCAGCAGTAGAAAGGACAGTCTATCAGATATCGCAGACGAGAATGTAAGGTCAACATTTTGGATGAGTGGCTCTGCTTCGAAAAGCAAACATATCCCTTCTGTAAGCAATGAATTCTCTTATTTTGGTTTAAACATTTTTAATATTATTTTGTGTCAGATCATAATCTATTATTGTATGCACATTTTCTCTTCATGGCAATTCGTTAAAACTAGACTTTAAAAATTTATGATTTATTTTCCTTTCCTGAAAAAAGCTACTGACACAACTTTAAGCTTGTAAATTCGTAAATTCCTTATTTTGTTTCGTTAAAAATAACCCGCGTGTTTCCCTCGTCCTTGCCATCCTCCATTAACCTTGTTCTTGGCGTGGGTAAATCAAATGTTCATTTTAACACCGAAGCCCCACGCAAATGTGGAGGACTTGTTATGTCGGGTCTTATACTTGAAAGAATAAATTTCGGCAGCGTGTTATTTGTATTATACTTCAACAAAAATAAACAGAAAATCATAGAACAATACTGAGAAAAGACAAAGGCATTTATATTGAATAACAAACAAT
The DNA here is from genome assembly GCA_964036315.1 of Acanthosepion esculentum. Taxonomy (NCBI): domain Eukaryota; kingdom Metazoa; phylum Mollusca; class Cephalopoda; order Sepiida; family Sepiidae; genus Acanthosepion; species Acanthosepion esculentum. The sequence continues at coordinate 9,746,436 of OZ038478.1, forward strand.
TTTCATTTATATTATATGAAGATTACGATATTTTTTTTTAAGCATTCAACCCCAAGCAAAGCGGGAAGCCACTAGCACGCAGAGAGTTGGAGCGAGAGCAAAGAGGAGTGATAGAGGAAAGGATGAAGAGAAGGATAGGGGATAGATCAAAGCATCTGGAGACGTCGATTGACGTTACATTTGAATAGTTGGAGATTATAGCTATCAGGGAAACAGGAAAAGGGGAGGGAGTTCCACGGGCAAGAAGTGCGAGACATGAAGCTATTGGAGTAGAAGAGACGGCTACATTTAACAGTTTCGACAGTGAAAGGGTGAGAGCGAGATGCCAGCCTATTTGAACGCTTAAATTCATGAAGTCTGGGAACCAGCGAAGGCGGCTCATCAGAGCAGTTATCGTGAAAGCATTTGTAAAAAAACACAGAGGGAAGCGACGGCACGTCTGTGAGAGAGCAACTGCAGAAGAGATGCCAGATCAGGGCCAATTACATTGCATATCCGTCTCTGGATTTTATCAAGTAACTTGAGACAAATAGAAGGGGCTCCAGACCATATATGGCAGCAATACTCCATGCAAGGGCGAATGGTTGATTTTGAAGGATCGACTCCGGTGAGAAAAATTTCCTGGCGCGGCACAGGGAGCCAACTTTCCTTGCGGTGGACGAAGCTATTGACTCAATGTATTCGTTCCATCTTAGGTCAGCAGACAATGTGAGACCGAGCAGTCGCAAAGAGGTGCTCTTCTCGTGGAGTTGAGCGTCAGACATTCTAATGGAAGACGGGGATGGTTTTTGAGGCATTCAAGTTAACCAGCCAATTCCTGCCCCAGTCCACAACCGATTGGAGGTCCTTTTCGAGATAAACGGCCAGGTTAGTTTTGTCAGTGACACTAGATTTGTTTTTGTGGCAGGAGTAAATAGTACTGTCGTCCGCATAGATGCCTACTTGGGAACCTATGACATCCGGAAGATCGTTAATGAAGATAAGGAACAGACTAGGGCCTAGGATAGAGCCTTGGGGAACACCTGCGTTCGTGGGATAGGAGCTGGAGGAGAATCTATTGAGAACGACCTTCAATGCAAGGCTTGACAAGAATGATTGTATTATGTCGAGAAATCGACATGTGATTCCATAACCCTGAAGCTTACGAAGGAGGCCGGCATGCCAAACCCTATCAAACGCTTTGGAGAGCCACGGCACGGGCTTCTCCGTTATTATGAAGTACTTGGTAAAGGATTTCAGTTATGGCCGTAATCACATCAGCTGTAGAACGGGCGGAAACCATATTGCTTGTCAGAGAGCAGATTATGGGATGTAAGGTGCATAACCACTTCGGCGTTGATTAAAGCTTCAAAGACTTTACCGAATAGTGCTAGGAGACTGATAGGACGGTAATTAGAAGGGTCTCCAGAGTTCTTAAAGACAGGAACAACGGATGAGGACTTCCAACAGAGTGGAAAACAAGATTCATTGAGGCAAACAAAATGTATTGTAATAAGCGCAGATTTTTTTATTGAAATCTTGTATTGTTTATTTTGATTAATGTTAAACTATGCGTATGTGAATGATGCTTTTTAGTTTAAATGAGAGGTTAAGTGTTGCAAAATTTGCGATGAAAGTTTCACAAAGTAGGATGTAGTAATAAACTGTTGATAAGTAAATTAAACAGTTTGTGTCAATAAATTCACATTAAATTTGTGTAAAATGAGTTCGAATAAAGTTGTCTTCCTTTGACTACTCTTGATAAGACTTGAAGTTGGAATGTTCGGAAGATGATTTCGTTGTCGAAAAGTTCTTTGCTTTGTTTGAATGAAGTTGCAATGTTTATTCACTAGCAGGAATAATTATGAGCTGCTGGGTGAATGGATTGATGAGTGAGTGAAATTTCTGGAAGTTTTTTTATATGTTCATAAGTAACTTTGAAAACTTCAGATGAAGTGACATAGGTTCATGTAACAAATAGTTTGAAGTCACAATTCTCACTGGCAAAGTGAGTCAGTGTTCTGTATTTATTTATTTTGTTATACTCCAGAGAAATTGTCGCTAAAAATTTTAACTTGGTCACACAATGAAAACAAAATTGTGCGTGGGTGAATAGCAATGCCCACTTGTATGTTTGTTTACCAATTAGAACTCGAATATTCAAAAAAATATGTGCAAAGTTGGATCTGTTCAAAACATTGCTGTGATCCACTTCTAGTGGATCTATGAAGGGTGAGTGAATATTTAAGATTGTGCTGCAAATAAAATATGCAATATCCACAACCATAAATTATAAGAAATGACCAAATGGTAACGATATTCAATCACAACAAACTATACATGTTTGAAACAACAGATTAAGTTTTATATACACAATTTACAATTTCTTTGTTTGTAATGATGTGTGCAAAGGTATAGAGAAAAAGTTCTTTGCTGTTTCGGAAATGTTCTAAAAAGTTGTCTGCCTTTGATTGAATTTAACTTAGACAAAAGATTTTTCTGTGAAAGATATTAAGTGAAAAAGTTTGTTGTATGAATTTTTCCAATCTCTCATTGTTTCTTTGGCGGCAATTTTGACACATTATTCCCGTGTGTATCATTGCATGTGTGAGTCTCAAAATGCGATGAAAATTCGTTTGCTGTTTCTATTTATAGATTTTTTTAACAACAAAATCGGCTTCAACGAGGCTTGGTAGCTATTGCGATTTTTTTCTGAGAAATGCTTGGGCGAATGTTGTATTTTTTAACCAATAGGATTTCTTGAAACATTTAAATTAGGGATGAATTTGAGAAAGATCTTTTTATGTAAGTTGAGCCTATTTTTGCACAAATTTTGACTGTTTTTTTATGGAAATTTCTCGAAGCTTATTTTGAACCAATGAAATTCAAGAAAATGTTTGAAAATTGAAATGAGGGCTGCTAAACACTTTTTGCACAGAAATTGAACAAGTTATTTTTAGTAATTTGTAAAGATGTAGAATTAGGATTATACATCACTAATACGTTTTCTCTCTCGGTTATTAAAAGTTTTAATCAGTGTCAGATTACAAACCAAGCACACGGCACTTCAAAGAATTTTTCTTCAACAAGCCAAAGTAGCTAAATATTTCCATTCAAACTCTCTTCGTTAAGAAAATGGAATTAATTTCTAGTTTCTCTATCTTCAACCGTTTCCACAACCAATATTAGCCAATCTTTATGCAATCAGTCATCAATATTTGTCAAGATAGATTGTAAAATTAATCATAAACTCATGTAATTGTAATGTGTGTTCACTGTTCCAGAAGACTCCCAGATACTTTTGAAATACCGTCATAATTGGTTATAATTCTTGGTACAGATGGTATCTTCATACTCTCTTAATAATCATCATTGAACCATGTTCCCTTTTGCTATCTTTGTGTTTATTAATAAGCATTTCATGCCTTTGTTGTTGGTGCTTGTAGCACAAGGACTTTTTTATTTTTACTAAATTTTCACTCAATACAAGGCTCAAGAGCCACCTAAGGTAGAGAGATGCTAAATAAGACTGTTGCAGACATAAGAGTAAGAAGTAAGTGCAGATTATGAGGATATGAAAGATAGTAGTATTCAGGGAAGCATCCCTTTGGGAGTCTGTTTCATAAAGTAATTTGGCAATAATGGTAGATTTTGACAACATGAACTGTCTCTTTGACATCATTCCACAGTTTAATTATTTACTAAAAAGAAAACTTGCTTTAACAAATGAACATTTGAAAAAGTCAGAACACAACTGATAAAATTATTTATTTGTTTAAAATAGTAAAATGAAATATAAAACAGAAAAAATGAACAGAAAAATCAAATTGACACTAATTCATCAAGTATTTTTATGCAGCGCAAATTGAACAATGCTGACATCACTTGACTTCTCGTCACTTCTTCACCCTAACCCTCAGCCAGAGATGACATCAAAATAGTAGAGATTTATCGACATGCCCGAGAGCCACTCGAGGCAGAATGTTATGGAGTAAGAGGTACAGATTAAGTACATATGTAGGGGAGATAATGGTTAACCCTAGACTTGAACAGGTTAAGAGTGTAGTGATTAGGAAAGCATCCTCTTGGGAGTTTGTTCCACAAAGCAGCAGCTCGTGGGAAGAACCTGCTTGAGTGGAACTTACATTTCACTAATGGAATACAAAAGGAATGAGGGTAGTTCACTACAATGGGTGTGGCACGGCCGGTCTTAGCCATAAAGGTTAGGACTGGTGGAACTAAGGAATGTAGTTCATCTGAACATTTTCCAAGGAAATAGTAGTGCAAGGCTTGCGATTTTTTGTCTGTAAGAAAGGGGTTGTAGGATAGAAGATAATTTATCAAGGACGGGGAGATGCTTTTGGATTCTATTAAGAATGGAAAGTGTAGACTGGACAGCTCCTGCCAATATATGGCAATAGTCTCCCATTTTTGGCTTAACCTGACCAGTCAGGAGTCAGTTACTTACTGGAGTGGTACAGGGAACTGGCTATTTTTCCAGTGTCTTTAGTGATGGATCGTATCATCTGGGTTGAGTTTAAGTCCCATGACTTAAACCTGCTTGGAGCTACAAGGAACATGAAGCTGTGGAGAGCTATGATTGCCTAGATCCTGAAGGGCTGTGGCGCATAAAAGAAGAAATGTAAAAAAATAATAAAATAAAATAATGCTTGGTAGGGATTTCTTAAGTTTAGTTTGTGTGGGGGCAGCAAGTGAAAATTGAATTCATGACAGCAGTAATAGTTTGTAAGACAAGCTTGTTAACCACAACTCAATGACAAAAGGAACATATTTAGTCTGGCACAAGGCTACAAGTGTGGGAGCATCCAATGAAGATCAAATTTATTACAGAGTAATAATGGTCTACTAGACTAACTTTTTAGTGATTATCCCATAGAAAGGCATTTCAAATATTTGCTAAGCTTTGTTTGGCACAAGGCCACTAATGAGACAGCTATGAAGAGCAAATTCGTTACACTAGCTAAAACTCAGATAAGTTTGTTAACCATTATTTAGTTTCCCCTAATATTGACTAAGTCTGGCACAAGTGTAGTACTGCCAGTGTTGGTTAGTTGATTTTTTTTTAGCAGCATATCAACCTATATCAGTTATTTAATGTCAAAATCTAAATATTTTGAACACATTTTTATGGCTTCAACTAAATATATATATACATAGGTATTGTTGATAATTTTACTATAAATTGCTATTGTCGGTATTTTTATATAAAAATGTATTTTTATACTTTCCTAATGTTTTGTTTTTGTTTGGGGGTTCACTATTTGCCCATAGCTGGGACCCTAACAGGTGCTACTACTCCTGGTCTGAGTGGTCCTGGAAACAGCAGCAATTAAGAGTTGGTTCCATGCTCCTCAAAACCTCCAATCTCCCGATCAGAAGCCTTGCTGCTGGATGTAGATTATTGTCATACCCAAGGACTGTTAGTGAGAATTGAACCCACTACAGTCATAACAATCTATGATCAATGAAACACTTATTTTGCAGTTATGTTTATTGCAATTAAATATTTGAAGAATATTCAAAGTGAAGATTCATATGCTGAATTGGTTGATTTAGTACCAGTCTCAAAGAGAATTTAGTGTTGTAAGATGTGCTTCACTAAACAGAAATATTGATTACTTAAAAAAGAAATTGAGTTTTCTGTCATTACTATATAATTTCAAAGGACCAGTTTCCTCATTAGTGTTGTCTCAGTGTTTCCGCTGTTATATTTTCCATCCTTCTTCAGGTGTCTATTGCATTTATTAGGTTAGAAAAGGACTTTCTTTTCAACCTAATAGTAACCGTCTGGCAATCAGAACACTTTATTCAAAATTTGGAGATCTTGTTGTTCATCATAATAGATAGTCGGTACCATCTTTTGTTCATATGACTCTACTTCTCCAGTGAACCTGTGTATATTTCTGCAGTACCTTATCCAAAGACTGAACCATGATATTCAGAAAGCCAGACAAAGATTATCAGCACTTTTATCCACTAGGTCATGTTCCATAAGATGCTAATGTAGTGGCCCTTTGAAACTGTAAGTATTTAATTAGTGAAGAATCTTTGACATCCACTATTTAAGAAACAACACAGATTATCAAATATGACAGACCCCTGAGGAAGCATGAGAAGTTTAGTGATCAAAATATGGTGACGAAAGCCAAAAAGGTGAGAAAGATGGTCTGTATAATAATGAAAATACTTTGCTACATAAATTTAGAGAAAAAATGTTTGTGTTGAATTTTTCGCATGTTCTCTTTTTCTATGTAGACTTTTTCTAGTCAGCAAGTATTTCATCAAATGGATATGGACACTTTGTGCACCTTGGTATTCTGTGAAGGAAGAAAGAAAGAAAAAAAAGAAACAGTCTTAGAAATTGGTAATGAATTCAGTTTGGGGACATTTCTTCCCCAAACTTAAAAAAAGTTTTTTTTACAAATCCTTATTCAACTTCAGAGTGCAGCTAGAAACTCCACTTGTAAAAAAGAAAACTACTTCCAACTGAAACAGTATGGCTGCAGCCAGGGCTGGTACAAGGCTCTCATACCCCTTCCCCCCCGAATCTATGATATGGTATCTCCCCCACTCTACTACATCTCAATTTTCATAAGGTAGTATTCATATAAAATATAAATTTTATTGTAACCTAATTGTGTACAATAATGAATCATATGCAGTGTAGGTGAACAATTCAACTAGAAAATTTTTTTTTTTTTTTTTTTAATAAGAAATCATTTATTGAACAAAGTAACTAATAATAACAAAACAAAAGTCATTGAAACAAAGCAAGTTCAGTCAACCATTGATGACAATTCCCGAACAACGTAACTATAAAAAAATTTTCTATCTTCTGCCAGCCACAATGATGGAGAAAGCATTACCATCGCCAGTGAGACATCCTGCAAGAGCCACTCCATTTCGTGAGGCTTGTTCCTTAATCGAGACACAATCGCGCCAATCTTCTGAAGGAACACCATCAAACATAAGGAGAAATAATGAAGAACAAAAATTCTTCATGGAACCCTGACAACGTCTGAGTTACAAAACCAACTAACCAACCATGAAGCTTAGCACAATCTTTTTCATGGTGCTTGAAAAGGAGCTGGGTATTGCCAAGTAACTTACATTTTCCTTCTGTGATGCCGAGAATAAAAGTCAAGGGGTCTACACCAGGAGTCGGCAACCTATGGTACATGTGCAACACTTTGGCATGCCAAGCAATTTCCAATGACACGCAGCCACAAATGACATCACGAATCTGAACCAATAACTATTACAATGCAAAGATGATATTTAGCCATTTCAATTTTAATATATACTAAAGTAGATATACTATATATTACTATATAAAATATATTGTAGAACCTTGACTTGTATTAAAATACGTATGCTGTTGGCACACTGAATGATTTTAAAACCCTAAGTTGGTACATAGTTAACAAAAGGTTGCCAACCCCTGGTCTACACAACAGCCTCTGATTAACCAACCCTACAACGGCACACAGCCTGCCACATGTTACTTGGAAAAGATATAGCTAGTGGCAAGTAAATGTTTCTTTCTTTCTGTGATACCATGAAGAATAAGTCATTAACATTATTTAAATCAAAATGTAAAAGAATATTATTAATACATTTTGTGTTAAAAAACATTAAGGTCTTCACTACTTTTTAAATTCTGAGAAATATTTTTTATGCTTTGTCTGCATTTTGTCCTTTGCACATTGTTGTGAATATTAGCTGCTTTCCAGAAGCTTTGAGGAAGTCTATTTTAGGAAATACACATTGTTCTATTCTTGGCCTACACATGTCAGAAAAAATGGAAGTAAAGATGTTAACTGTCTTAAATACAGACAAATTAATATTTACGTTCTTCTAAATAAACTTATTGTTATGTTCTGCATATCTCTCTGCGTAGTAATAGATGTAGTACAGTTTTCTGTGTCCTGAATAGCAACCGGGTTTACTAGACATAGCCACCTCATGTTTGCCAATTGTTCTCTATTTATACTTGTCTATCTAATTTGCATACAATACTACACTTATGCTATTATTGCATGTTATTATTAACAACACTTAGAGGAGAGCATGATTTAAGAAAAGAACAAGAAAATAAAACAGAGTTTAACAATGTTCAACAATATTTCAACATTTTAAAAATTGCATACAAGTATAAAAATATAAAGAAAATTACAAGTATTTGTACAACCATTTTTCTCAAGACAAGCAATGTTTATACAAAGACTTGTAATTATTTGTAGATTTTTTATATTTTTATGATTGTAATACAAGCTTAAATATTCATCTGTTTTTCTTTATAGGTATTGTCCTCTTTGGTCTTCAGTGACCTTTCACTACAAAAGGAAGGACTTCTTTGACATTTAGTTCTTGAAGCCAAAGATGACATTACTTTAAACTTAAAAACATTAAACTTTTTAGTTAATACTCATTTGTGTTGATTATTTCATGTTTTTTTTTTAATTTCGCAATCTTCTTGCTTTTGTCAAGATAGTCAACAATAAAGGAATAAATTTAGAGTGAAAGGCAAATATTGTAAAGTATTTACTAAGCTTAGCTTAGTTTGGTACTAAGCCACACTGATGATGAAACTCGGTACAGCAAGAATGGTTTGCATTATTTACATTATTCAGACTGTTATCCTCATCGTCATAGCCATATTTACAACATTTCGGCCATTTTATGCTTCGGCCTTCTTCAGGTGATTGGAATTTTGAACTGAACCCTCACGGACACATGGCCCAGTGGATAAAGACATTGGTTAGATCCAGTAACTAGACTCAAAGAGTTGTGAGTTCAATACCAGGCCAAAGCAGTGTTGAGTTAAAGAGAAATAACTGAGACATCCGGAAGAGGCATGGCACGTGGAGCTAGAACAACCTACCCTGGTGGACGAAAGAAATGTTTTGGTTAAAAATTCCAATCACCTGAAGAAGGCTGCAGCATACAACGGCCAAAACGTTGGGAATATGGCAACAAAGATGAGGATAACAGTTTGAATAATGCAAATAATGCAAGTAATCATAATACCTCATCTCAGAGATATGGACAGATAGTAAGAATCATTTACAAGATGGCTAACTACTGCCCTACAGTGTGATACTCAAACATCCTCATATAGCAGCAATGAGAAATCAGACAAAGCAACCCAGAACATTTTGAGAAAAATAAAACAATATGACCCGGATATAAGAGAGATGTCGGGACCGAAGAAGAAGTCTCTTATATCCGGGTTTCTCTTATATCTGGGTTTGGTCTATTATATATACATTGACACAGACTCTAATTTGGGACCAGATAAAATCTCTCTTATATCCGGGTTTCTCTTATATCTGGGTCTCTTATATCCGGGTTACACTGTATTTAAAGGTACACAAGATCCGCTTAATTTCTGGATCCGGAGTTATTAACATTTTGACTGTTATCCTCACTTTTATTGCCATATCCAGGACATTTCGGCTGTTGTACACTTCAGCCTTCTTCAGATGAATATGGCAGTAATGATGAGTACAACAGTCCGAACGATGTAAATAGTGCAAATAGTTACAATTCTTCATCTCGGAAATATAGACAGATCTCCTCAATTTTGTTGTTATTATGGTGATCATCATTGTGATAATAACAACAAAGATGAGGATAATAGCATGTAAATGAAGATCTCTTTATTTTTCTTCAAATATTAAAATTCTTTCTTAATATTTAGTGCTGCAGTAAAATGAGGGAAAGCATCTTATATTTTTTTTTTTTTTTTTTTTTTTTAATCATATCATCCCAAGCAAGGCCGGAGGCCACTATCATGCAAGGGGTTAAAGAAGGGTTGGAGAAAGAGCAGATAGGAGTAGCAAGGGAGGGGATGTGGAGAAAAAGAAAGACAGTGGGTCAATCAAGGCAAGGGGTCCACAAAAGATCCGGAGCGAGAGCAGATAGGAATGAAAAATGAAAGGATGTGGAGAAGGGAAGTGGATAGATCAAGGCAACTGGAGATGTCGATTGACGCTACACTTAAACCGTTGGAGATTGTATTTGTCAGGGAAACAGTAATAGGGAAGGGAGTTCCATAGGTGAGATGTGCGAGACATGAAGCTATTGGAGTAGAAGAGACGTCTACATCTAACCGTTTCCATGGTGTAGGGGTGGGAGCGGGATGCCAGCCTGGTGGGGCGTTTAAATTCACGAGGCCTGGGGACAAGCGAACGCAACTCCTCAGAGCAATTACCGTGGAAGTACTTGTAAAAAAGGCAGAGTGAGGCAACATCGCGTCTGTGAGAGAAAACATATATCATATACCGTCAAATATGTTAAAGCATATTTGATGGTATATAAGAAAAAAAAATTTGATGACATATAAAGAAATATAGTTTATTGACATAAAAAGAAAGCATAACAGCACTTACCCTCTTGGTTAGACATTGCTTTGCTTGTAAATGACAGATAGTTACCGAGCAAATAACTTTGCTAAAATCATATGGATTCATGTCACCTTTTTGACCAATATACAAAGTAACATCAGCTTTGATTGATGGGTTATGCTTTCCAAAGTCCTCTAAAAATTGTTGGTAGTCAAAAATGAGAGTCGATGTGCTACCATCTGACCGGTGCAGTTTCAATCCATTCTGATTATTTTGATCACAGTAGTATATCCGACATCTGCAATATATTAAAAGATCATTAATGAAAGAAGTTCTTTATTACAAGGGTCATCCAAAAAGTTCTAACCCTCACCCAGAAAGAAGAGCCATAGCTGAACATTTTTGTAGTGGCAACACATGCTACCGCTTCTAAAACTAGAAAATCTAATTCAGATTTCTGTCCGTACTGGGTATGACGATAAACTACATCCGTGTCCTGGGTAAGACGATAAACTACATCCAACAGCAAGGCTTCTGATCAGGAGGTTTTGAGGAGCATGGAACCACCTCTTAATTGCTGGCATTCCCAGGTCCACTCTGACCTGAAGTGGTAGCACCTGTTAGGGTCCCAGCTATGGGCAAATAGTTGACACCTAAACTTGTGTAAAAATAGGTTTTAATACCAGAAATACTTTGTAATAAAAAAAAAAATATTACCAGCAATAATTTTTGAAGGAAAAATTATTATCAGCAATACTTTAAAAAAAATACCAGCAATACAAACAGTTATACATTCTTTGAAAAAAATATGACCAGCTATAGATTTCTTCAAGCAAAAATATTCCCAGAAATAGATTTTTGAAGAAAAACATTACCATCAAAAAAAATTTTGTTGTCATTAAATAACCCGTTGAGGTTGATATGCCATAAAACAAACCAAACCAAACCAATCAGATTTCTGTCTTAATTTCTGTACAGGTGAGGTGTGCAACAAATCTAAAAATGGACAAAACAGAAACCTGGGCACTCATGAAGTATCTGCAAACGAAAGGTATGACCCCCAAGGAAATCCATGAGGACATGGTACAGATACTTGCTGAGGACTCCCCTTTCTATGCAACTGTGAAAAAGTGGCTGCAGAATACAAGCAGGGCAGGGATGACCCTCAGTCATTCAAAAACCACAACCATTGATGAAAAAGTTGATGCCATTCATCATATGGCGTACGTCTTACTGACCAGCAGATAGCTAAGTCCATAGGCATTAGTTCTGGTTGGGTCCATACTGTTTTAACTGAGATCTTGGGGATGGGCAAGCTGTCTCCAAGATGGGTCCTAAGAATGCTGACACCAGAGCAGGAGCTAAAAAGGGTCGACATTTCCAGGACGCTTCTGACCTGCTGACCCTGAGAATTTCCACTGCAGTTTAGTAACTCAAGATGAAACCTGGGTTCAACCACTTTGAATCTGAATCAAAGATTCAAAGCAAATAGTGGAAACATCCCTAAAGGATTTCAAGCAGGCAGCATCTGTTGGGAAGGTGATAGCTTCATTTTCTTTTTTGATTTTGAAGGTGTAATCATGATAGACTATGTGGAAAAGGGAAAAACTATTAATGGACAGTACGATGCAACAGAATTAAGACAACTGAAGGAAGCAATCAAGTTGAAATGCAGTGGGCAACCGAAAGCAGGTGTGCTCTTCCTCCAAGATAAACGCACCCGTTTACACTGCTCAGGTTGCTGTAGCAGAAGCAGCCAACTGTGGCTTTGAATTGCTACCCCATCTCCATTACTTAACAGATTAGCTACATCTGACGTCTTCCTGTTTCCTAGACTCAAAACCCATCTGCATGGTTGCCATTTTGGAAACAATGATTAGATCATATGTGCTGTGGAAGAGTCTTTGGAAGACCAGGATGCCACTTTCTTCCGTGATGGAAAACAAAATCTCCAAATAGGCAAGGTTTAGAACTTTTTGAATGACCCTCGTATATAAAATTAATCTTAAAAAAGATTAAAGCTCAAATTTAGAACCCAAATTTTCTATAATCTTTTGACAAACTTACTGAAAAGTTTCAATAATATTTTAATCTGATTTATTAAAATTTGTTAAAAATAGCAAAAATGAATGTATCAGTTTCAACAATGAAAATACTTTATTTCAGAATTTTAATAAACAATTAATGATAAAAGACATATTTAGAATCTACAACAGGATCTTCTCGTTCACATATTTTATTACAATATTGTATGGGAGTTATAACTTTGAATAAATAATTATAAACCCCCTGACATTTATATATACAAAGATACTTGTAAAAAGGAGAAACAGCAAGACAAAATCTGACAGAAGGATAAGATAAAGAATAAGAAGAGTGTATACAGCCTTTCTTGTAAGTTTTTTTTATAGATGTGTGTAAGGAGTGTCCAGATAATTTAGTTGGAAAATTCAAGAAGTGTCTAGAGTTTTTTTTATCTCAAATTTTTGTTGAGTGCTAAAAGATAAATGTTACAATTATGGCCTGAAAATGAAAAAGCCAAAATTTTCATTGACAGTCTGACCATGTTAACTGCTTGCCTGATAGTGAGAATGACATATGTTTGTGTACAAGAGGAAAGTGGGGTTGATTCCCATTGGTTTAGAAAGAGTGAATTAATGATAATTGTTATAATTATTTTATTATAATTATTTTTTATACTATAATTCTTTTTTATTTATTTACTTTTTATGGACATGACAAAGTGACAATATAATCAATTTGTTATGTATTCTTTATGGGCACAACAATATATTACAGAAGCTGCTTTATCCCAATTACTGTATGTGGTAATGAAAGGCCATTTTAATTATCTCCCCTTATCTAACTCTTCATAACTAAATAGGTATACCTCAAAACATTTAAAAAGTGTCACCATATTTGTACTCCTAATCAAGCTGAATAAAGCTTCTCAAGCACTTTCTTTGAGTGTATTCATTTCACTGTGAATCTTGAAGATACCTTCATTAAGTTTGTATTGTAGCAACTGATAATTTGTGTTTGTGTTGAGAGTTATCACCAATCTCAAATTCTGAAATAATCAATGTTAAGGTAAAAGAAAAAGTAGTAGTCATTGGAAAATATTTCTAAGATAGAATAAAAAATATGAATGAGTAGAACATACTAACATTCCAATAGATAAACTGATAGAAATGTTGATATTCTGTGTACAGACATTCTTCCAACTAGAGTCTGACATAACAAAAGGAAGGCTTGGCTATGTGTTCACCATTTTACCAGTAATGGCAAACAGATACATGAGATACTTCAAGGAAATGGCTTTAGGAACAGCACCCCAAAGGCCAAAAGTATGACTGAGATATGTAGATAGCACCTTTATACTCTGGCATCTCCAGGAAGCTATACAAATACTGTTGGACCATGAAAATAATTCCTGGATGTACTAATAACTTGCACAGAAAATGGGTTCAAGTCATCCGTATATCACAAGGCAACCTTCAATGAACAATACCTCAACTCCAATTCTCACCATACACAGTGTGAAGAAAGGGATTATGTGATGTCAAAAACATTGACAAAAATTGATGACTCACATACATAGAAACAGGAAATGATTAGCATGAAATGTACCTTTCGGAATAACAACTACCCTGCAAACATAACATCAGCTACAGAAGAGCCAAGGAGGAAGACCAGAAAATTGCCAGTTTGCAAGTTCACTTACAAGTCTGTTTGGTTAGCAATATTTTAACTAAAGGTCAGTAAAGTCGTGAGTCAATGAAAGATTTGAGTGACCAGAGCTTTAATAGAACTCTCTTGTGGAAGAAACTTGTTACAAGATGGATGGTCTAAGACAGGAGTGGGCAAACGTTTCAGTGCAAGGGCCACATTCAAAAATTCACAATTTTATTGGGGTGCATAGTATATTAACCCAAAATAATTAATATTTAAAATAGACAAAAAAAGGCTTTTAAAGAAAAAAATGCAATTAATTTTTATTAATTAATATTTTAAAGTACTGTAGAAGATTCACATGAAACGCATTTATTTGAAAAACAAAGTAACTCAGTTTAAAGTAATTTAAAGAAAAAAATATAAGTATTTTAAGTTGAAGATTTACATGAGACACATTTGAAAGAAAAAATAAACTTGTTTTAAGAAAAAAAATATTTTTATTAATTAATATTATAAAGTAGAAAGCATACTTATTTGAAAAACAAATTAACTCTGCATAAAGAAATAAAAAACAATTCTTACTAATATTTTAAAGTAGCAACTTCAAATAAAACACATATAAATTAACTAAATTTAAAGAAAAAAATGAATTTAGATTTTGAAGTAGTAACTTCACATGAAAGAGATTTGTTTGAAAAAAAGTAATTCAGTTTAAAGAAAAAGAAATTTATTGATATTTTGAAGTCGTAACTTCACATGAAAGAGATTTATTTGAAAAACAAAGTAACTCAGTAAGAGAAGAGGATCTCAATGACGCAATGAGAATAATGCATTTGACTGCAGTCATTTACCAATTTGTTAAAATGAGGCATCAAGTTGCTTGTAACAATTATTTTTGCATTGTCTGTCTATATTTCTGAGATGAGGTATTATGTACGGGAATTTACATTAGTCGGACTATTGTCCTCATCTTTGTCGCCATATTTGTCACAACGTTTCGGCCATTCTACGCTCCGGCCTTCTTCAGGTGGTTGGAATTTCCTCAAGGACACATGGCACAGTGGATAAAGGCGTTGGTTAGATCCAGTGACAGACCCAAAGAATGTGAGTTCAATACCCGGTTCAGGCAGTGGAGAACTTTCAGAGGGAAAATTACCAGGAGATAACTGATAACTGACATCCATCAAACATGGCTCGTGGAACTAGAACAGTCTACCCCAGTGATCAAAATAAAGAATTCGGTTCGAAATTCCAACCACCTGAAGAAGGCTGGAGCGTACAACGGCCGAAACGTTGTGACAAATATGCCGACAAAGATGAGGACAATAGTCCGACTAATGTAAACACTATTTTTGCATTGTTTGGTAATTTTCTTTTTCAAATTTACTAACATTTGGTGGGCTGCATGAATTCTTTTGGTGAGCCACATGTGGCATGTGGGCTGTAGTTTGCCCACCCCTAGTCTAAGATGAAGTGATGTCATTATTCCATGAATAAGTTGGAATATTATTGATATTGTTCTTTATTTCAATCACTAGTATTTCCAACCAATACATTCTTCAGCCTTCATTATGAGCATCTGATGATCTATAGAAGACAGTAACTTTTTTTTATTTACATTCAGACTACTGTCCTCATTTTTGTTGTTATTATAACAAAATTTTAAACACTGTGCCCTCTGTCTTTCATCAGGTGCTTGAGAAGCCTTCGTAAATATAGTCAAGCATGACAGGTAGCAGCAGGTATAAGCAGATTAGCTTTAAGGCTCCAAGTTCTACACTCAGGATTGTCCCACAAGACAACAGCCTAGTGCAGTAGTCAGCAACCTTTTGAAGAGTGGCCAGACAGCTGTGCTGTGTCTTGGAGGAGGGCCATGATATCAAATGTACTATAATAAATTGTTTCAACCTAAGACCATCCAGAAGGCTTCTTTGGTTTGGAGGTTTAAAAAAATGTTAATGTTATATTATTTAAATAATGTTCATTATTTTACTGCAGCAATAACAGGACAACATCTAACACAAACAAAAAAAATGCAAATTCCTTACTACAAATGAAATACAGTTAGAAATGGCCAATTATTTAATGAGACATTTGTTTCTGTTTATTGTTTGATAACTTTTCAACATCAGGTGAAATAATTGTTGATGACAGGAGCAAAACAGCATCCAGGTGGTCATCATCCAACCTTGTTCTGAAATGACTTTTAGTATATTTCATTTTTGAAAAACATTGTTCACAAGCATATGTACTTCCAAATAAAGATACTATCATTTTGACATTATTCAATAGGCTTTTACATTTTCCGTTGGGCAAATCATATTTCTTGTAGAAGTCAGCAGTGGACTTTGAATTAAATTTTGATTTCAAAATTTTGTCACATTGTAAGTCAATTCGCTCCAGCTGATATTTTTCTGCCATTTGCTCCACAAATGAATTAGGTAATTACTGTCCACGCGTAAAGTTGGCAGGCCAGACAAAAATCCTTTGTGGGTCAGATGTGGCCCAGGGGTTACCGATCCATGGCCTAGTGAATTAAAGTGTTAGTTTGTGAATTTGGAGATATATAGTAATTGTAAGCTTGGAGAGTGCAGACTTAGACCCTGTAAATGAGCAAAATACTAAAGAACAAAACAAGATATCCCTTGACATAGACAGTGGAACAAGAAGTCTATCCCATAGATTAAATAAAGGGTTCACAATAGCTGAAACATTGTGATGATGACATTAGTCTGAATGTAAATAATAATTACTCATCTCAGAAATTTAGAGAGAAAAAAATTCTCTTTGATTCTCAACTTCTCAAAGAGATTAAAAAAAATAAAGTACAAATCTGCATTAGATGTTAAATGCAAGTGGATTTGAACAAATATGGTGTTTGCAAGCAGGTCTTTTAAGTGAAATAATAACCTCCCTCATAATAACCATCTTTATAATAAATTCCCTCATAATAAACTACCACATAATAACCTCTTTCAAAATAACCACTTTCATAATTGTTATGGTCCAGGTTCCTTGTTACCCCGGTGATGGTCCAAGGTAGAACCAATGAAGAATAACTCGAACACAGGTATGGAATAACACAGATATATTACAAACAGAAATATATACAGAGAAGTAAAAGTATTAGTAATGACTATCAGATTTGGTTAGAGTGAACTATGTTGTCTCGACAAGTATCACTATTCCAATGTTCTTACAATCATCCTCTCTGCTCCCTCTTGAGGCACAGTATGTATAATGTCCGGAATAGTCCATTATTATTATGGGTAAGTTCTCATAACAATAATAAACTCCCTCATAATAACCACCTTCATAATAACTGCCTAAATAATAATCTTCCTCATAATAAGCTCCTTCATAATAAAGTCTCTCATAATAACTGTCTCAGTAATAATCTTCCTCATAATAACCACCTTCATAATAAAGTCTCTCATAATAACTGCCTCAATAATAATCTTCCTCATAATAACCACCTTCATAATAAAGTCTTTTGTAATAACTGCCTCAATAATAATCTTCCTCATAATAACCGCCTTCATAATAACCAACTTCATAATAAAGTCTCTCATAATAACTACCTCAATAATAATCTTCCTCATAATAACCACCTTCATAATAAAGTCTCTCATAATAACTGCCTCAATAATAATCTTCCTCATAATAACCTTCATAATAACCACCTTCATAATAAAGTCTTTTGTAATAACTGCCTCAATAATAATCTTCCTCATAATATCCTCTTACATGCTTATTTATTTATTAGAATTTCAGTTGAAAAAATAACTATGGGAAAATGTTAACAGTTTATTACTAATAAATTAAAAAATATGTATTTTAATAACATTTCCAATAAGTAAAAACATTTCTAACATAGAAAGATATCAAAATATGGTCTTTCCAATAATTTATTTTAATAAAAATGGAAATATGTCAACTTACTTGCAGAGACGCTTTGCAATGATGTTTCTGTTTGCATCAATTATGATGTAGATGCCGTCCTTCAGATTTGGCCAGAGCACAGAGGTAATGGCTTGGATTTCTTCTGTGTCTGGACTGATGTCCGGAAATGAAATCACTTCATAATCCTAATATTTATAGAAATTTAGTCATTGTAAAAGCATTTAAAGTAATGGATATATTTTAGGGAAATGAATAAAAACAATTGTAAAATCCAGTAAGGAAAGATATGATGTGAAGGGGCATGAACATTGTGGAATCTCAGTGTAACCGAAAATGAATATGAATTTGAGAAATTATTTCTGCAGATTCCTGATCTGACCAAACCTAACTAACAAAAAATTAACCAAAAACAAACTTGAACACGTTAGTGCATTTTTCTTGCTATAGAAAACTGAACATAAAAATATGAAGGCCAAGTTTAACATCTATGGAAGACATAAAATATATTTCTCATGAAAAATATGTCTATATTTACTAAATTTACATAAATAAAGAACAAGTACAAATAAGGTATAAGGAGAAAGTTTTGCACCAAGTTAACAAATGGGGAGGTTCTGCCAAGTAATCCAGTGTTTAACTAACCTTAAATATTAACTATTAGGTTGGTGCAAAAATAATGTCGTTTTTTGACGTTCAACTTCATGTGAGAAAACGACATTATTTTTGCACCAACCTAATACTAA
>OZ038478.1:9770105-9772605 GCA_964036315.1 Acanthosepion esculentum
TATTCTAGTGAGACAAATTTGGTAACCATTGCACCGCATCGAGGTGCCCCTAGTGATTTTCCAAGCGTAGCTTAGATGTGGCACAAGGCCGAATGTATGGGGAACACAGTGAGGAATGATCTCACTACCCAATCGTAATTTTTTGTAGCAAGACAAGCTTGCTAACCATTACACCACCTCGAGGTGCTCCCAGTGATTTTCCAAGTGTAGCTTAGTTGTGGCACAAGGCCGAAAGTATGGGGAACCCTGTGAGAATCGGACTCACTACTCAGTCATAATTGTTCTAGTGAGACAAATTTGGTAACTATTACACCGCATCGAGGTGCCCCTAGTGATTTTCCAAGCGTAGCTTAGATGTGGCACAAGGCCGAAAGTAGGGGATATCTAGTGAGGAACGATCTCACTACTCAGTTATAATTGTTCTAGCGACACAAACTTGCTAACCATTAGACCTCCTCGAGGTGATTTTCCAAGTGTAGCTTAGATGTGGCACAAGGCCGAAATTAGGGGGTACCCATTGAGAATTGAATTCACTACTCAGCCATAATTGTTCTAGCAAGACAAACTTGCTAACCATTACACTGTGTTGAGGTGCCCTGGTGATTGTTGTATATATTGAAAAGGATAGGTCAGATTTAAACATGGTTGAATTAAGGCCAAGAATGTTACACGGCCACAGGATTTAAGCATACATCGTATTTATTTAAACCTGAAAACTTATAAAAAGTAACCAGCTAACTAAAGTGTTCAAAGGAGATTTCCTTGCTGCTGTACGATTACGAATTTCTTAAATGCCTAATAGTTATATTTAATATGAATAATTTCATGAGACATTGCATTATCCAGATCTGTTAGCCTTTACTCGAGTATGGATTTGGCTTTGCGCAACTTCTGGGAGGAGATTCCAGACCATGGATGAGATTAAGAACATGAAGAGGCAGCTGATCCATAAAAAGTACTATGCAAATTGTTTGGGAAAGTAGAATTGTGTGAGGAAACAAAAAGTACTTTGAAGAGGAGTATGATACCATTGCCCTAGGTAAGATTTTTTTTTTGTCAATATTAAATGGCTGAATTATTTCCAGACAGATTTTGTATAATGTATTTGATGGTTGCTAAAACAAAGGATTTTTTTAGAATGATGCCCTATAAAAGACATAAATCATACTTACCATATTGTAACCTCCTGAATTCTTCTGAAAGAACAGGAAAAAAAGTGTCATTTTTTTTAAAAGAATTACAGAGATTACATTAGTTACACCAAATGGAATCCATAGAAAATAATAAAACAGTCATTCGCTTCAAAGTCTGTCAGTGTATAGAGTCAATCATTACTCTTGATTTCTACTTATTGGTATGTGCTCTGGAGATTCAAAGTACTATAAATGTGATATTTGGCAATTTCGCTCACTGTCTCATTGATGTGAGGTAGCAGGTATGCATCGAAGTGGGTGAACCTATTAATTGTCTTAAAGTAGTTTATTAGTAATCTCTTTTTGCAAAAAAGAAGACTATGTCATCGTATAGGCATTAAAAAAATGGAGGCATTACCTAATCGGGCATCACTTCACAATCATAACTGACTACAAATCAGTTGCATTTATGCTTAATTCCAAGTCAAAAAGTAAAATTAAAAACGAAAATATAGCACAATAGAAGATCAAGCTCTCTAGTTTCTCCTTCGTCCTGGCAAAGAAAAGGCTGTGGTAGATGCATTATTGAGAGTTATTAGCACTATGACAAGTTCTAATGATCTCCAAACTCTACGTAATAAACCGGACATGACTAGAATGACACACATAGTACAATGCCAAGATTTGCCTTACTCTGTTATAACATCCTGCCAAATCTGCATGGAACACAAGCCACAATTTTATTGGTCAACTCCGAAAGCCCTCATAAAAGCCACTCAACCATTCAAAAGACCAAATGTGAACTTCAAGGGTCTCCTAGAATCGAAAACCAGAAACAGATACCTGCTTATTATTATCAATGAATATTCATGATTTCCGTTCACATATCCTTGCCCAGATACATCTTCAAACTCGGGAATAAAATGTCTGCACTCTTTGTTTGCCCTTTATGGAGCGCCAGCATATATCCATTCAGATCAAGGAACATCGTTCAGTCAGGCAATTTCTCCACAGACAAGCTGTAAGTTGGACTATGCCTTGTACCTCCAAGGCAATAGGCAGTGCAAAAAATACAATGGCATTATTTGGAAAAACCATTCAGTTGGCTGCCCCAAATCGAAAGTGCCCAATCACTGACTGAGAAAACCTCCTCCCAGAACGCTATTCAAACCCTTTTGTGCACCACAACGAATGCCACACCATATGAAAGTTTCTACCATTCCAACATAGGAGTTCACAAGGAACCTCACTCTCCTCATGGTTGTCGCAACCTGGCACTGTCCTTCAGAGATACCATGTTCAACACAGTAAAAACAACCGACTAGTAAATAAATTCAAATTGATACATGCAAACCCACATTACATGT
>OZ038478.1:9780105-9972605 GCA_964036315.1 Acanthosepion esculentum
TAATTCAACATAAAAATCTGCACCAATGTGAATAAATTTTAAAGATGATGGCCTAAAATGATTCCAATTATAAAGTGCCATATCAACAGGTCCATCATCAATGACAGCAAATATGGCGGAAATCCTGTATGTAAGCACATTATCGATATTAAAGCAAATCTCATTGAGTCAATATGTGAAATTTTTAAGTTAGGATAAAAGTTGTAAGCTGCATATTTCACACTCAAAATGTCTGTAAAGTGCTAATCCAAACCACAACACAATTGTGAGTGTGAAATGTCAAAGCCTAAACAATAGTCAAATGCCTGGGAAAATACGGATATAATGAAGGTATTAAAACTCTATTTAATGAATTTATTAAAATAAAAGATTATACAGAAAAAAGTGTCAGAATCAAGTCTGAATTTGAAGCACTATCATGGTTTATTAGTATGCAGCTTAATGGCACTGACCTGTATTTGTTTTTGCCTAAGTTCTTGTACAAAATATTTTCATATGCCAATTTGCAAACATCAGTTTAGTACTGTCATATCTACACAACTGGATCAATACTCAAGCTTTCACATGTGTAACAGGTAAAATTCAATCAATAGCTATTGTAATCTATTCTTTCACCTTTAAACTGTTATTTTAATGAGATACGGATAAGAACACATTAACTAGTTACCATGTGTCAACATGATTCGAGTTCAGTCTGTAACACTGATGAGAGAGAACTGAGAATGTTCATGAATCTTTTTTGTTTCTTTTGGAGACAACTACTGCGGAAACTGTTGTAATGCTTCCAGAAAATTTTAAGCAAGAAAAATTTGGTAAACCACAGCTCTACAGGTGGTTGTTGTATTTCAAAAATGAAGTTAGACCTGTTACGATCAGGTTGAATTTCAGTAAATAGAAAAAGATGAAATTCTTGAAAAATGCTTATCCTGAAATCAATAAAAATTGTCATCGATCCACTGATGAGATATCTTAGGTGATTGTTTTGTCTTTGAGTTCATGTTTACAAATGAAATGCATTTCCATAAAAGTTGTGCCTCGTTTTCTCACAAAACAGAAAAAAATGTTTGGGAGAATGTAAATCACAATGGTCAATTTGGGTCACAATTTGTTGGAATGGTCAATATTAGTCACAGTCTGTAGGAATGGTCAATATGGGTCACAATTTGTTAGAATGGTCAATATTAGTCACAATTTGTTGGAATGCTCAATATTAGTCACAGTCTGTAGGAATGGTCAATATGGGTCACAATTTGTTGGAATGGTCAATATTAGTCACAGTCTGTAAGAATGGTCAATATGGGTCACAATTTGTTAGAATGGTCAATATTAGTCACAATTTGTTGGAATGCTCAATATTAGTCACAGTCTGTAGGAATGGTCAATATGGGTCACAATTTGTTGGAATGGTCAATATTAGTCACAGTCTGTAGGAATGGTCAATTTGGGTCACAATTTGTTGGAATGGTCAATATTAGTCATATTCTGTAGGAATGGTCAATATGGGTCACAATTTGTTGGAATGGTCAATATTAGTCACAGTCTGTAAGAATGGTCAATATGGGTCACAATTTGTTAGAATGGTCAATATTAGTCACAGTCTGTAGGAATGGTCAATATGGGTCACAATTTGTTAGAATGATCAATATTAGTCACAGTCTGTAAGAATGGTCAATATGGGTCACAATTTGTTAGAATGGTCAATATTAGTCACATTCTGTAGGAATGGTCAATATGGGTCACAATTTGTTAGAATGGTCAATATTAGTCACATTCTGTAGGAATGGTCAATATGGGTCACAATTTGTTGGAATGGTCAATATTAGTCACAGTCTGTAAGAATGGTCAATATGGGTCACAATTTGTTAGAATTGTCAATATTAGTCACAGTCTGTAGGAATGGTCAATTTGGGTCACAATTTGTTAGAATGTTCAATATTAGTCACATTCTGAAGGAATGGTCAATTTGGGTCACAATTTGTTGGAATGCTCAATATTAGTCACAGTCTGTAGGAATGGTCAATATGGGTCACAATTTGTTGGAATGATCAATATTAGTCACAGTCTGTAAGAATGGTCAATATTAGTCACAATTTGTTGGAATGGTCAATATTAGTCACAATTTGTTGGAATGCTCAATATTAGTCACAGTTTGTAGGAATGGTCAATATGGGTCACAATTTGTTGGAATGGTCAATATTAGTCACAGTCTGTAGGAATGGTCAATATTAGTCACATTCTGTAGGAATGGTCAATATGGGTCACAATTTGTTGGAATGGTCAATATTAGTCACAGTCTGTAGGAATGGTCAATTTGGGTCACAATTTGTTAGAATGGTCAGTATTAGTCACAATTTGTTGGAATGGTCAATATTAGTCACAGTCTGTAGGAATGGTCAATATTAGTCACATTCTGTAAGAATGGTCAATATGGGTCACAATTTGTTAGAATGGTCAATATTAGTCACAATTTGTTGGAATGCTCAATATTAGTCACAGTCTGTAGGAATGGTCAATATGGGTCACAATTTTTTGAAATGGTCAATTAGAATGAGAGTCATAATTTGATGGAAGAACCCAGTTTATTCCCAATGTTGTAACTGGTGAGGAGTAGTCTTTAGCGTACAATGGCCAAGACATTGTCAGTATCACAATCAAGAGAACTATACTAATTCAAGACATAATAATTTTTCTTCACCTTTGTTATTTTCACATGTTTCAGCACCAGCCTGTTTGAAGCATATTTATTTTTAATCATTTCACTCTAAACAAGGCAATAAAGCCACTAAGACACAAGGGGGGTTACAGTGTGTGAGAGAATATGAAAAAAAATACAAACATTATTAACACCATTCAAGCTTGTCATTCTTGTTGTTTGCTTTAAAGATTGAAGGATTACAACCAGAAAATCTTTTCCCTCCTAAAAAATTGAAATTAAAAATTGGAAAATATATTCATTAACCAATAAAACTTCTGAGTTTAATAAATCTAACTTTCAACTTCTAGTGATCTGAATTTTTCTTATAAATAGTGTAACGTAAGTTAGTCTTTTAGTATATCTTCAACCAGGGATGTGAATAATATTTAACACTGAAATTATCTTATTGAATACTTTTTCGTGAATTAATTCTCATTTTTAAAGTATTTTCATAAACCAGCAAAATATAAACAAAGCATGATTGTAGCAGCTGTAGTAGTAGTAGTATAAATATTAGCGTCTGACAGTTTGCCTGTCAGCTAACTTACTTTACACTGCAAATACATAATATAATGTAAATCATGGATTTTTGTATGATAAATTCATATATACCTTTCATTCTATACTAACACAATTCATGTCTTTTGTGTTGTAAAAAGAAAAACAAAACATTTTTTCATACAAACTTTGTTTGCAAGGAACTTTATAACTTGTTTCTTTCAACTTAAAAAACAAAGTTTATTTTTATATTCAGTACTAAAATTATTTAAATTTGTAGAGCTGTGTTTGAAGGTTATTTCTTTTTACTTTTCACACACTTTTTCCTCTACAGACAGATAATGAAGAGCCATAGTTAGATAATGAAAAGTCATAGATAGATTATTAAGAAACAAAGAGAAACAAACCCATGTCCATATTCATTTGCAATGGAAAATCATCAACCTCCTGGAAATAGAAAAAAGAAGTCATTATTATGAATTTTTTATAAAATTATTAAACAAAACACTGAAAAGAAATGATCTTTTCAGTTTCATCATAGAAAGAGAAAGCAAATGGATGCATGTGAAGCCATAGCAAAGAATACAAGAGCAAAGATCAGCTGTTAAAAGAAAAATTGCAGGAACAGTGAAAGGCTGTAGTCCAGGAAGAAACTGTGTAATCAGTCACGATTGATCATATATGGAGGGAGAGGAATAATTAACCTCTATGGAATGACATCAAGATTAAAAACAGTATAACATTGGAGGATAGGGCAACTGAAAGAATCAGCACATGTTATGTTCTGACAATCTCCTCAGTAGACCCAGCATAGAGAAAAATACCATTTGAAAGCATTTGATTAGAAAAGAAAAGAAACTTCATTTCAGTAAGGATTTCACCACCTGAATACAAGGATTAAGTTTAAGGCTCCAAAATTTCACCTCTGTAGTGTTTAAGCCCATAGATTAAAATGTTGTTTAAAATATATTTGCTTCCCTGGCAGTGGTGAGTTCAATCTCTGAATCTGGTAGTACTGTTTCAGTGGAAGAAACAAACAAGTGACACAAATGTGAATAACATTAGTGAGTATTAACTGATATAATTTATCTCCCCTGAGCACTGAAAGTGGAATGAAAACTATCTACCTCCATGGATTGAATAAAGTGTTTGGATCAAAACTGACAAAGGTTACAAAAGCCAATACATTGTGAGTATAACAACCATGCTGGCCCAAACAGAAAGGTATATAATAATTTTTCTGGTGTGTATTTCTTTTTTTTGATTGGGTATATTTTGAGGTAATGCTCTGGGTTAGTGATAATAATGTTTAAACCACCAATTTATGCCTGGCCTTATAGGAAACTTATGTTTGAGGTACTACAGTAGCTGCTTTTGTTATAGTCAGTGTGTAAATGGTTATTCCTCATAGTACAGAAGAAATATTCATGTTTTCCACTTTAAAAATGAGAAATATAAGCTCACCATCTGTAGATTATTTTCTTGAGTCGGCAGTGGTTCATTATATGTTGAGTTGTCTGAAAATAAATAATATATATATATATAATAATATATTATGACAATATAAAAGGATGATATTGATTGACAGAGTCTCCTATAAAACAATTTTCAAACCTCATGGGATATTGAAACTGGCATCAGAATTAAGTCAATTTATTTCTCTTCAAAATTATAAATATAATTTTCAACACCATTAAGTGCTACACAATTTCCTAAACAATGTGTCTACTTTTTCATCTCATCCATGATGGATGTTTCTAGTTTGACTTTTGTCGCAATTACATACATCAATTTTAACAAGAATTATTTACATTTGGACCAATGCACTCATTTTTGTTATTGTCATCTCATTATTGTCAATGAGAAAGTGATGTAGCAAGCAAAAGGAGATCAAGCCTATCATAGCGTCTTGCTACACTGTTTATTTCATCATGGCTGACAATCTATTTCTTGTAACTTTGCCCTTTTGTTGTTGCAACCCCTACTCTGTAAAAACCTTTTTTATGCAACCTTAAACAATTATTTAAATTTAATAATTCACTACATGATGTAGATATTTGATTATGGTTACATGCTATAAATACTACTTCTGTCTTTGTCGTGGTATAATTTGTAACCTCGAGTAAATTGATATTTTTTTCATTATGTCTAGTTGTTACGAAATATGGCATATGTTGTAACACTCCTTATACCATAAAACCAGCAGCCAAAGATTGCCCCTTTAGAGGAGGGGTTTTCTCTCTATGCTATACAGCAACACTTCTTGTGCAGTTGAGCACTTTCACCAAGCGAGAGAACTTTGGGTTGTATAGTGACCGTGTTCTTCAGGAATAGTATGATGCCTGTTCCCATATCCTTGATAGGAATCTTTTAAGGTTCCTATTTATTTTGCCAGGTTACCAAGCAGTCCACTGTCTTTAGCAGTAGGTCATTTCTAACAAGTAGATTGTCGGGTTGCTGTGTGATCCTTATGTGGCCCATGGTCTGCCTGATCATGGGTGCAATCTGGACGTACACCTACACAGTGAGTATCCTACTCAATGCTAAAACTCTGTTTTTCCCTTGATTACATGGTATGTGATTACCATTTGTCCTTTTAAGGGCAAATTTAAGTTATTCCCGCCAACTGCATGGGTCATTGCATGACAACTTGTTCTGGTATTCTTCAGTGCTTGTTAATGGTTCCAGCATCCTCAGTGCACAACCACTTGTTCCAGTATCTCCTGAGTTCATCTGCAGTCCCGTCACCTTTAATATTCCAGAATTTTTCTATGCATAGCAGTCATTTCTGTCACATACCAATCTTCTCCTGAGTTCATCAGCATCTTATACGCAAAGCAATTGTCCTTGACATAGACCATTCTTTCCTAGTATACAGTGGCATTTTCCACGGCCAGCAATTGTCATTGATGTACACCATTCTTTCCTAGTGCACAGTGGCATTTTCTACGGCCAGAAATTGTCATTGACGTACACCATTCTTTCCTAGTGCACAGCATGTCATCTCTGGTGTCCACCAGCATTCTTCTGTGTATATCTGTTACCTTTTGCACATGTCAACTGACACAGCTTACCTTACTTCGAACATCAACTGTTCCAGTTACCTTCTGCGTATGTCAACTGTTTTGGCATATTCTTTTGCACATCAACAGTTCCAATTATTTACTGTGTGTGTATCAACTCTTCTGGTCAATATTCTACACATCCTTCTATCAGTTCATCTCTTGTGTATACAATACTGATTTTGTGTAACATATCAATCGTTATGGTTTCTTCATTGGTGGTGCTACATAAACTTTTTTTCCCCAATCTATTTTAACGCATGACAAATGAACATTTCTCGTTATTAAATTTCGGGTTCCCAACCATTGCTTTTCATCCGATTCCTCCGGAACTCTTTTCAACATCTATATTTCGCATTTTCTTCCTTGGAATTGCATTTTATTTGCCAAGAATAAATTTTGGCATATTTATTTGAATTCCTCGTTTTTGTTGTCCTCACCTTTGACCTGTCAGATCATTGTGTTTATTTTTAAATGTTAGTGGGCACCATCTGATTAAACTAACACAGGCTCATGTTCCCTGCTACAAGCCTCACAGCAAGGAAGCAGAAGCTGCAAGCAGATAATAAAATCATTAGATGTAAGCACCCCAAGATTATCCCATGGGAAAAGAGCTTCAAGAATTAAAGCACTAATTTATGAATTTGGTGGTGTAGTAAGTGTTGGTTTAATCTTTGTGTTGTGTTGTATAAACACAGTGGAAACAATGGTAATAGTAATATTAGCCATTTCCCTATAAGGAAACATTTGGCATTCATTGACCGAGCACAGCCAGTACTGTTTTTGGTTGAAATTCATAAAATCTTTCTCTTGAAACAATTTTTTTTACGAAAACAGGTTTTTCAAATCCAGTAGCTTTTATTGCTCTTTCTCCAATATTGATTGTAGTTTCCTTCTGAGCCTTTTGATTGAAGTGGTGTGGAATGTCAACATCTTGATTATATCATTATTTTCTCTTAGAGTTACATGTGCTAAACATTTTAGTTGTTGCATTTGTTGGAAGTCATCAAGGGATGTGGTTTCTGTTATTTTGCACAGGTCTTTGTCTGCTTTACTCACCAAATGCCTTTCTTCAGTTTTGATCTTAGGAAGTATACAGCAGACATTTTAGATATTTCTGAATAAGTTTGTTACCATGCATGGCATCCATATAAAAGTCTTGATCTGACGAGGCTATTTAAGAACATATCTTGAGTTTTCAGGTTAATGTTTTGGTTTTGTAGCAATTTGTGGTATTGGGTGAAACTACTTCTGGCCCAGCCTATTCTATGTTCAATTTCATTTATCCTATATAATAAATTTGGTATAGCTGATCCATACACCAAGGTGCCTGGAGTGTTTAATATTTACTAATTCTACATCCTTTATTTTTATGATGAATTCAGGGTATCAGTGCCATCACTGCTTTCATTCCAATTCCAGATCGTAGTTTCTGTTTTGGAAAGGTTGATCTTAAGTCCTATTTCTTAGAACACTTGATAGAAGATGTTTTAATTTTGATGATGGAATCAGGGTAGGTGCGATCACTGTTTCATTCAAATTCCAGGTCATAGTTTCTTTTTTGGAAAGGTTTATGTTGAGTCCCATTTCTTGGAATACTTGATAGACGATGCTGATTTTCTGTTCACCTATGTCATCAGCATCGTTCCACTCATCATCAGTACATTGGTCTCGGGAGGGGAGGAAAGAGGATCATTGTCTTCTATTGGTAGACTCATTTCGGATGCAATATAGAAGGTCTAAATGGTCAGTGCCCATCTCAGCATGGTGAGCAATAACTGAGCTGTACTAGAAAGAGAACAAGATGAGTTATCCATGAGAGTAATAGACTCCTACATTCATTTATCGTGAGTACCATGTCTGAAACATTTATAAAGCCCTGTGAGAAGATGAATGGAGGCATAATGTCGCCTTCTCAATAACTGAGCTGTACTAGAAAGAGAACAAGATGAGTTATCCATGAGAGTAATAGACTCCTACATTCATTTATCGTGAGTACCATGTCTGAAACATTTATAAAGCCCTGTGAGAAGATGAATGGAGGCATAATGTCGCCTTCTCAATAACTGAGCTGTACTAGAAAGAGAACAAGATGAGTTATCCATGAGAGTAATAGACTCCTACATTCATTTATCGTGAGTACCATGTCTGAAACATTTATAAAGCCCTGTGAGAAGATGAATGGAGGCATAATGTCGCCTTCTCAATAACTGAGCTGTACTAGAAAGAGAACAAGATGAGTTATCCATGAGAGTAATAGACTCCTACATTCATTTATCGTGAGTACCATGTCTGAAACATTTATAAAGCCCTGTGAGAAGATGAATGGAGGCATAATGTCGCCTTCTCAATAACTGAGCTGTACTAGAAAGAGAACAAGATGAGCTAGCCATAGGTATGGACAGTAGAATGAGAACAATCTACTCCTGTAAATTAAATAAAGGGATCTGAAGTTTACCCAGATCAATAGATATCTGAAGGATAGAGGGTACAACAATCAACACTTGACAATAATGACAACGTCATTATTCTAAATGTAAATAATGAGAACTTCATTTCAGAAATGAAAACTTTCAATTATGACAACAACCAAAACACTAATGTTGCCAAATTGAGACTGTATAAAGCAGGGGTCGGCAACCTATGGCATGTGTGCCACATGTGGCATGACAAGCAATTTCCAATGACACGCAGCCACAAATGACATCACAAAGTCCAAACCAATAAGTACTACAACACAAAGAAGATAGTTAGCTCCTTCAATTTTAATATATACTAAAATATATATATATATATATATATATATATATATATATATATATATATATGCACATTTCATTAAAAATGACTGACAAGGTGCTTTTATTTAGTTTTTTATATAATTTCTCATGCGATCTAATAAAGTTTTTCTTTTCAGAGGATAAATTATATAAAAACTGTCCGAATGTTCTTTTTATCCGAGCGCTTTCGGCTATACACTTAGTCATTTTCAAGGATTATATTTCAACTGTTAGAATTAGAAATAGTTTGTTATATGGATGTTTGATAAAGTGATTCATTTTTTGTTTCAAAACACGGTCAAGATATTATGTCCATGTTTTTATAAAAAAAAATTATATAAAAAACTAAATAAAAGCACCTTGTCAGTCGTTTTTAATGAAATGTGCATGAAAGAAGGATTGCTGCCTAAATACACAAATATATATATATATATATATATATATATTGTAGAACAGGTATATTGACCTTGATTTTAAAATCCTAAGTCAGCACATAGTTAGAAAAAGGTTGCTGACCCCTGGTATAGAGGATGTGGTACTTGTTGACGGCAATGTAGATTTGTTATTATGATGCAAAAACATCTCCTTTAAGACTGTATTCTGTAGATGCATTATTTAAGTGCTCACAAGATTTCACAATAGCTTACCAAATTGATTTGCATTCTCTTTATTAGCAATTCCTTATCAACTGCTTTATAAATGTTTCAGACATGGTACTCATGATAAATGGATGATGTAACTTAATATTATCATTCAGCAAGCTGACATGAAGCAGTATTTAAATATTATCAAATACATGTTCAAACATATTTCTATTTATTATTACTTATGCCTCCCAGTAGAAGACCTTATTAATCAATTGTTCTTTATGTATGATAAATGAGGATTGTCTGGATTATGCAGCCATTTTGAATATTTCAAAATGGATTTGTACAGCCCTGATGTAATCAGGCAACCAATGAGAGGAGATCTTAATGTACATGTGTGAATAGACACAATCCTATAAATTTATTCAAGTGGCAGTGAGATATCATGAATTGATATTAGGGTGTATCAAAACAGAATTGGGAAAAGTAAGGAAAAGGAGGATGTGTAGGGGAAGAGGAAAAAAGAAAAGAAAGGAGGAAAGGATAAAGAAAGTATGAAGAAAGAAAGAAAGAAAGAAAACAAAAGAGTAGGAAGGAGAAAATAAGGTATGAAGAAGAAAAGAGAGGAAAAAGAAGGAAGAAAGGTATAAAGAGAAGAGAAAGGAGTTACAAAGGTGTGAAGAAAGAAAGAAACAAAGAGAGGAAAAAGGAGAAAATAAGGTATGAAGAGGGAAAAAGAAGAGGAAGAAAGAAAGAAGGAAAGGCATGAAGTAAAGAGAGGGTGATGAGAGAAAGAAGGTACAAAGAATGAATGAGAGGAGGAAGGGAGAAAGAATGCATAAAGAAGGAAAGAAAGGAGGAAGAAGGAGAAGAGAGAAGGTAAAAAAGAAAAAAGTGTGAAGATTTATTTAATATTCTTCTTATTGTGATATACAACTTATACTGTATTTATACAAGTTGTGATGGGTAAATTGACGCCATTTTATATTTCTAATTTTGCACATGTGTGTTCTTTGTTTTGATTCATGTCAGTTGGTCACCATTTGTGAGAAAAAGAGAACCATGATACAATTCACTCTGCCAGAAATTTGGAAAAACGCCATGCTGTACTGCTTGGCATTTGTGCTGGAAGATACAATATGAACATTTCAGAGTGCTTGAGTGTCAATCTAAGGACAGTACAGAGCATTTGGTAAGGGTTAGATGAGTCTAATGGTGATTATGAAGGTGTTTGGACCGATTATTAGTGATGGCAAGATTATACCTCCATTCATCTTCTCACAGGGCCCCAGACTCAACACAGAGGCCTACACTAAGTGACTTGAGGAGGTAGTGCTGCCCTGTGTCAATTGATAAGGATGTTTCACTCAGATAGCTTCTTCCCAAGAACCACTACTTTATAGCACAGACTCCCACGTGGATGCTTCCCTGGCCACTACAATCTTCACCTCTTCATGTCTAGGACCAGTCATTATCTATCCTCCATATTCTTGTAATCTTCACTCCCTACTTTCTCCTCTTACACACCTCATTCAGTAAACTGTTACCTTTGCTGGCTTTTGCACCTTTTGTATTGAGTTGAAAAGAAAATCCTGCCTTTTTAGTCTCTGAAAATTAATTTGAGGGGCAAAAAAATAGACTGGTTAAAGTGTTTTTGTTTGTTTGTTTGGGGTTTTATGGCATATCGGTTAAAGTGTTGTGATGTCAAATAACAAAACATAAAGAAACTAGTCAAAACTGCTGTGGAATAATGAAAAGACTTCATTTCAGAATCTCTAAACATCTTATAATTATTATTCATAACTTAACAGCTGAAGAAGAATAGATCAGCTTCTTGATTCCATTCTTTCCACAAATGCATGCTGGGATTTTTTCCTAGCCAATATAATAGGCTGGTTCTCAGTTTCACTGACGCAGCCCCAGTCTGTCTTGTCTTGAAGTCCAAACGCTATGGTCACTTGTCCAAACTTTTAAGTGACAATGCCAATTCTTAGTTTGTGAACTTTTTGCCATATTACTGTTTTTTTGCCTTATTACTAATAACTTACCCATAATATTAATGGACTATTCCGGACATTATAAATACTGCGCCTCAAGAGGGAGCAGCGGTGACAGTCAGTCAGAGTCAGAGACAGAATCAGACGATTATTGTAAGACATTGGAATAGTGATACTTGTCGAGACAACAAAGTTCACTCTAACCAAATCTGATAGTCATTACTAATACTTCTACTTCTCTGTATATATTTCTGTTTGTAATATATCTGTGTTATTCCATACCTGTGTTTGAGTTATTCTTCATTGGTTCTACCTTGGACCATCAGCGTGGTACAAGGAACTTGGATCATAACAAGTGATGACGAGGTAACCCAAAGGAAAAAAATGAACTCTATATGCTGAGGACATACTTTTTTTGCTATCTGTCACACATAACAAGTGGCGACCTGGAAACCCCCAAAAGAAAAACGAACTCTCTACATGCAGGACATACCTTTTTTGCTATCCGTCACACATAATAATGGTTGACGAGTGAACTCTAAAAAAAAAAAACAAGTTCTACGCGAGATTTCTATAAAAAAACAAGTTCTACGCGAACACATAAAAAAAAAAGAATTTTCTTTTTGGATATCTAATTTACTGGCAACAAAGGAAATTTTTTTTTTGCGTACACAGGTTTCAGAATATCAGGTTACACAAAATTACGTTAACATGGAAGATTTAAAGTCAACCATTATGGAATTTATCAAAATCCAATTTGAACAGCAACAAAAGTACGAACAGAAACATCTTGAGTTACAAGAATTATTGCTACGTGTAATGGCAAATAGAGAGCAACATTCTGAAAATAAAACAGTTCTCTCACAATACGCTATTTGGAATACTATCGAAGATTTCACGTACGCACCCAACGAAGATAAAACTTTTGCAAATTACTTCCGAAGGTACGAAGATCTATATGAATTTGACTACAAAGATTGGTCAGACGCACGAAAAGTACGTCTATTACTAAGAAAATTAGGCACATGCAAATATACCAAATTTGTAGATTATATCCTTCCAAGGATAATAATAGCTCACTATTCCACAAAAGATGGAAATGTCTGAACCTTACAAAAAAGGAGAGCGAAGATTACATAACTTTCACGTCTATTGTTAATAAATATTGTGATGATTTTAAATTATCGGAACTCAGCGCGGGCAATTTCAAATGCTTTATTTACGTCCAACGCCTGGTTTCAACCAAAGACGCGGAAATGAGACGCAGAATCCTTACTAAATTGGAGAGTGAACAAGATTTGACACTTCAAAAACTAGCCGAAGACTGCCAGAGATGCATCAGTGTGAAGAAAGACTCAAAAGACATAGAAGAAGCTGGCATAGCACACATACGTAAAGTACAAAGACAAACCAACTTTCCCTTCTCAGAAACAAACCAAACCAATTTTCCCCCCTCAAGAATAGGTAAAACAAAATTTTCTAATTCTAAAAATCAATATCAGAAAAAACTACCACCCAGTCCATGCTATCGCTGTGAGACTTGGCATTGGTTTAAAGACTGTACATACCGTTTTAAAACTTGTCTAACATGCAAAAAAATAGTACACAAAAGTTCTCATTGTTGGTCTAGAGGAGAAAGCAAAAGCAGAATAAGAATCACAAGGACTGACCAAGCAGATGAGACTAACATAAGAAAATACATACAAGTTGAAATGCAAAACAGAAAAGTCAGGCTACAGCTGGATTCTGGCTCAGACTTAACTATTATAAACCTACAAACATGGAGAAAACTGAACAAACCTGCCATGTTAAAAACGGATAAAATTGCTAGATCAGTTACGGGGAGAAAGATAAAATTTGAGGGTGAAGTAATTACAAATGTAACATTTAATGGAATGACGAAAAAACTAAAAATGTACATATTAAGAAATACAGAAAACCTATTCGAAACGGACTGGATGCAAAAATTTGAATTGTGGGACTTACCAATAAGTATGTACTGCCAAAATGTAAAAAGCTTATCAACCGAGGCAGACAAATTAAAAGAGAAACTAAAAACGAGTTTCCCCGAAGTATTTTCAGCAGGTCTAGGAAGATGTAAGAAAATGGCAGCAAATATCGAAATAAAAGAAAACGTTCAACCTATCTTCAAGAAAAAAAGGAGCATACCGTTTGTGTCAATAGAAAAAATTGATCAAGAATTAGCTAGACTCGAAAACACTGGCATATTGAGAAAAGTAGAATACAGTAAATGGGCCGAAAAGTAGAATACAGTAAATGGGTCTACGTCAAAAAGAAATCAGGAGAAAAATCGAGTTTGCGCTGATTTGAACGCAGCAATAAAGGACTACCATTATCCTCTACCCAGTCCAGAAGATGTATTCACTTAATTAAATGGCGGAAATTTTTTTTCAAAAATAGATTTAAGTGAAGCGTACTTGCAAATTCCAGTCGATGAAGAAAGCTCAAAACTACTGTGCATAAACACACACAAAGGATTGTACAAATACCAAAGATTACCATTTGGGATTAAGGTCGCGCCGGCTATATTCCAACAGACAATGGATATGATGCTTGCAGGACTAGAGTACACGATTGCATACCTGGATGACGTATTGATAAATAGCGAAAGCGTTGAACAACACTGGCAACATGTACAAGAGGTGTTTAAGAGAATACAAAGCTATGGATTCAAAGTAAAAGAAAACTAATGCAATTTTTTCATGAAGGAAATTAAATACCTTGGTCATAACATAGATCAAGAAGGAAGAGGACCAGACCCTGAAAGGTCAACAGCAATAAAAAAAATGCCAGTTCCTAAGAACATAACAGAACTACAAAGTTTTCTAGGCTTAGTGAGTTACTACCAGGAATTCATACCTCAAATGCATAAACTTCACACACCACTGAACGAGCTGCTAAAGAAAGAAAAACTTTGGCAGTGGACAGATCAATGCCAGGAAATATTTGAAAAAATAATTAAGACGTTAACATCGGATTTATTTTTGGCACACTACGATCCTTAACTAGAAATTATTGTAGCAAGTGACGCAAGCGCCTGTGGAGTCGGGGCATGTATATTACATAAAATGACGGATGGGAAAATAAAACCCATCGCACATGCTACTACCAGCAGAGAAAAATTACTCACAAATAGAGAAAGAAGCTCTGGGAATTATCTTTGCAGTCACAAGGTTTCATAGGTATATCTATGAAAGATATTTTACTCGGATTGTGACGGATCACAAACCATTACTAACAATTTTTGGTTTGAAAAAAGGTCTACCAGTTTACACTGCAAATAGGTTACTTAGATGGGGAACGATTCTTCTGAACTACAATTTCAGATTGGAATATTTACCAACAAAAAAGATCGGGCATGCGGATGGTCTGTCGAGACTTATACCAACAAAGACAGAGCCATTGGAAGATACGGTAATCACAGCCCTAAAAAATGAAGAAAATATCAGGACAGTACTATGTTGTACAGTTAGAAACCTCCCAGTCACACTATAAGACAAAAAATGAAGCCAAAAATGATGAATTTATAAAAGAAACAAAAGCAAAAATAGCAGAAAAAAATGAGCAAATATCGGACAGCTTTTCTCTATGCTTTAATGTGCTACTTTACAACGAAAGGGTTGTAATTCCCAAAACACTACAAAAGCGAATCCTAAACGATTTCCACAGGGGACAGCAAAGCTATGTATATTGGAAAAATATGGACCAGGATATTACTCAGATGGTGGAAATGTGCAAGGGTTGTAACTTAGCAGCCAAAGCACCACCAATCATCCATAAGCCATGGCCAGAGACTGATCATCCGTGGTCAAGAATACATGCAGATTAAGCAGGACCAATTGACGGTTTTTACTATTTAATCATAGTGGATAGTTATAGTAAATGGTCGGAGGTGTTTCGTTGCAAAAATCCTACTGCAGAAACGACCATAAATTGCCTCCACGAACTATTCGCCCGGTTTGGAGTAGTGGATTGCCTAGTCACAGATAATGGAACGCAATTCACATCAGCAGACTTCCAAGAGTTTTGCGAAATTTATCAAGTCAAACATATAAAATCCCCACCATATCACCCAAGATCAAATGGACAAGCGGAAAGATTTGTTGATACACTCAAAAGAGCGTTACGAAAAGCCTATGATGTGCCTATGGAAAAAGAATTACAGCAATTTCTTCAGGTATATCGAATTACGCCAAATAATGCTACACCATCAACATTATCACCCGCAGAAGTGATGTTTGCTAGAAAAATCAAAAATTGCTACCAAGTCAAACGAAACAAGTAACACAGCTCTACACACCAAAAAGAAAATTCCTCCCAAGAGAAAAAGTTTTTTTTAAAGCATATAAAAATAATACATCTTACTGGGAGCAAGGGACAATTGAGAAAAGAATTGGCAATATGGTTTACATAGTACAGGGACAAAAATTCTCACATAGAAGGCATGTAAACCAAATAGGGAAGAGACCGTTACAGGGTGCTAATAGTCCACCTCAAGAAGAGGTGATGGACACAATTTTTGATACATTTGATATAAAAAGGCCGCAAACAATGCCAGAACCAAGAAAATTGTCCAGAAAAAGGAAGTTTACAGAACCTTTGGAAATAGATTCAAAGAAAAAAAGATATTAAAAACCCCTGCTACGCAAAAGCTTCTGAATGGGGGGGTATTAATAATAATGGACTATTCTGGACATTAAATACTGCGCCTCAAGAGGGAGCAGCGGTGACAGTCAGACAGAGTCAGAGACAGAATCAGACAATTATTGTAAGACATTGGAATAGTGATACTTGTTGAGACAACATAGTTCACTCTAACCAAATCTGATAGTCATTACTAATACTTCTACTTCTTTGTACATATTTCTGTTTGTAATATATCTGTTATTCCATACCTGTGTTCGAGTTATTCTTCATTGGTTCTACCTTGGACCATCACCGTGGTACAAGGAACTTGGACGATAAAACATATATTGTTTGCTTGCTTTATATTATTTTTGCCCAGTTCTTTTCTTTTTCTTATTATTGATGATGGCAAACTTTGCCAGTTCTGTTTGGTTCTGACAGTTCTGGGACTTATTTTACATTTGACCATGGCTGCTCATTCTACATAGCTAAAAAGAAGAAAAAGTTAAAAATATTTGGGGGACACCTCAGACACTAGGTAATGACTCTAGCCCCCTCCTGAAGGAAAGGCATAGCTCCCTGAAGCTTGAGTAGATAAAATTAATTTCAACCCCTTGGCCTAATAGGGCCATGTCTAGTAAAATATCTATGAGAATGTAAGTATGAAATGGTGAATTGTTTGAAAAACTTTTACAGACTAACCTGATATTTGATACACTCGATAAGGATCACTTCCTTCCAGATTGTTCAAGTTTATACATTCTTTAATTTCACTGTGTTTCTTCAAAGCACATCGAAGGCGAGTTTTCCAATATGGATAGTCAATTTTATCAATTCCTTCACGAAATTTTCCTGTGTGTATGGCCCAATCCTGAAAGAAAAATAATTTTTTAACAATTTTTTTGCTCTGAAATGAAAATTTCCAAATGACAATATAATAACAATATTGAGACATTATTTACACTTATCTTTGTTGTTGTTATCACAACATTTCAGCCATTGTGCCTTCCAACCTTCATCAGGTGTTTACTGATCCATGTAATTTCAAACAGAACCATCTATAGGGCTAGTTCAAAGTGATACCTATAACAGGCCTGGCAGCCATGTAATAGCGATCATTGATTGAGGATGGACATGTAGAGATCTAAATTACTACCAAATAAAAATTACAGAAAACATTTTTTGGAATTTGTTCTTAACATCAAGTAATTAGTTAATTAGCAGCTATACATACTATTACGAAGCACCTTACTAATATTAGCAATTATAGGTTAATTTCCAAAAATGCAAATGTACAAAGAAAGAACAAAACTAACCTTCTCTACCAACTAAATGCACAAAAAAAAAATCACTTTATTCACTACAAATTAGGAACATTTTAAATAATATTGCAGAAATAATGAATCAGTTTATATGATATTATTTTTTGATTAAAAGTATAGAAAATAAAATTGTATAATAAATTCAGAAAGAAATTTCAACATTTTACAAAATCAAGTAAATCTGAAAATAATTTTTTTAAAATAATAGTAGTTTTAATAGTTTCGGTAAATTTTATTCCGTGATTTTTGCCATCTCTACAGGTGTTTATTTTGTTTTACAGAAGATCAAGAAAATACTTATTTCACTATGATACAATAATAGATATGTCTGCCAAGCTTTTTATAGATATTGCCTTGGGATAGATTATTCTCATTCTATTGACCATATATAGTGATATCACATTTATTACTTATTTAGTACTGTTCAGGGGTTGAACTCACAATTACTATCACCAAATTCATGCACCAACAATCCACTAGGCTATTGTCTCATAGGACAATCCTGAGTGTAGAACTTGCTGCCTTAAACCTAATCTGCTTGCTGCTGCTGCTTGTCACACTTGGCTGCATTCACTGAGGCTTCTTCTCTTTTCTTAATGCTGCTGGGAGTCATTAATAGAGAGAAATAACAAGATTTGAACAGCAGCAGCAGCAGTAAGAAAAGAAAAACCTTGGTGAATGCAAAACGAGCAGCAGCAGCTCTATCCAAAATGTTGTGATAATAACAACAAAGATGAGGATAATAGTTCAAGTGTAAATAATGATAACTTCTCATCCTAGAAATTTTTTACAGAATGCAAAAGGCCAGGTCCAGAATGGTCAGCGATTAGCCGGAGTTCCTCTTGGGCATGGTATTCTGACAGTGATGAATTGCCTTTATCTGGGTTTTGGATATAAGTCCAAAACAGTGTTAGAGCTGCAAGAACTTTGAAGTGTTTGAGCCAACGTGCAACATGCATTCCTGTGATGTCATTCCTCCTACTGCCTCTTACAATTCAAACAGCCACCATTCTCTCCTAATAAAACAAATAACAAAAAGAAATACACTTTTTCATTGATACTGTTTTATGTCGTAGCTGAGGATCTAGAGATAACACAGAATGCAACAAATTCAGACAAAAAATATTAATTTTGATATGCTCTAATATTATCTTTAAGAGTATTTTCATTTTATAATCACATTGAGAACTCTTGTGAAACATATAGGATGCTTCACATTGGTGATCATAGCTTTTCTGAAGATTTTCAAGGGCTGGTGATCAGGTCATCCTCAATATTATGTTTTAAAACATTATAATCAACAACTGATGAATGATCTTTGCACATGGTTTCTAAAGTTTTGTAAGCCTTTCAAAAACAGTCTGATGTTTGTTCATTGGAATACCGCACTTCTGCTGCAGCTATCACCTCCAAAGTTTTAAAACTTTTCTCCCTTTCAAAATACTTTTAAGGGATAGTGCCTTAATAAATATAGTAGCAGCCCTTAGTAAAACTTGTATCAGCAGTATCTCTGGGATATAAAAACAAGCAAAGCCTTAAGTAGCTCTCTCTTCTGGGTTTTCCTCTTTCGAAATCTGTGACATGAACTTTTTATGCCAAAGCTAAAAGGGCTGTGAACACTTCACATTAAAACACACCAACACACAGTCACATTCAAATATATTCATTAACATTTCGTTGTGTATGCAATTTACTTCTAGGAAAAGAAATTCTTGTCTTAAACTTTCCTTTTGTTAATGTTGTTTAATAAATGTGATCGTGCATTGCAAACCAATCAGCCTCTGTCATTTTGTGCATGTACCCTTTCACCCCCATTATTTCATGTACTGTAAAATTTTCTGATATGAAACATTACACATTAACTATTGAAGTAGCCAACACATTAAAAAGTTTTAGAAATAAATAGTCAGATAGAAGAAGTTCTGGTAAAATGAAGATCTCCAGGGCCAGTGTAAGGGTTTCATTCCCTTCATCTATGACACAGGAACACCCCCACTGTATTCAATTTTCATATGGTAGTATTCATAAAAAATACCGACTTTATTGTAATCTAATTATGTACAATAATGGATCACAAAGCAAATTTAAAGCAAAGGTTCTATGGAAGAATTTTCCTTCATTTTGTCAGTGAAATCTGAAAGGAGTCTTCTCTAAGACCATGAAATGAAAATGACTCTTCAAATATTCAAGAATCTTCCTTTATTACTCTTTAATTTTTATGACATTGTATCTCTCCACCCACCCTTTATATCTTTATACTTTCTTTCACTATCATCTCATTCTTTTTCTCACTTCTATGTAAAAAAAAAAAAAAAATAAAATCAAAGGACAGGTGGCAAAGTCTTGGACTTCTCATATAGGTGAATCTATAGAAATTGGATTTTATTGCTATAAAAAGTAAAGTTAAATGGACAAATGTGGTGTACTGATAAATCATCAGTTACCTCCCCTTAAGATCTAGGAGGTATAAAAAGCACCCTGTAATTTCCGTCAGTAGACGAGTAGTTAGAGTAAAGTGAAATAAAGCTTTGGTATAAGTTTATTCACTGGTTCTGTTTTTACTACATGTGGTATTTAAAAAGAGAATTAATTTACTTGAAGAATTAATTTAAATAATTGTTAACCAGGTTTTTAGTTATTTTCTATTGTATTTTAAATTTTAGGTTTAATTCTTCTTTGCAAAATATCTTTATTAGAATTTTTCTCAACTTTGATGCAACAACAGCAAAAAAAATACTGCATGAAATTTCTGTGAAAATTTTATTTTTTTAAGTGCTTTAAAGGAATATTTATTGATTTTATGGATTGAATCCTAATAAGAGGGTGGCATGAAGGATTATTTGTTAGCAACTTGGACAAGGATGAGCAAAGTCCAAATTCTAGCTTATGGCATTTTTGCTTTTATACCTTTAATAAAGCATAAATCACTCATTTCTCTTGGAGAACTGTAAATGGGATGAGATATATATCTGCATGAGATAAATTTGAAATTTGGCTAAAAATTAAGAATTTACTAAGTGTGCCAAGGCTCAGCTAAAATAACCTGACACTAAAAAAAATTAAACAAACAATAAAACAATGTAACTATTTGGATCTTCTAAAAATAGTCAGTGGTTAAAATAACTGCTTTATTAAAAAAAGAAAAAATGACTACAAATTCAGCTGACATTTTGATCATGAATTTTTTATCAACTATGGAGAACTCAAGAGTCACAACTGCATTGACCATTATTTGTTTTCTGGATCATATTTCAAAATTTGCTCAGCAAAAAAAAAAACAATCAACAAAGCAATCTCTTAAATCAAAGGAATGAACTCACTGTTAATTGTAAACATAGCTCACAATTTAACTTAAAAAATGGGTAGTAATATTTTCAACGACAATGCATTGTTATTGTAAGTTTAGATTGTTATTACTTCTATTATTTGCTAGTCCTCCTATTTATTTGTATTTATGTACCTGTGTGTATGTATGGATGTAATGTATGTGTATGTTTATATGTATATGCACACACACACTCACCATATTTAAATGGTTTATCGATGCTAACTATAATCTACATTTGTTTGACAGTGATTTAATTTAGAATAGCTTGTTGACTTAATACTAAACAGTTGTGATTCGTTATTTATTAATTTTGAATGTGCTCTGAATTCATTATCATCATTTAGATAAGACTGTACATATGTTTTTTAGTGTGTATGTATGTTTCTACTTCTGCTTATATGGATGTACGCACTTAGATACTTGTATTTGTGCATGTGTGTCTGAGTGTTGGTTTATTTGTGTTTTTATATGTAGGATTGATATGTGGGTTGATATGTTTGTCCATATTTATATATATGTGTATGTCTATATATGTGTATATGTATGTATATATATATATTTTTATATTTTATATATGTATGTATGTATGTATATATGTATGTGTGTGCATGTATTTTTGTGTTTATTTATGTATATATTTATATATTAGTGTCAATGTATGTATTCATTTGTACTCATATTGATATGTATGTGGGTACATCTATATATGTGTGTAAATGTGTTTTCATTTCTGTATATATGTTGGTTCTTATTTTCTGTATTGTATTTTGTTTGGTCATGTGAATTTGACTGTTAGTTTTTTTATATCTGTATGTGTATATATTGTATCTGTTCATTTGTATGTATATGTTTAATTGTCTTTTTCTTTGCTTTGTTCATAGCTGAACATTTGTATTTCAATTATACTCTCCTTAACTTTCATCAATTAAACCCTGTTTTTGTCTATATATCTCTGCCCATGTATGCAAAATTTAGATAGTTGGTTTGTACTCGCTTATTAATACTTTTAGGCTTGAATCTTGGGGAGTCTGTCTATGTCTTTATTAGCGTATGTGTGTGTGATTGCTTGTATATGCTTTTAATTGTATGTATATGTGTCGGATATTATTTCCTTTGACGTTGATTTCTCTATTTCCGGTGTCGTCCATGTTTTTGCATATTTATATATCTAACTGGGTTGACTATAGCTGGGGCCATAACAGGTGCTGCTACCCCGGGTCAGGGTGAACCTGGGAACACCAGCAATTAAAAAGTGGTTCCACACTCCTCAAAACCTCATGATAAGAGGCCTTGCTGTTGGACGTAGTTTATCGTCTTACCCAGGACACAGATGTAGTTTATCATCATACCCAGGACGCGGATGTAATTGTGTCTGTCTTGTCAGTTGTAAAACTTCTTTCACTGACCACATCATCTGAATTCAGATCCCTTCAATTGTATCTAAGTTGTTAGGATGTTTGAATCTCCTTAGATTAGTGTTTGCTCTAAGTGAAAATTTGGCTTTTTGATTAAAACAATAAATAAAAAAAATATATGTATATTTTTCTCCATTCCTTCTTTGAATAATTTCGGATTTTAAACTTAATGCAAGGTTAAATTTAAAATTTGTAATTTTTATTTTTTAACTTTATCATAAAATTAAAAATTAATCATTAATGATTTCTAATTTAGTCTAAAATTAACATTAAGGCATAAATAAATTGTATCTAAGGATCGTTGTCAAGTTTTTTGAATTATCAAATACTTGTATTTTGATTGGTCATTGTAGGTTACATAATAATGTTTACCCTATTGAGGTGGCTTTGGTTGATTTTGAACTTTTTAAATCTCTTTATTTTGCTATCAACACCATCACTTGAGAAGACACCAGAAGTGTTGAAACAAAATGGCTGTTCTTGTAGTATGTTATAATTTTTGAATAAATACTAATATATATATATATTATTTTATGTCCACAGTACTTGTTGGAAAGTGCTCAATATCAGTGATAGCGCTAACATATTCAGTTGTATGAATATGAGTTTGTAACCCTGTGTGTATGCTCGAACATATGTATACATATCTGCACCTAATCTCAGATTGTTTATATGCGTTTGTCTGTGTGAACTAAAATGAATACACTTGTATGTATGTATGTATGTATGTCTGTCTGTGTGTGTGAGAGTGTCATCCCAAATGGACACAGAGGAGAATTCTCCCCGCCCA
Organism: Acanthosepion esculentum; assembly: GCA_964036315.1. Lineage (NCBI taxonomy): Eukaryota > Metazoa > Mollusca > Cephalopoda > Sepiida > Sepiidae > Acanthosepion > Acanthosepion esculentum. Next base: position 9,803,227 of record OZ038478.1, read on the forward strand.
CTACCAAATATAATCAAACATAAACAAGCATAAATAGATTCAGTTTTTAAAATATAAACCAGTTCGTCTGATGATTGCAAGGGTCACAAACTCATATCCATACAACTGAATATATATGTGTGTGTGTGTGTGTGACTGCAATGCCATAAGAAATAGAATTAAATCTACTTGCAACTCTTTATAATACTTGGTATACTGTCACACAAATCAAACAGTAGAGTTCCTGAACATTTTATATTCACTTACGTGCCTTGTATTTTGTATAAATTTCAGAAAACTTACTCTGAAAATTGCAGAGTGTTCTTCCGCCCATTCGCTTGTACCATTCCTTTTCCAAGAAATGCGAAAGATCTTCTTGCTTTTATCCAGCCAGTATAAACCAGGAGTCAATCCAGACTCAATTTTTCTTTCCAACCAAGGCCTCAGGAGTAGACGACTGTTGGCGTTTTCACTCATAGTTAAACTGAAAATTATGTTAGAACATTTTTATCAAAAATATACATTTTGAAGATGATTTATAATGAAATAATAATTTAGTACAACAGTTTTGGAACATTATGATCACTTATGTCCTAGTAAATATCTAGATAGCCAGAGACCAACTTATAAGAAACAAACTTATAAGACTAGCAAATTGGATTACTAGGCAAGCTAGCTTCATGTTATGGTAGGTACCCCAGTTGTGAGGAAATGCATGTGATTGAAAATAAGAGAAAAAATACATAAAAGATGTTTTGCCTGTCCTATACAAAATACCAGATTTGTCCAAAAAGCATCTAGTCATTTGATATTAACAAAACAAACCTGCCTAGGACAATGGCAGCTTAGCCCATATCAGAGTATTTTCACACACTTATCTCAGAAAAATTCTTTCACCATCATCTTCTCTTTATTTTCATTGAGTGTTTCAACCACAATTCTTTTTTTTTTTACTAAAGTTCACCCAATACAAAGCGTGAGCGTTACTGAATGAGAGGTGTGATATGAATGTAAGAGGTTTGATTTGATTTTTTTTTATTACCCTTTTGGAGCTTATTTAAAGCCAGAAAATATTTTCATATTATAAGAACTATTTTGGAGATAATAAAGATTTGCTTAGAGTATCTTGCATTCCTAAATGAGTCAATCGTGTAAAGTGTCAGAGTGATGGGTGTAAAGTGTTTGCCAGTCAAGAGCTGTTTTTTTACTCCCTTGTAGTGACTTGCTTATATTGGCATCATTTACCCACTGCTATAGAGCCTCACATGTGGATGGGTTAATCCAATATTGTTGGTGGGGAGTACCGGTGCAAAGAACGTCCCTCTGTATAATACATCTGACGTACTACTCTATGTGTCCCCACCTCATGAGACAACAAGACATTTAGGCTGGGGTAACTTGCCTGGACATTCTTGAATACTAGTGCAATGTCTGTGGAGATCTGGGTAGTCACAATATTCTTGTGCTTAAATGTGGGCCCTGGCTTGGTGGTGGTTGATTTATTTGATATTGGTCTTCATCACCCTCCATCAGTGTTGGAACTTCCATACTTTCCGGGCCATATGTGTCCTCCACTTTCATTTCCTCTGGTGTCGTACCAGGGGTTTCAGTCTGGTAGCACATGTCGCAGTTCTGTGTGTCAATTTGCACCAACAGGTGTGGCCCATTCTCTGGGTTGTTGGTGTTGGGATCCAGACCCTGTTGGTTCATCTGATGTGTCCAACATCATGGGGACAGCCTCAGGTGTGGGGTAGTAAGGAGTGTCTACCACGGGGTCTATCATTTGGAGGAAGTGGCAGTTGCTCCCATCAATGCTTCTGTGGTACTATACTGCCTGTTGCCTACTGCTTCTACCACTCTCCCAGTTTTTGCCCAATGATGTGAGTATGAGGGCTGATTTAATTCTGCATCTGGACAGATTCTCCAAGTCTTAGCTCCTTAGCGACTGTGTACATTGTAGCACCTTCCATTTTTCATGTGTCTTTTGGCCATTGCTGCATCCATATACTGGCTGATTTCACCCCACCATTTCTGAATTCAGTATTTGTTATGATATGTCAATAGGGGGTCTAGCTGCACAATCATGGCATAGGCAGCCATAGCTGTCAGTGCTACTGGCTAGTACCCGTTTAGCTTTTTCGACAGCCAGTTTTGCCCATCCATTGCTCTGGGGATAGCACACTGACAATGTGCACTTTCTTATACCCCAGTTTTTCAGGAACATGTTATACACCTGGGAATCAAACAGTGGTCCTCCATTGGACGATTTTTCTTCTGGGGCACCGTACGTGCAGAGCCAGTTTCATAGGGTGTCACATGCAGCTCTGACATTCCTGGAAAATATAAGGGTGATCTCTACCCATCCTGTATATTGATCTGCATATACCATATAATTTTTTCCTCACTTGTCAAAGAAATACACTGCTATCTTCTAGAATGGAAATTCAGGGTTCAACAGTAGCATCAAGGGTTCCCTGGGTTGTGATGGGGCCATTATGTTGCACATTTTGCATTGTGCTTGGGTCTGGTGAATACTTGCATAAGGCTGACTTTGGTATTGATGTAAAATGGCACTTTTTTGCTATGTCTCATGGGAAATGACCATGTGATAGGTTAGGCGGCATTATTAAGAGATTAGCAGCAAAAGCAAGCCTGCAGTGACCTTATAATGAACAAATAATGACACCAAAACAGTTGTTTCATTATGCAAGAAAAAGCATTACAAACAAAATATTTTGTATTCCGCAACAAATGATTGAAGCAGCAATCTTAGAAAAGAGATTAAAAAAACTATTATTTTCATTATGGCACTTTTTTATATAAAAATCTGTTTGTTGTATAATATAAATGTAAACAAAACCAGAAATAAGGTTGTTTATTTTCCACTGAATTGGTCAACATTTAATCACAAATAACAAATTCTGTTGATTTTATGATCATAATTCATAATGTGAATATTAACCGGCATTGAAAGAGCTTTCTAAAGATATACAACTTCACCATATGAAAATGTTAGCATATAGTGACAAACAGCAAAATCTGCCATTTTGAATTTGGCCCAACTCAATAAAACCCTTGTAATTTAGGCCACAGTCAAAAGTCCACCACAAATTTTTGTATCTATCTTGCTATAAAGGAGACAAATTTGTTGTCAAATTTAAAAAAATTAAAGATACATTTTTTTAGAAATTAAATGTCAAAGTTTAAGGTCAATGTCAAATTATCTTATTTGACCTTTAAACAAAAAAATAAACAGATCACCTTGTAGATCTATCTAAGTACTTTAAAATCGTATATAATCTAAGTACTTTAAAATGGTATATAATTTAGCTTTGTAGGTGAAAAAACTGAGATATTGATATTTAAACTTTGTGACTATTTATCAAATTTCACCTCTTTGGCAATGGTCATATCTCAGAAACCCTTTGACCTAGAGATGTAAAAATGGTACCATTCAATTTTTCTCATGAAACTCTATAAGTGTACCAAATTGTGTTGGTGATGATCAGAGTCTTGTTGTTTTGACATGGAATAACTCAAGTGGTCATTTTGAAGACGATAATTTAAATACCATGACAATGATGATTTTTAATAAACATGATATTAATTTTAATACAATGATGATGATGAATCTTAATACAGCAAAAGAAATATTCTAATGTATTTAGTTTAAAATAAAATAAATTTTCTGTATGAATTTTAAATCTTTACTTGTGTAACATTGTGAGTAAAATAGAAGAAAATAAGTTTAAGGATTAAGAAGTAAAAAAAAAAATCTAATTAAAAAAACAACCACACAGGTTGTTGAAAATATAACATGAAATCTTTTCATTTGTACCCCCTTACTTCTTAAAATAATGGCCAGCATTCATATTTATAATTGTTATTGCAATATTTTGTTAAATTTGTTTAGCTCAAATATTCAACAATGTTATAGGAGAATTTTTATGGATATTTTATTATTATAGAACTCACCATGAGCTTATTCAATCTTTAACTTAAGAATTAAGATTCATCAGAATATTAAACTAGAAAGACCGTGAATTTTTCATTGGTTAAAACTAGTGAAATTAAATAATCTAATAATGTTTGCCAGTAAGTATTTTATGGAATTTGTAAAATTTTCAAAAATAAATAGGATTGATCTGATTTTGTAATAAAGCTCCCTTTTACAAGAATATTGTTTTGAGAGATTTCCATGATTTAGGGTTAGAGCTTGGAGTTGAGGGTATTTTAGCAATTGATAAAAGTTTCACAATTCCAGAATAAAAATAAATAAATAAAAAATTCCTACCAATCCTTGGAAATCATACTTCTACAAACCAACATACATTCATATATCACATTCTTCTTTTATATGTCATTTTCTTTCAGGAGATGGGCAATCATGGCTCTTCCCAACCTCATGTCTTTCATTGATTTAAGTAAATGCAGTATAATGACAGAATAGGCATTACACTCAGTGCCACACCAGATCAATTAAGATGTCAAGTGTACCATTATATTGGTTACTCCTAGCCACTGATTACCAATTTACCTAACCTCACATCTGTACATGGCTTTGCAAGCATCGCTTGGTTGGTTGTTTTTTTTAGCAGCATATCAATTTCTATGAGTTACTCAATGCTGAAATCTAATTATTTTGTATGCATTTGTTTTTTTAGATAATGATCGTTTTAGTGATACAAGTCCTACTAATTAACCCATAGTTGGGGACAGAAGAGGTGGATTCATACCTTTCCCAAGAGTATTTGCATGTAAGTGAATATAAAGAACTGGAATTGGAACTTGTCTCTTTGATTAATAATTCCGAGCATTATCCATTACACCGCCCACACATCCAAGCTTACAGCACCAGGTATTCCAAAGTTGTCACCCATTTAGGTACTGACTAAGCTCAACATTGCTTAACTTCAATGTTCATATGAGAACTGGTGTTTCAACATGGTGTAGCCAGATTTGTAATACACAGAGTTATATCAATAACAGCTTCAGAGAGGAGTTCAGCCAGTCTCTCAGAAAAAAAAAAATTTCCATTTCATACCAGGGGTGACAACAGGGTCCCTCGCACACATTGGCCTGAGAGTAACAAATGAAGTCAACAGTGAAATACAGTTTTGTTAGGTATGAAGCATTACAGTGTTTTGTTATCGTAAACTGGCACTACCACTTCATGACATGACAGTCGACTCTTTACCTTCCTTATTTGTGCTTATTCTGATCTCCATTCACACAAACTTGTCAAGTAGGTTATTTATTGTTTCCCCAGCTTTTATTGCTTTCAGTACTAGAGAATCGAGTAAATTTGATAGGTTTTCAGCCATTTTCTAACCAACAACACATCCTGTGGTCGTTATTTTTCATTTCAGTTTTAATCTGGTCTTTCAATTGGGTCATAGACTTTCATATATGCTATCATTTTTCCATTATCAAAGTTACCAGTAATGTTGAAAACATTGATTTAATTTTAGTTACATCTAACCATTTCAACTGTCAAATGATGAGACCTAACTGCCAATCTAATACTATGCTTAAATTCATAAAGTCTTTCCAAAGAGGAAAGCTCATTAGAACAATTACCAAGAAAATATTTATTAAAAAAAAGCACTGGGAAGCCATGGCAGTGGGAAAGTGACTGAAGCTGATATACCAAGTCAGAACTAGTAACATTGCAGATTCTGTGTATTTTATCAAGAACCTCTAAATACATAGCAGAAGCACCAGACCAGATGTGGTAACAATATTCAATGCACAGATGAATGGTAGACTTATAAATGTGTAAGATAGATTCTGACAAGAAAAATTATCTAACATCAACTTAACAGATCACGACAGCTGTTAGGGAGTTGTGATTAAATATACTTTAATGTTTAAAACAAATATATTCAGTATTATTATTGTTTAGGTAATAAGCATTATAACATAACACAAATAGTTTTATTGTGAAAAAAGAAATTTTTGACAATATTCGCATTTTTTACGTATTTATTGTTATTTTTTAACTTTTATCAAAAACAACATTCTTGTACATATATGAATAATATTATACATTAATTACTAATTTTTTTTTAATTAATAACTATTTGTGATCAGTTGTTGACATTAATAGCTATCTGCTGATGTGTTAAAATTTTGAAATAATGCAATAATAAAAATTTTAATTTTATCTATCTGATAGATGTCATGATCTGTAAATATAAATTCAATTATTTATGGCTGGCTAACTTTTGATAGCATTTTAATGTATCCTGACCATCCTGACATCATCTTGGGATAGACACAAGAGTTTTTTGCAAATGTACATGTGAATAGAATTTTTTGAAAAGACCTGTGGTAACCACCACCACCATTTTACATAGAAAATATGCAACAAGCATTCATTGGTTAATCACCGTCAATCTAGCTCGCTGATTGGTCAGTTTTGACCAATCAAATCACCTCCACGCGACAGATCTATTTTGGCGCCAACTAAGTTTGATCCAGTCACGTAATACTACAAAATAATAAAAACCAAACACGAGTGTTTCTCTCTCTCTCTTTTTCATCCTCTTCGTCACTCTTGCGTCTCAACTCCACTGCCAAAATGTGACCCTTAAAGAACTCCCATCTTGACTAATGCAGTCAGACATAAAAGAACGTTACAACTAATCCCGCAAGTACTTTCTGAACTATTACCAACTTGTACAGTACACAATTCCAAACATTCAACACATACTCATTCTTCTAAACTACAATTTAATAGTTAATTCTACCCTTATGAGCTCAGGTACAAATATTTCCTAATCAAAGAGACGTAACTCCGTCTAACCTTTCAGTTTACATGCATGTACATTATCGCAGCCGCTTTCGGCTGCTCACTAAAGCGGAAGAGAACACAGCATTTTTCAACCTTGACCTTTCCATCATAATCCCTACACGCTTGTAATTTCGCTGAGAGATGAACTAATTACCTTTTTAAGTTCGCTGTTATTACGAACCTAGTTCTAATACACCTACAAGCGTTTTACACCGTAAGTTCCGCATACAAAATCTCTACTCATTTTTAAGAGAGATTTTTTACATTTTTGTCGTGAGGCACTCCGAACTTAACACAGCGACTCCTCGCCAAATTCGTGGTCAGTACTGACCGGTCGGCTTCGACTAGGTCGGTGCACAAGCTCCTGGCCTTGAGGCCAGGAGGCTGCCCCCGGGCTGTGTATTAAGTTACGCTCCCATTTTTTTTGTCTGCCAACTGGATGCTAGTTGGAACTCTCTCTCTCTACTTCTGACTCTCAGCATGCCACTCCTACTGGCTGCCCGCACGTTGTCCGCAACCTTTCCCCGTCCACTATTGTTAGTAATTATTACGGAAGGTTTCTTCAACACTCACTTCGACCTCCAACCGTAGGTACGACCGGAGCAACCGCAATCATCGACCTCCAACCGTCGACACGACCGGAGCAACCGCAATCATCCACCTCCAACGGTCGACACGACCAGAGCATCCACATCATCAACCTCCAACCATCGACACAACCTGAGCAGCCACACTTCAACAACCTCCAACCGTTGATATGACCGGAGCAGCGTCTGCATCTGCAACGTCAAACCAATGACTCAACCGGAATGTCAGCACCTCAATGTCCAACCGTCAGCATTACCAATATATCCACTACTTTTCTCCTTCAGTTAATAAACCCAGCATAAATCATACACATCTTCATTCTGTTGTCCATATTGTTTCACCAGGTCAGATCACAAAGTAAAAATGTAGCGGGCTCCTTGTGACATCATCATTTACGTCATGGTGGCGCTCGGGCCATCGCGCCCCCTCCAGGGTGTCCACTACAACATCAAATACTTAATAAATTCAACGTTTTGTTTTGTATTATATATCAAGTGCTATTTTACATCAAATATAAATTGCATTGTGACCACCACATTGGATAGCGACCTCCAGCATAATGGCATGATCCTTTCCACAGCTTTCTTAGACAAAATAAGATAATTAAAATATACTTTCATTTGTTCTTTATTCTTCCAAGATATTGATTTAAAAAAAAGGAAAAATATTTTTGTATCCTCTCCCATTTTTTACTTGCTTCTGACGACATCATACTTTCAATGATTTGAAATATAAAAATGAACAGAATCTATCATCGCAATGCACACGATATTCCAATTGGGAAAAAAAATGTGGTTTGCTCTCTTGTAAGCAACCAGATTAGGTTTTTTGAAAGCCTTTCAATTCACTGTCATTAATGTTACCCTCCTTATCAAAGTTACTCGACTTGACAGTATGTCCTGTGAGTGTTACATTTTCTAGGCCTTCCTTTCTCATCATCTGTTGTAGATTAGTATTTCTAAATGCTCTCTTTTCCAGGTAATGTAATGCAATCAACTTTTTGTGTTTCTTGTTTTACAAAACCTTCTTTTTTTCTCCCCAATGATTGTTAAAAGTAAAACAGTCCCCAATAGATTATATTGGTTCGCTTGAGTGCTACCTTTTTTTTGTATTATACCTTTTTTTATCCTTCACCATTTAAAAAAAATGAAATAAAATATTAAAAAAATAACAAATATATGTCTTGCTTCATTATTGCACTGCTGGTGTCCCATATTTCTTTAATTTTTATTTTCAATTTTTCACGACCTATGACACCACAGGCGACAGTGCATAACTAAAGGTTATTTTCATTAAGTTTTAAATTTAAACATTACTTTTACAAAATTCAGTTAATTAATCCTTAAATGACTTCGAAACATATTTTACTCTCTCTCTAGGATAAATATTGGATTTTGAAAAGATTTTCAAAAAAATTGTTTATATTTTTCGTTTATAATGGTGGGTTGACGAAAAAACGTGCGAATGTTTTAAAAATGCAAAAAAACTTTACGGAAATTAATTTTTCTTTTCATTTGGATTGGGTTTCAAATATAAAAGAAAACCAACATTCGATTTTTTTTTCGGAAGTTCGTGCCGGTACCTAGGAAAAAGTTAAGTAAGATTAAAAGACTTATTTTGCCAGTAAGTGAAATAAAATAAAAATAGAAATAAGAAATCTACCTGTTCATGAACTATGAAAGTTTTCGATTGTACGTACAAGCAAAAAAAAAAAAAAAAAAATGTCATTCACTAAAATAAATACGAAATATTTTCATTTTATTAACTATTGTGTATAAGCAGGAGTTACTTTATTTGTCGTAAAAAGGTTAAGTTTTTTAAGAGTTCTGACTTAAATTAAGCAAAATTTATAATTTAACATCCTCTGTAGTGGTTTTTCATTGACATTGATTGGATCGATCGATTTCAATATCATATTGACCTATAATAATCGAAACGACGATAAAAAAAACCCAAATAACTCTGTGTGCATGTGTGTAATATTTTTGCATTTTAAATGATTTTAAAAAATCTCTGGTTAATACGAATTATAATGCCTGATTGTTTATTTTTAGTTGTTTTGTTATAGTAGAGAAATAATAATTTTAGGTACGGTATTTTCCCGGTCATTAACAGGCAAAGACAGTGTCATTTCTTCCATGAATATGTTTGTAATAATACTTTTTTTAGTTTTGTATTTTTGATTTTTAGCTGAATTACGTGTTTTTTTTTTAATGTTTTATTCGACTTCCTATTAAAAAAATAAATAAATTACATTTTTTAAAATAACATTCATTTAAAACTAAAACACTAGTGTTACTACTACTGTTAAACTTAAACAGTAACACGGATATAGCGAACTTTCAGAAAAATAACACATTTTTAAGTTTTTTGTTTAACAATCAGATTGTAATTGCACTGGAGTTACTGAATCAGTGAATACTACTGAGTAAATATTGTCGAAACTTAAACTAAAAACATACACAAATAAATAAACAAATTGCAATAACTTAAATTCAGACTTACTTTTGAGATTGCAAATTACGATGAAAGTTTCTTCCTGCTCTTCACAAACAACAGAAATGAACATTGATTACCAAATCTTCCTTTTATTCTCGGAAATGCACGAGTTTCATTTTCTGGGAAAACCAAGTTTTCAGTTTCACTTTCTAGAACCAATTGAATCATACGACCGAGTTTTTCATTTGCTAATTATCTCAACCCATTTTCATTAATGAGAAAAAAAAATATGAAACAGAAACAAAATAAAAAGGGGATCGATTGTTTTTTTGGGGAGAGGTGTTTTTTGTTAGAAGACGTTTTTCCAATTTTGCTTTTTATTTTATATAATAAAAAAAGCAAACCATGTTTTTAACTTTTTAGTTAGTTCATGTAAGTAAATCTACAGAATTCTTTTTTTATTTCTTTTAGTTTTTTGTTTACGATTTTCCGCTTTGAGGTTGGGAAAAGTTATTTTATTTCGCTTTTTTATTTCAACTTTTTTTTCTTTCTAATGTGGAAGAAAGGAAGATTAATTGCGCGATAACATTTTTTTCATCACCTTATCAGTGTCACGTGACAACACGCACACTATAGCAAAAATACTTGTGTTGCAATTCATTTAAGAGTTCTTTTTTTTTCTTTTTTTAGATAAAAACTAAGAGGAATGTAAGTAATTCAACAACTGAATAAAGTATGCAGTGCCATTAATTAACAGGGCCGTATTATCCTAGGCTGCAGCTAAGGGTCCCTCAAACTTTTAGCAAGCAATGATTTGTTCTATGACAAACACATTTTCTTTTGACTTGGTAGGAAACAAAACAAAGGAAAATTGTTTTATTTTGTGTCACTTTCAAATATATATTATCAATAAACATGTTTGATTTTAAAATTTTAGTTCAGAATGTTTCTTCAAAAATCTTATAAATTTTTAAAGCAGGGATTTTAATTTTTTAGTTGTTATAACTTCTATAGTTTTATAAACTGAATGACATCAATGGCAAACCCATATTTTGAGTGTTTGTTACATTGATTTTATGCTGATTATAAAAAATCTGGGTTTTTTTTAAAATTATTATATTGGAGTTGTGGTTGAAATGCGTGCTAATTTGGTTTGCAATAACATAAGTAGTATATTTATATATTTTTAATTTCTATTGATAAACAAAAGATAACTATTCTAGTTTAAAGAATTTGCATACTTCCACTCCAGCTATTTGTAAAAGCTGCTATCATGAGTAAAAGAGGGTGTGGGCGAGTTAAACTCACTCACTAGGGTGGCTCCATGGGCGGTGGTGAGGCATAATTTCATTAGCTTTGGGGCCCCAAAAGAACATAATCCGGCCGTGCTTATTGATTATATAACAAAAGAATTCGGCAAGAAATCGACCCCAAAGGAAAAAAACTCTTATAAAAGTAGACTTAAACTTTATCATTAAAAATAAAATCTGTGCCATTCGTCAGAAACGAAAATTCTTCTTAAAATTCATTCATAATGAACGCAAAAAGCCATGTGAAAAAAACATATTGTGAAAAAAAAATTACTGTAAAAAATGGTTTAGCGTGTAGTAGTAGTTTTAGTAGTAGCAACAATTGTGCATCTCTGTTCATGGGCGGGAGTAGTAAGTCGCATCATGGGTATATGTTGAAAGGGTTGTTTACTTGTAAGTTTGAAGTATGTGGCGACCAGACCGACGAGAGTCACATCTAGAGACTTAGAGACATTCTCAAACGGAGACCGTGAACGGATAGAGCTTAGTTACCCAAGCTGTAAGAAGCATTTCTAACTGGGCTGCATCTCACCATATCGCTTACATTATTTGGCTGTGATGTATTTACCTGGTATTTGGCCATATTAGACAAGAAGAATGTGTCCTACTAAATGGGTACTGGGTCTCTCTCAAGTGTACGTACGTATGTTGACATTTTTGATTTTTGTGTTTGCATTTTGTATAGTAAAAAAAAAGTTTTAAATAGTTTTCGTAGAAATGTACGAACCTTTTCTATATCATACACGTCCAAATGTGTATATGTAAAAAGGTTCATCGTTTACACAGAAATGGAATTACAAGAAATATTTTGACTTCGAGAAGCTACCATGTAGTTTCTATTGTCGGTGAGAGTCTCTCTCTCTCTCTCTCTCTCTCTCTCTCTCTCTCTCTCTTTGAAATGAGGGAGCTGGTAGGCGCAGACTAGTGTAGACAAGCTGACATTTTTAGTTAACTAACTACGACTTATTGCAAAGGGCCGGATATATATATTTTTTTAAGTATACAAAAACTGGAAGGTTTTTTAAAGTTTTACTTAGCTCAACTTAGCTGGTTTTTACACCTCTCGTAATCTGTTTCTTTTTAGTTCGTCTGCAAATTTTAAATATAATTTTTATTTTATTTTTGGCGTTTTTTCCTCGAGCTTGCCGTTAAACATGTAACGGCAAGGGAAAATGCCCAAAATAAATTTTGTGCGTGTGTTTTTGTTTGTTTTTTTATAAATAAAACTCCCTGAGTGAAGATGTTATTTCAGTATAAAAATAATTATGCAATAAAACCTTTAAAAAAAGTTATTATTGGTGCTTCTTCTTGCATAATTTTTGACAAGAAAAAGAATCTACGCTGAATATATTTTTTTTAATTTCTTGTAATTTTTCAGTCCGGTTTCGAAATTCATCGCGTTACTGTTCATAACAAGAGTTTTTACTTTTTATTTATTTATTTTTTTGCTGACAACCAGCAAAGCCCACCGACAAACCTTTCCCGTACACTATTGATGGTAATTATTTACGGAAGGTTCTTCGGCACTCACTTCAACCTCCAACCGTCGACACGACCGGACCAGCCACGCAATCAACAGCCTCCAACCGTCGACACGACCGGAGCAGCCACGCAATCAACAACCTCCAACTGTCGACCCGACCGGAGCAGCCACGCAATCATCAACAACCGTCAAACCGTCGACACCGACCGGAGCAACCACACTCTACCGGAGCATCAGCAACAACCAACCGCCGACAATACTAATATACATCCTATTCTCCTTCATGTAATAAACCCCTGCTTAATTCATACACATCTTCGTCCTGATGTCCATATTGTTTCACCTGGTCAGATCACAAAGTAAAAATGTGGCGGGCTCCCTGTGACCATCGTTCATCCACGCCACGGGGGGCGTCCGGGCCATCGCTCCCCCTCCGGGGTGTCCACAACAAATTGGTGACCCCGACGTGATCTGACTGGGCTGGACATTATGGCAACACATACAAACGAGACATGTTTGATGCCTGGCGACTACAATTGGAATCTTGCCACACTGTACCTGTTCTCTAATTGAAAATGATCAATTATCCAGAAAGGGGGCCTTATCGCAGCCGCTTTCGGCTGCTCACTAAAGGCGGTAGAGAACGGCATTTTTCAACAACAAGGATTGCACGAAAATTTCCTTTTGTGCGCCTCTTTCAGGGGGCAATAAAAAGATTCCACTCAGAAACAGGAAAAAATACAAGTCACCAAAAATGTTGATAAGACCAACGGATTCGTATACAAAATCTATTCATTCAAAAATACAAAAAATAAGGGGAAACTCGGAGTAAGAGGATTCACAATATGGCACAAGGCACAATCTTTTATGACACCAATCGCTGTTGTAACGGCCCTGTAAAGGACCTCTCAGCTCGACGGGGATTTGATGTTTTGTGACAGACTAAAATAAGAAAATATCTATTTTCTTTCAATCAAAAACCACAACTCATTCATAGACTGACATTAGAAAATCACAAACGAAATGCTTTAAAAATAACAAAAACTACATCACCTGAAAACTCAGGGCCTGTGTGCACTACCCCAAAACCACCCGACTTGGGGGGCCATCCCGATTGGGGACCTCTGCATATTTTTTTTGTGTCTCGTTATCTTATCAACATTTGCTTATTTTTCTACCTACATTTATATACGTTACAAATTAAACTAAGCACAACTGACTATTAAATTAAAATTAATTAAATTTAATTAAAGGATGCAATATTTTCACGGATTTTGACGTAATTCTGGGGTGTTTTTTTCTCCAAATCTGTCGGCCCTCTTATATTTTTCTACACAAACCGGATGTTGACCGCTAAGCGACCCAAAGCATACTGCGTAAATATGTATTCTACGCATGCGTACGTTTTAACCAAAATAAAACAAATAATTTATTGACCAGTCAGAGCCACTCCCCCAACCCCCCCAATAAAAACATTAATTCGGAGCCAACTGACGGCTATATATTCTCTAATTCAAACAAACTCAACAACACAGACCAACTTGGGTCTGTCAACACTGACAAGTTGAGAGACACGACAAAAACCAGCCTTAAAACACCACTGACAATGACAGCCATCAACAATGTCTATTTCATTTCTAACTTCTCCCTCTCTGTTGCCTTAGTAACAGCAACAGATAAACATTACTAGTTTTGTATGTATTGTAAATATACATTTATTTACCCATACTCGATGTATTCTTTTGACTTGAATTTACATGTGCCGAGGCGGTGAAGAAATTAATCTAAACAGCAGTAACAATAACAAGGTTACCTATTTCCGCCCCGCAACAAATCCGTGAATAGATTTTTTGCTTATGCTAAGTCTCGAAATGACACTATATAAAATTTACTCTGTTTTATCCAATAATGTTGATTGTTGAATGTGTTAAAAAAATTGTTCAACTTTTTAACAAGAAAAATCTCAAGTTGATGTTGGGCACAAAGCATTGTTGATTTATGTAAGATGGAATTATCTATTATGACATGTCTTTAATTTGTTTTGTATGGGAATCACTTCTTCCACCTATATCGTAGCGACATGTCTGACTGCAATAGACGTCTCTTTGTCTCTGCTCGTAACGAGTGTAAGCGTGTCCTCAATGAAGCAAAGTCACTATTTGCTGCTCGAATGAAAGAACGTATTGCATCTCGCAAATTCGACTCCAAGAATTATTGGCGTCTCTACAAGAGCGTACTTAACAATAGCAAACCCGCTATACCTCCTTTGTTCAACCAGTTTGAGGTTCTGACCTCTTCTGCCGACAAGGCTGAATGCTTTGCTTGGAAATTCTCATTCAATTCAACGCTCAACTCTTCCGGTGCACCCACACCCGATTTCCCCTTAGAACTGAGGCTCTATTGAGCGAGTTGCACATAACCCCGTCATCGGTATTGGGCATTATCTCTAAATTAGACCCCCACAAGGCTAGTGGTGGAGACGGGATACCAGCCATTGTCCTGAAGAAAGGAGCGCCTGAACTGGCCCCTGCCCTCTCCAAATTATATAACTACTGCCTCAATGAATCTTGTTTTCCAGCTTGTTGGAAGTCCTCATCCATTATTCCTGACTTTAAGAACTCTGCAGACCTTTCTAACCCTTCTAATTACCATCCTATCAGTTTCCTACTACTCTTCGGCAAAGTCTTCGAAGCTTTAATCAACGCCGAAGTGGTTAAGCACCTTACATCCCATGATCTACTCTCTGACAAGCAATATGGTTTCCGCTAGGCCCGTTCTACAGCTGGTGTGCTTACGGCCATAACTGAAATCGTTTACCAAGCACTTCATAATAACGGAGAAGCTTGTTGCGGACCCGATAGCAATGCAGAGCTGGCCTACGAAAAGGTGGCCTTGTGCCAGACACTACACACGACTACCGAATCCACTAACAAAGTAAAAAAAAGAGAAAATATAAAACGTGTTCTTTCACTGTAAATTATCACAATTTCCTCAGTGAGGAAATAGAAAGAGTCGTTTAACTCGTGCATAAAATGTGAAAAATAAGCAGACAGGAGGAACGACGAAAGTAAGTCTGGTAAAAGAACAAATATAAAATTTTATTTTTAACAAAGTAATTTGTCTCGACAGTGGAGACATTCAGTAAAGTTACTGGATCTTTGCAATTAATGAAAAGGTTTCTCCAGGCAGAAAGGTTCCCGAACAGTCAATTTAGACGGAATATTATGCATACACAACAAAGAAAAATACTCACTGCGAGATTTTTGTAATGTGTATGTAATGTCATATTTTTAAGGTACTGGTTCGTAATGGTTAGAGTTCAAAGAATATGAGAAGTTCTCATTCTTCATTGTTGAAGGTTTCAAAGTTCCCTGGTCTTGGACGAAGGCAGGCTCGAACAAGATGTTCGCATCAGGACGAGAAATAAGTCATCGAAAAAGGTGATGTGATGACAGTGTCGTAAGCGCTATGTTTTCCTGATAGAAAACAGAGGACAGTTCAAAAAAGATGTTAGCCTTAGGTCGAGGAATTAGTCGTCGAAAAAGGTGTTGTGACGAACGTGCAGTAAGCTCGAAGTTTTCCTGATAGAAAACAGAGGAAAGTGCAAACAAGATGTTGGCTTCAGGCCGAGGAATTAATTGCTGAAAGTTGCATCGACTTGATGAGATTACACACGACGAGCCAAAAGGGGCGAAGAATTATTTGCCGTTAGTTGCATCGACTTGAAGAGGTTACGCACGACGAGCCATAAGGGACTAAGCATAATTTGCTGCTAAGATATCCCTGTCTGATATATGGGTTAACAGACGAGGAATAAATGAGTCAACTATCCGGTTCGGTAACCTGGCAGCAACTAACTTCGAAAAACCAGTTTGTCCATGACGTCAGAGAAAAAGCACGGGCAAACAAAATTTCAAATTCTGTTAGGCTGGAAACAACATCAGCAACAGCTGTCTCCCTCACGTCGGCTACAGAACAACCGTTTACTGCTATCACTAGCTGAAAGTGAAAGGAAGGGATGGAAAAACTCGCGCGCGTGTAAAATGTAGGTGGAAATACTGTGTTATTCCACAAGCTCGTGCCGTGGCTCTAGATATCCCCAAAACTTTTGATAGGGTTTGGCATGCTGGCCTTCTTTGCAAGCTTCAAGGTTATGGAATTTTAGGTCGATTGTTTGACTTAATACAATCATTCCTGTCAAACCGTGTATTGAAGGTCGTTCTCAACAGATTCTCCTCCAGCTTCTATCCCACGAACGCAGGTGTTCCCCAAGGCTCTATCCTAGACCCTACTCTGTTCCTTATCTTCATTAACGATCTTCTTGATGTCATAGGTTCCCAAGTAGGCATCTATGCGGATGACACTACTATTTACTCCTGCCTCAAAAACAAATCTCGTGTCGCTGACAAAACTAAGCTGGCCGTTTGTCTCGAAAAGGACCTCCAATCGGTTGTGGACTGGGGCAGGAATTGGCTGGTTAACTTGAATGCCTCAAAAACAAAACTGTTCTCTATTACTCACCACAGAGAACCATCCCTGTCTTCCATTAGAATGCCTGACGCTCAACTCCACGAGAGCTCCTCTTTGCGCCCGCTGACCTGAGATGGAACAAATAAATTGAGCCAATAGCTTCGTCCACTGCAAGGAAAGTTGGCTCCCTGTGCCGCGCCAGGAAATTTTTTTCACCGGAGTCGATCCTTCAAAATCAACCATTCGCCCTTGCATGGAGTATTGCTGCCATATATGGTCTGGAGCCCCTTCTATTTGTCTCAAGTTACTTGATAAAATCCAGAGACGGATATGCAATGTAATTGGCCCTGATCTGGCATCTCTTCTGCAGTCGCTCTCTCACAGACGTGCCGTCGCTTCCCTCTGTGTTTTTTTACAAATGCTTTCACGATAACTGCTCTGATGAGCCGCCTTCGCTGGTTCCCAGACTTCATGAATTTAAGCGTTCAAATAGGCTGGCATCTCGCTCTCACCCTTTCACTGTCGAAACTGTTAAATGTAGCTGTCTCTCCTACTCCAATAGCTTCATGTCTCGCACTTCTTGCCCGTGGAACTCCCTCCCCTTTTCATGTTTCCCTGATAGCTATAATCTCCAACTATTCAAATGTAATGTCAATCGACGTCTCCAGATGCTTTGATCTATCCCCTATCCTTCTCTTCATCCTTTCCTCTATCACTCCTCTTTGCTCTCGCTCCAACTTCCTGTAACACCTTGCGTGCTAGTGGCTTCCCGCCTTACTTGGGGGTGAAACGCTTAAAAAAAAGACACACTTTATATTTTAAAATTTTCTACTTGAATTGTTCACCTATATTGCATATGATGCATTAGTGTGATAATTAGGTTACAAAATTGTATTTTATATGAATACTACCTCATGAAAGTTCAGATGTAGTAGAGTGGGGGCGTATCATAGATTCGGGGGGGGGCGTGTCATAGATTTGGTGGGGCCCACCAGACCCTTGCACCGGCCCTGTGAACACTCCCAACAGTAACAACAAAAATGAAGAGAATGATATAATCAAACTTTCCATTATAACAATCCTTTCTACTCTTTCGAGTGGGGAGGATAGTAATAAGACAATCATTGCTAAGATCTCCAAAGAATAGAAATAAGAAAACTCGCATCAGCATTAGATAGAGTTCACTTAAGAAATCTAATTTCATAATAAAAAAAAACTGTTTTATTTAAAAGATTTAGTGCAATAAACAATCTGAATGTAATTAAAATACAGAGGATTTTGTCTTGTAAATAATAAAGAGCTGTCAACTTAAGCAGCAAGAAAGACCCACGTTGGAGGAAAAGAATAATATTTTTTTCTATTCAAGAAAAAGCTGAAGTACTGAAAAAATATTAAACCGTGAGGTGTCCGTGGTCCAGCTGTACGGTATATGTGGCTTTGAAAAGATTTCAGTTGTTGATTTATAAAGAATCAAAAGGATTGAAATTCTGTATTGTGGGAAATTGATCGACCTTCCAAACAGGGTCGTGGCTTGATGAACAAAGTGAGACAATTGAACATTGTAAAAGCATAGTTTATACAAGAAACACCATACATAACGACGAAGAGAATAGATGAATTGCTAAAAACATATTCTTTTAGCGGTTGAAGTCAAGGCATGGGGGAGGAAATCCAAATACATATCTGTTTGAAATAAATGACACATCTGATTGGTGTTTCATATTCTGTTGGTTGGTCGGGCTTCGATGTCAGGTAATTGAAGTGTCTTCGAACCGGACGTGTCGATGAAGGGAAGTTGAGATGTCGTTGTTCTGGTCGTGTCGACGGTTAGACTGGACGTGACGACGATAGGACGTTGAGTTGCGGTAGATCCGGTCGTGTCGACGGTCGGACTGGACGTTGAAGTGTAGTAGATCCAGTCGTGTCGACGGTCGGACTGAACGTTGAAGTGCGGTAGATCCAGTCGTGTCGACGGTCGGACTGGACGTGTCGACGACGGGAAGTTGGTGTACGGTCAGACTGGTCGTGTCGACGGTCGGACTAGGCGTGTCGACGACGGGACGTTGGTCGATAGGCCCAGCAGGAAGGTAATAGCGAAACGGAGGCCGAAATGGTTGCCTCCTGGCCGTCTACTTCAGCGATTCAGATGAATCGTCGGAGATAATCCAACACGAAGGTTTGAAACCTCCTGACCATACACGTCAACGATTCGGGTGAATCGTCGGAATGGAAACCTCCGGATGGAAACCTCCTCCCTAAACAGGGCCGACTCGCACTAAAAAATGAAATTACTCTTTCATTCAACGAACTATATTCCTTTCGTCAATCTCTTTTCATCCATCGCTTACCACTCTATACTACTTGCAGATCATCATTTATGCTATAAATACTAACATGCAAGGGGATGGGTGGAATCTGAACAGCAATGGAGGTGGTATATGGATCACACAATAGGTTTCATTTTACCAGGCTGTTCGAATACTGACGGAGTGTACCATAGCAGCAGACTAAAGCTTTAGTCTGCTGCCATGGTACACTCCAGTTAGGCACTTTAGTCACTCTAGTTTGGCACCTTTCACACGTACCAAACTGGTTTCTTTAACCCATCTATCAAAGAAGTCCTTCTTGGTCAGTCTTTGTTCGTCTCATTTTATCTTCACCTTGAGCTGATGTTTGAAGAATGAAATCAATTCATGGTGAGACAGCATATCTCCATGTAAGACCACGAGTTGCCTGGTGTTCTAAACAGCCATTCTGGCTATAGTCAAGAGTGTGAAGAACATCATGTGTTTCAGGCCCTCCAATGTAGGGGCCACATTATCGCATACGTAGGAGGTGTCAAGGAATAGTAATGTTCAGGCTCCAAACGAGTGACCAGATCCCCTACATATTTCCATAGCGGGTAGATTTGTGGACGGTGATAGAAAGCATGTTCAGCCGTCTCTTCTGGATCACTGCATCTCCCGCAGTTGGGTGCTTTGGTTACCCCCATCCTAAACATGATATCGTTGACGAGGAAGGCATTTCGTTCCAGGCGCCAAGTCAGAGAGAACTCAGAGTTGGTGAGGAAATCAGTGCCTGGGACCCAGTGTCAGTGGGACCGGAGCTCCTCCTCTGTCAGGCCAAGCCAGGGAAGCGTCTTGTACCAGACAACAATAAAGAGTCTTTCTCCCTCTCGTTGAGCCTGCCCTCTGTGGGGGGGGGGGGGTCATGGACAGTGCCACTCGGCACTCACAGAGAAATACGGATTCTCCTGTGGGACTACGACATGCATCTACGGGACAGTGCAATGAGTCACCCCTGAGCGCCCTGGAAAGGCAACTACAGCGCAGGGCCCCCATACCGGGTTCCTGGCCATCATGCGTACCAGAAAAGTCAGTCTCAAAACCAGCTTATGGCTTAGCAGGTAAGGCAAACCTAAATCTCCATGACATGGATGTTGAATGCAGACTTCCTTGCGCACCATTGGTCGTCCTCACACAGAGCAATTTAGAGAGGAGCTTCTGGAGTGTGATTAGCTTCTTTGATGTGATAGGAAAGATTGACAGTCTGTAGAGGATCAGTGGGTAGATGTATGTGACACACACCTCAGCGATTCCCTTCAGGGATAAGTGCCTGTGGAGCCATGCTTTCACCATCTTGTCGACCTTGGACTGCACTTTTGCCCAATTTTTCTCGAGCTGGAGATCAGGCCCGAATCACATCCCTAAGATGCGAACGGGTCCATCTGTCCACTCAAATGTTCCAGGCAAAGCCCTCCCTTTCCACGCTCCCAGCCTAAGTCCGGTGTATTTGATTCTATTGATCCTTGCCTCTGTCACTCGCTCATAGCGCTGAATTTCTGTGTTTATCCGGCGTGTACCCCGGCGACTGAACACGCAGCGTATGCAGACACACTGGCTTTTACCGTACCTGATAGCTTAATTCCCCGGATTGGGGAGCGCTCAGGACCCCCTTTTAGTTTCGGGGGAAGCGTTCTAGTACGAGGTCATAGAGTAAAAGTGATGGAGAGCAACCTTTCCTAATGGACCTTGTGATGTTGAATGGCTTGGACCTTTTGCCATTCATCTCAATTATGGCACTGGGGGCTTGGTATACACCCTGATTTAGCCCGAGGCCGAAGAGACGCTTTTTCATTAAAAAAAAAAAAGTACCAAATTTATGTCCATAACCTTTGTCCATTTACTCCCTGTCTACTGGGAGTAGAAAACGCTAAATATAAAAATACTCCGAATGCTGTTCGAATGTTGGTTAACACGACCTTATCCGATATTCTTAATGGTATGTTTCTAACTCAAGATATATTAGGATAGTGATTTATTTGCTAATTAACTGATGATTCAGTTCCGGGAGTGGAAAGGTTGCGAAGTTCAAGGTCGTCCTATTTGTTTTGTTTAAGAGCGGCCAGCGGTGGCTGCAGCATCTTTTTTATTATACAATAATCATTTCCATTATTAATACAATGTTTGTCACATAAACAGATCAATTCTTTATTAATACAAAAGCCTTTTCATCAATTCCAAACATCAATATCCCCGGCTAGTGTAAACACGATAGTTGGCGTTTACTTGACAATTAACTTTTTAGAGCTATTCAACTTCACTGTATGTGAAATATGACAGTCTTTGATATATTATTATTATTGATATATCCTTCGTCATTATTGCAGCCGAGTATTAGTGAATGCATCTATAAGTCAAAGTGTGTAGAAAAATAAAAATCTTGTTGGAGACTGGCGAATGTATTTTAAGATATCAGAAGGTTAGGTTATCAGAAGGGTTAGTGATGTTGGTGTTCTTAGACATTCATCCACAACAAATTAAGAAACAGGAATATTGAAGGCAAATCATTCAAGAGAAATCAAAGTGAAAACAACATAAATAAAAGTTTAACAATAACATTGATTTATATAAAATTAACATACACAATTAAGTCAGATATTGTTGGACAAGTGTGAATGGTTGAATTGAATTATGTAGTGTATTTATGCCAAGTTTCAGTGTGTGTGAAACTGTTACTAAGGTTTGTGTGTGAAATTAAACAAAGTGTTTGGTCGTGTACAAAAATGTCTTTTGTGAGAGTTCAGTCAATAATGTGTATGCGTATGTTTGTTTAAATTAATGTCCAAAGTTGGTAAGAGTTGTGTACCTTTAGTTGTTTTGGCGTTTGATTGAATGTTTACGAATACTTATTTAGTAGTGTTATTTCACTTTCTTTAGTATTGTAAGCAATTGTTCCTGGGAGAGCGAAATGCTGTTTGTTGAGTCAGAGAAATTTGCGCGGGAAAAGTGTAGTTGGTCAAAGTTTTGACTAGCATGGATTAGTTTGGCATCTCTCCAGGGTGAATTTCTGACAATATTTATTGCTGTAAATACAACAAATGTGGCACAAGGCCAAAAGAAGGGGTGGGGAAAAGGACGGTCATCATTTGTCTTAATTTTAAACTTAGCTAGCCACAACCACTGACCCAATCATACCAAACAATATTCCTACCACCAAAACAACACATTCCTACTTACCTTTCTTACTACATCCACCAATATACCTTATTGTTTCAATGAAAATCCTAATTAACCCCATATGTACAAATAATGTCTGTGGGGGAAGGGGAATAAAAATAAGTTAAAAGAACCCCAATGATTATATACAATATGACTTAAAATTATTTACAAGAAAATAAACAAAATCATTCATGTTAGTAATAAAAAAAAAACACAAATCCTAAATGTTACAGTAAAATCAGTTAACTGGACGAAATCGATACGGGACTTAAAAAATCTAGAAAACATTCATCTATCCCAAGCACTCACACACACAAGCACTGATTCAGACACAACAACAAATACGAAAAAACACACCCGCGAAACGAAAGGCGCCCCGCATGCACCAGAGAACTGAAATCACTGACCACCTAACGAGGGAGAGGATGGGGAGTTAAACTAAAGGAAAAGAAAAGGGGACAGAAAAAAAGGGGACAATGAGCAAACACACCCTAGCTAAGTTTACAGAAATAGAAAAGAAAAACTAAAGAATCAAAACCAAAAACCTGTTCTAGCCTAAATCCAGGGATGGGTTGCCCAAGTTCAACCCAGGAAAACAATATCCTGATGCCTAACCGGCATCAAAATGCCACTCCAGGTCAGCCCCTTTTACTCGACACATACGCGCAAGATTCACCCATCTTTTGCCAAATTCTGATGAGGAGAGCCGCCGCCTTTCCGTACTAATCTTGACTTTAAACTGATGCTTAAAGAACAAGATCAGTTGGGAAGAAGTGAACTCTTGCCCTCATAGAATTCTTTCTGACGCATCGTCCAAATCACGACTCTCATAACACCAAGTAAGCAACAGAACACATAATGTTCAGCCTTCGTCATCTGTGACACCACATTGCTACAAACAGAACTGGCCTCAAGGACAAAGAACTTTCCCTGCAGCATGCGAACCATGAGGCCTTCAACAAACTTGCACAACGGCACTACCGCCTTGCAATGAAAGAAGGCATGACCAATGGTCTCGACCTCTCAAGTACAGCGACGGCAGTTTGGATATTTCTCCAAGCCTGCTGAACAAAGTCTCTTGGCGACCCAGAGGGCCCCACGAATCATCAGCCAGGTGAGTGATGCCTCATCATTATTGAGGCATTTCAACCCAAGCGCCCAAGGCCATATCGAGCGAGCCTCCTGCTTCGTAGCCCGAGCTCGTCAATCAGATCATTCTGAACTACCCCCCCCCCTGACTAACACTTGATACAATGTCCTACGAGACAACGCCTGGACGTTGGAGAGGCCATCCGACGCCCGTGAGAGGCGTTTCAGAGCATGACGACATTCGCGGTAGAAGGAGCATTTGGCTCGGGGTGTACGGCCGGCCTCCTCCCGGCACGAGTGCACACTTCTCAGGGATGGGAAATGTTTACGGACGTCTTCTTTCCAGAAGGCGCCATCCTCATCCGATCCGCGACACATTCGGTCTAGAAAGTTGATGCGAAGCATATATTGACGAATTTCAATGCTAGGCATACCCAGACCTCCCTCTGGGGGATGAAGGCAACAGATCTCGCGAGATACCATAGCGGCTTTGTCTCTCCAAAAGAAAGAGAACAAGAACCTTACTAATAATAATAGTCTGGTAGACGGGAGTGGAAATACAGAGAGTCGGTAAAGGAGAATCGGGTAGATGTGTGAAACACATACTTCCACCCTCCCCTTCAAGGAAAGCCTCCTCCGAGACCACAGATTAACCGCGATCTCGGCCTTCCCTTGTACCTCAGACCAATTCATTTCCAACTGGAGATCAGGACCGAACCAGACGCCGAGTATCTTGATCGGCCCATCCGTCCAGAGGAAAGGTCCGGGAAGAGAAACTCCCTTCCACGCACCCAACCGCAAGCCAACAGACTTATCGCGGTTGATCTTGGCCCCTGTCACCTTCTCATACCCACTGATCTCTTTGCTGACTTCGTCAATCTCGGCTCTGCTCGACACAAGAACCGAAATGTCGTCAGCATAGGCAGAATACCTGGCTGAGATGGTAGCCCCAGGCAAGAAAATTCCACGCAGGACCGGATTCGCCTTTAACTTGCGAAGGAAAGGTTCCAACGCAAGAACGTAAAGCAAAGGCGAAAGCGGACAACCTTGACGAATGAAGCGAGACAATACGAAAGGCTTCGATCTTACCCCATTCACCTCCACCAGCGCACCGGGGGTCGCATACAAAAGTCGGATCCAGGAGCGAAAGTCGGCTCCGAAACCGGCCGCCGAAAGGACAGCCTCCAGAAACTGATGGTCAACCCTATCGAAGGCCTTGGACTGATCTAAATTGATCAGCGCGGCTTCACTGTCGACTTGTTCTAAGATCAAGTGTACCATATGCAGGTTATCCTGAATAGTCCTGCCCTTCACAACACAAGTCTGTTCGGAGCCAATCAGACTAGACAGGACAAGCTGCAAACGGTTGGCTAAGATCTTCGCCAAAATCTTTAACTCTGTGTTTAACATATTCAAAGGGCGAAAGTTATTTATCCCATCCCCACCGTTCTTGTCCTTATGCAGCAACTTGATCACACCCCTGGTGAAGCGTTAGGGTATAGGCCCCTGCTTCATCCAGTTGTTGAAGATCAGTTCCAGCAAAGGAACAAAAACGGGCGACTGCCTCAAGTAAACTTCGTAGGGAAGACCATCCAGTCCCCGAGTTTTATCCAGGCCAACCTGTTTCAGCGCTTCCCAGATTTCAAACTCTGTGATGGGACCCTCGCACCCAGCCGCTTCAGCTGCCTCGAGACAGGGAAAGTCGTCAAAATAGGCGTCGAACCGAGCAGGGTTCAGACCGGGCTCCCTGGTGAAAAGATCCTGAAAGTAATCCCGAAAGACCTCGCATATGCCCGCGTTTGTAGTCATGGTCCAATTATCCGGCAATGTGACGGACGCGATATGTCGCCGAGCAGCGCCCCGATTTTCCTTTGCACGCAATTCAGCTGCCATATTCGTCGCCTCAGAGGACATTCTTTTCAACCTAGCCCTAACTACCAGAGCTTGATCCTTCTTGATAAGCAAGGAGGACATAGCTAAGGCTATTTCCCCACTATTACGGGATTTCACTGCCCGATCAACTTTTTATTCTAAAGCCGTTTGCGCCGCTAATCTATCTAAATTGAGTCGACGACTAAAATCGGCAGCAAACGTTCTAATTTTGGATTTTGATTTATTCCACCAGGTGTTCCCTAAAACCGGCCCCGTCAATTCCCTCTGTATCATTAGTAGCAGCTGGTCCCGGAAATTCTGCTCACCAAATAGTGAGCAGTTTAATTTCCAGTACCCAGCCAACCTAACCTTAGGCTTATCTAAGTTTACACGGACCCGGACAAGCCTAAGATCCGTATAAACTATATAATGGAAGCTTGGACACCCTAAGAGCCCTACATCGACTCTCCTAACTAAAACTCGGTCGAGGTAGCTCGCAAGCGTCCCAGGAGCCGAGTTGCCACTATTTGTCCAAGTCCATACTACCTCCCAAGGGTGCTCATTCCGGTACTTATCGACAAGATCAAACTCGCCGATAAAGTCGCGAAATGGTTTCACTTCCCGGATGTTAGTACCCGAATTTTGCCCTATACGATCTATATCGGGGTCAAGGACGGCATTCCAATCCCCCGATAAAACTACCCAACGAGATGTCGTCAAAAACGGCCCGATCTGCCGAAACAAAGCAGGTCGCTCAGAATGGTTATTGGGCGCATAAACCCCAATGAGTCGTAGAGCCTTATCCTTTATGGTAACATCCAGCACGCAAAGCCTGCCCGCCGGATCTGCGAAGACAAGAGTACATGCAGCTTTCAAAGACATGCTCACTAGCCAAGAGACACCCCTCGAACGACCATCAAAACATGCTGAAAAAAGGGAGAACCCCTTAGACAGTATGTCCTCACGGTCATGAGAAGAAAACCGGGTCTTTTGCACGCAACGAACATTCACCCCCAGGCGCTGAAGGTCACGAGAGAGCCTCGCCCTGCAAGACTCGGACCTCAGGCCCCGCACATTTATACTTGCGAACCAGAGAGCCATAGTGAAGACCGGTTAGTGTTGAAGTACTGGTTTGAACATGGCCGGGGTAAGGATACCGACAGCCTCTCCCATAGACCCATGGCCCATATCAGTGTTGATGGTACCGTCTTGGGAGATTCCGCCGATATCCCAGGGAAATGTCAGTTTTAGGGCTCTATACAGGGATGGGTGAACTAAAACGGGGACCCTCCCTGCACAAAATTGTTTTAAATTTTTTTACTGCTGGTTTTGGACGATTGTGATTGGTAGAGCCATTTTGTAAGACATTATAGCGTCATCAAGCATTGCCCAAACTCTGCTTTGCTCCAGCTCCTGTTCTGATTACTGTAAGAACCCTTTGGGCAAGCGGGAAATTTTGTGGCACTTCAATGTCCTGGTCGGCAAACTGCCTTATAGAGAGCAAGTATTTGAGGTCTTTTATCCGGTTTCCATAATCCCGGGCTTTCTCAGCCTGGGCAGGGGAAATGCGACAAACATCCTCTCCCGTGTTGAAAATAAGTTTCTGTGCCTTTTTCTTTTTATCTTTTAGCTCCTGTGTGGGGCTTCTCTGCCGTTTGGAAGAGGCGGGAGGCATTTTTGTTTTTTTTAACAGGGGAAGGACTGGGAGTATGCAGAGAGGTATGGGGTGATCTTTGTTTAACAGGAGAAGGGCTAGGAGTATGAAGGGGAGTGTGAAAGGTTCTATGTTTATAGGGGCTGGGATCTCTGCTGGGAGGATGAGATTTAGACGTTGTTGTCAGAGGGGAAGGTTTCTTTTGGGGCGAAGGAGCGGACCGGACCGAGGACGTGGAAGGAATAGGATTTGGGTGTTGTGTCTGTTTTTGTCTATCTAATTTCATTTTTAGGACCTTTATTTTTTCTGATTTTTCATAGCCAAGATCATATTTCTTTTGTTGGTCTTTGAAGGATTGCTGAGAGGCCGGGGCATCACCCTTAACGTTGCCAGAGGGAGTGGGACTGTGTGTGTCTTTCGTCCTTGGGGTTTCAGGGGACTGAGGACCCACTGTCTGGCGCTTCCCTCTGGCATTACCAGCTACCAGCCATTCCTCCTCCCACTTCTCCGCAACTGCACTAGCAGCGGACGAAGGCTCTTTGGAGAATGTGGCCTTAGATGTTTCGCCAACCGGAGGATTAACCGACCCGGTCCCGGAAGCTGGCACGCCCATTACAGGCGAGGCGGAAGGTAAAGACGCGGTCAGAGGGGGATTTTGGTCTACTGGAGCTTGACTTCCAGAGGCCTTCTTCTCTGGGCAGGAAGAGGAGAGGTGACCAGGCTCTCCACACTTCCAACATACCGGTTTGCGGCCGGTCACAATGACCGGCAGCTTCAAGCGTCCAACATCCAGACAGTTCGGGATGGAGCGGAAGGCTTTTTCGTCCAACATGATTTCAAAGCTCCACCCCCTCCCCGTTCAGGCTATCGCAGGAAGCGCCTAGAATTTCGCCATACTGGGGCAAAAACGCAGCGAGATGTTCCCCGATAACCTGAGGATGGACCTCGTATACAGCCTCCATACTTTATGGACTTTGGCTATTTTTGGCTTCCATACATTTTTTACCCAAGTCTTCATTCACAACTGTATCTGCTAAGACTTGATACTCCGCCGAATCATCTTTATCAGGTGTTTTTTCTTCACAGAAAATGTTTCTTACCTGATGTTTTGAGATCAACTATGATCGGCTTTTTCTTTTTAATAAGGAAGGACGTTACTTTACTTTTTTTCTTTTTTTCCATTTTTTAAAAAAATTATACAACGGGAAGGGAAGGGAAGGGGAGGGGTAGTAAGAAACAAAGACCGCCTACAGGCGGGGTGAAAATGTTAAATAAAGTTCGCCTAGTAGCAAAAATTTAAAATGACAACGAAAATAAAGCAGTTAGACAAAACACAAAATCGCCTGAAAGCGAGACAGCAAGCAAAAAAATTAATTACAAAAACAAAGAAGAGATAAAAACAAAAATCACATGACAAACGAAAAAAAAAAATAAAACAACGTTCACCTAACGGCAAGAAAAAAAATTTAACACATACAAAAAATTAAAGAACAACGTTTGCCTAACAGCAAAACAATAAATTTAAAAAAAGAAAACACGAAAAGAAAAAACGAAAACGCTAGACAAGTAAACAACAAAGAAAATACGAAACTTACAAAACTAGACGGAGCTAGTAACAAAAACAAAATGGCTAACCCCAAAACAAATAAACAAAAGAAAATAGACAATACGAAGGTTAGAACAAAATAAATGGACAAATAGACAGAACAAACGGTATTACGGAATAAATAGACAATACAAAAAATGGAAACGAAAAACAAAACACGAAAAACTTAAAGGATATTAAAAGGAAAGAAATACAGAATTAACGGTTAGTCAAAAATTAAAGCGAAAAACAGACAGGGGTACACAAACAAAAGAAATGCGAAGATATAATTAAAAAAGAAATTAAGGAAAAAGAAAATTAAAAAGAAAAACTGGAATAAAAAGAAAAAGGAACAAAAATAAAGAGGGTAAAAATTTTAAAATGTGGAAGAAAAAAAAGGAAAAGAAAAAAAACAAAATTTTTCAAAACAGTCGTAAAGAACAAAAGACAGTAATGAAGTCACACTTAACAGAAATACAGTTCAAACACAATACGGGTCATATCCAAAAAATCGGGTGGCAAAAAACGCAGTCAGAAAAGATCAACAACTTTCGAGCGTGAATTTCTGACCGGTTCGAATCGATTCGGACGCCTCTATTTATTGAGTTTTGGGTCTAAAAATAGGCTCAACAACATTAGGCGCGAAAAGATATTTTTCGCTTAAACTTGTTACAGTTTTAGAGGTCTGAGCCAATGAAAAGTCTAGTTTGCTGAAACTAAGGTGCTGATTGGTTAATAGGTGATTATTGGTGTAAAGTGCATTATCCCGGAGGGGTGAAAGGTAGGTATGGACTATTCCATCAAGCTCACTATTTCAAAAATAAAAAAAATAGAAAGCTAAAAGTTGGCAAAACATTTTGGTTTGCCATAAAGAAATAAAAACAAAAAGATAAGGAAAGAATAAATTAATTAATAAATAAATAAATAAAAGAGGCCAAAGGGTTATGATTCGTAAATGTAGTTGAAGAAAAAGGGGATTGTCAAATGAGTAATTTCTGGAACCAATCAAAATCAAGAACAATTCGGGAATGAATTCTATTGTCTTAAAAAAAAAGAAAAAAAAAGTGTTACGAAGACAGATAGTGACGGGCAGGCAAACGGACCGGACCAGCCGCTGAAAAGAATTTCATCCGCTGTCCCTTACCCTCAAGATTCGGACACTCCTAAAAATTCAACGGACGGAGTCAAAAGATTTACTACTATCAAGAAATACTTGCATACCTGAAAG
The DNA here is from genome assembly GCA_964036315.1 of Acanthosepion esculentum. Classification (NCBI taxonomy): domain Eukaryota; kingdom Metazoa; phylum Mollusca; class Cephalopoda; order Sepiida; family Sepiidae; genus Acanthosepion; species Acanthosepion esculentum. The sequence goes on from OZ038478.1 coordinate 9,833,221, forward strand.
GACTGAAAGACTTTCAACACAAGAACTTTCTGATAGGAATTTATGAACTCTTTGAATATTATTTTATATTTTATTTTAAAAGATATTTTTTCAGTACATATCTTTGTATTAATTATCTATGCATGCATTTTTAAAAGGCCATAAATTGGTGTATATTTGGATTAAAGACGTTATCCTAAGATAAACAAGTAAACTCCTACTTTGGTGACTTCCACGTCTAAACACCAATTCTTAGGCCCCCATCTTTTTTTCTTTTTTTTTTGACACTTGTAAATTTGTTAATTCAATTGGAATTGTGTCCCTATTAGTAGCTAGTTATAAATTCTCAGTTCATGTGTTATCATGTATACTATTACATTTATTGTTTAATAAAATGTTATTTTCTGCCCTTGTTAAGGTATTTCAAGTATTATACCAATTAAAAATGACATTACTCATTCTTTTGTCATTTGTATTTATTTTCATGACACTACATTTTATTACTTATTAGTTGTATAGTTTAATTATCTTGTCCTAGTTATGGTTTATGTGTGTGTGCATGATTAAAAGTATACTTTGTGGTTACTTCACTCGAACCATATAATCTTCCCATAGTATCCTGTCATCATAAGGTTGATCAAATGCTCAAGGGTAGTTTGAAATCTTTTTTTTTTTTTTTTAAGCGTATCACCCCAAGCAAGGCTGGTGGCCACTATCACGCATGGGGTTACAGAATGGTTGGAGGAAGAGCAGATAGGAGTGGTAAAGGAAGGGATGTGGAGAAAGAGAAGGACGGAGGGTCGATCAAGACAAGGGGGTTACAGAAGATTTAGATTTTTCCCCTAATATAAAAATTTAAACTAATTTGGTTTGAGAGCTGCATTTTTAAACCTGTTTGCTTTTTTTTTAACCTCCATTGGAATTCACGGCAGTACTGTGGATTGTCCATCCATTTCTTTCTTACCAGGATGTGCTTGTTAATAGCAGATGTTTCGTGGGTGGGGGTCTTGTAACAAGTCCGATTCTTGGTATTCCCATCTCAGTTATTTTTAGAACATTTTAATGAACAATAGCACAGCTCTTCTCTCTATGTCTCTCTCTCGCACACACACACACACACACACACGTACACAAACACACAATATCTCTCTCTTTCTCTTTCTCCCCCCCCCCTCTCTCTCTCACACACACGCGCACATTTTTGAAAATCCGGATAAAAAATTTTCTGAAGGCAAAAAAAAGGACAATGCTCTAATTGAAACGAACTTGCTTCAAAAATCGACGACATGCTCAGTTTTTGTGCTCCCGCACTCTCACGAAACGAAACGCTGGAAAAACTAAATAAAAAATTAATAAAATTTTTCTTGTCCGCCATATTAACGAAAGAATTTAAAAGAAAGGATATATAAATATACATTATATACAGAGAGAGTTTGGCTTAATTTTGCAAGAAACCGTGTTAGTAACATTCTAATTTTCTTAATTAGTTTTTAATACAATATTATTTTTTTTATTAAGATAATTTCTATATTAATTTTTGCATCGTTCCAACGTTTTAATTATTATTTTTCATACAGATTTTAATATTATCATTTTTGTTAAAAATAATTCTTATAGTACCGGGGTATAGTAAGAATTTAAATTATTTCAGACTCATTTATTGAATGTCTACCATGGATCGATAGAAACAAACAAAAAAGCAAATGTGATTTAAAACATTTAATAAATTCCTGTACATCTAATACTATAAAAAATATAGGCCATCTCCTAGATGACTCCTGCTGATAATAAGAAAAGTCTATTATAAAATGATAATGAGCATAACCTAAAATTAGGCGCGAAATAGGATTTCGAGCTCAACGGAGAGACGCCGAATAAAACACGGAACGAATGGACATGTGTTAGATTACTCCAAACTGGAGACGCCAAGAAGAATATGGAGCGATGAGAGATGTCTCCAAACCACCCAAGAAACAGATTTTAAACTGCATCCATCCATTTAATGATCATTTAAGACCACTTTAGTCCTGGGTAACTGTAGTTAAAAAATGTGATCTCTTGCAGAGATCGGCGTTTTGCCCACTTGTGGGAAAGACATACACGTACGTACGAACATTCATCAAAATACGAACTCTTTACGTTCACGCACAAACACAAAAGTTGATGTCTTTGTCCATTGTAAATTTTGTTGCTTAATGCATATACTTGTTTGTTATGCATATATATATATATATATATATATATATATATATATATATCGGTATTGTTTGTTTTCTTTACATTTCTTTATGGTAGATTCAAATTTCTAAATCCGCCAATTTCTTGACTCTCTTCTATCAGGAGTTACACACGAGTTCCTAATTTAACAACACTTAAACCCACCGTTCGCTACAATGGGTACAAGATTTAAAACAATTTACTTCAGAACACAAGCATTAAATTTAAAATACTACATATTCACAAATGCAAGGGGTCACTTGGAATAATGCAAGATCTATATTTAAAGAGAGAAAATTCAACTGGTATTGTCAGCAACAGACAGTTTTTCCTGTCCATCAGTACTTTCGAACCAAGGAGTCTATTTAGAATTCATCTATAAAGTCCTGACTAGTCCTGTACTTGGTAATACTTTAAACTGCATCAACGTCCATTTATACCACAGTCCATTCCTGGGTACGACTTTAAACTGTATCTATTCATACACTAATACTGTCCTGGTTAAGACTTTAAACTAAATCCGGTAACGAAGACTCGCTTGCGGGACTTGGGGAGTGTGAAGTCACCCCTTGGTTGTCTTTACTCCCAGGTCCATTCTGACACTGAGTGGTAGTACCTGATAGGGTTGACCTTGATAAAACAAACTGTTTATATGCAATTTATTGGAGAATTCAACACAGCAGAACTTTTTAACGGCGTTGTATTTATTGTGACGACTGAAGTTTACCAATACTTTAAAGAAGTGATCCAGCAAGATGTATGAACATTATCAACAGGGCATTGCCCAAATAATAATTCCAGTTGAAGAAAACACTTCTCAAAAGAAGAGCCAACCAAAGTGCACTTCAAACTACCCATGTCAAAAGAAGTACCAACCAAAGTGCATTTCAAACTACCCATGTCAAAAGAAGTACCAACCAAAGTGAAATGTGGAAGTCACCAAAATATGAGTTTACTTATTTACAGGTGGTTATCTTAGGATAACGTCCTTAATCCAAATATACACCATTTAAAAATGCATGCAAAGAGACATGTAGGAATTCGAACGATCTCAATTCAATCTTATTTTTACTTTCAACAAGTGTACCAAGAAACAATAAACAACAAGAGAAATAATACAAAAAACAGTTTTTGAATAACAAACAATATTTTGATTTATATAACATAACATATACAATGCATTATGCTGAAATGAGTAAAGATTTGTGAGGGAAATCTTTGTTATAACTGTTATTTTAATTGTATGTGTAGTAAACTCTTATTTTGGTGTTTGGAGATGTAGTGTGTGAGTTTACTTGAAGAAATATTTGTTGTAGTTGTGGCGATATAAGTTTCACAGAGTTAGTGAAAGAATAATTCTGTTTTTGAGGTAATTAAACAGTGTTTGTGAAATATAATTTCCAGTGTAAATTGGGAAAAAAACTTAGTTGTTCTAGAATTGTCTTTCTTTGACCGTAATGTTGTCAAGAAGTAAATAATAAATGTTTAGACGAATTCTGAATGAAATAATGTTCTGTAATTGAGAACTTTGCTGTGTAATAATAATATTCTGTGGTTGAGAACTTAGATGTTAATTCACTTACAAGAATGAACGAAAGCTGCTGTGTGAACGACTTGAGTGAGTGAATATTCTAGAAGGCTGAGATTATGTTAATGAGTAACTTTTTGCCTCGGAATGTGTGACGTAGTTTTTAGAAGGCGATTGCGTTGCTGTCACGATGCTCACTGGCGAGATTGGTTAGCGTACCATATTTATTTACTTGTTGATCACGTGCTGGGCTCGAGAACACGTTTTATTAATTTCGGCGGTTCTCACTTGTGCGTAGGCGGAAACATGACCTTGGTATTAATAGAACAATCAGAATATGACAGTTGCTGAAATTTGGTTTGATACCTCTATGTGTTTAGGTTGCCCAAGATTTTAGAACTTTGCACGTGAAGATACACAAAATACAATTTTAATATTTATTGTCCAATCAGTACGCTGTTAAATAACAGCATTATGGAATTTAGGCGTGATCCACTGAAATCTAGAAGTCAGATTCAACAGACATATAGAATGTACTGATAAAAATTTATATCTCTCAAAATAAAATATACAATAATATTCAAAGAGTTCATAAGTTCCTATCATAAAGTTCTTGTGTTGAAAGTCTTTCAGTCCTTAGCACACACACACACACACACACACACACACACACACATATATATATATATATATATATAGAGAGAGAGAGAGAGAGAGAGAGAGAGAGAAGAGAGAGAGAGAGAGTGACTGAGTGAAAGAGAATAGAGTCTGTCAATGTTTATGTAGGTGTGTAAGTATTTCTTTATAGCAGTAATTCTTTCAATTCACTCTGTGGGATTTTTAGGTGTGTGAAGCTTGAGGGTAAGGGAGAGTGGATGAAATTCTTTTCAGCGGCTGGTCCGGTCCATTTTCCTGACCGTCACTGTCTGTCTTCGTAACACTTATTAAAAAAGATAACAGAATTCATTCCCGAATTTTTCTTGATTTTGATTGGTTCCAGAAATGACTCATTTGACAATCCCTTTTTTTCACCCACATTTAGGAATGATAACCTTTGGCCTCTTTTATTTCTTTCTTTATTTTTTCTTATTGTTTTTATATCTAATTGGCAAACCAAAATGGTTTCCCAACATTTTAGCTTTCTATTTTTTATAGTGATCTTTTTCTCTTTCACTGCACTTTCATACTCCAGCAACAAAAAAAACATATTGCATCAACATTTATGAAATGAACATTTTTAATAACAATGAATAAATTTACAGATCAAATACAAGGTAACAAATTCTTGTCAACGTAAACAGTAATTACGCATTTATATTTTCGACGTAATGGCTGACAGTTCTTGTCAAGCGAACCAAATTAATCAACAAGCAGGTTTCTTTAACTTAATGTTTTCCACAATGCATATGCTGTGCTAGTTGTGAGAAAACAGGACAAAAATATACACGAGATTATATTTCAGTGTATATACATGAAGTGGACAAGTGTGTCTTTGTGTTTAAAATTTGATTCTCCAAGGACAGCTAAAGGTTAAGCTACCGTGTTTTCCAAAGAGGTGAATATGTAGACGAGAAAAAGTTATAGGTACCGCCAGGGACTTTCTAATAAACCGACAAACGCATTTTAAATCATTTGAATGCCTGCTTCGAATCCAAATTTCGGTTCTATTTGAAAGATAATGGCCTTGTAGAGGACCGTGTGGATTTGGGTGTAATGAATTAGGGACATAGTTTATACCTGCTAGAAGGTCCAACTACAAGAAAATGACGGACTCAAGTTGAATCCAACCGAAGACGTAAAGAAAACAAGACCGATATATATATATATATATATATATATATATATCAACAAACATATGTATTAAACAACAAATTTACAAGTGACAAAGTCATTAACATTTGTGTTTGTGTGTAAACGTAAAGAGTTTGTATTTTGGTGAATGTTCGTATGTACGTGTATGTGTGTTTCATGGCGTCTTCCCATAAGTGGGCAAAACGCGGATTTCTACGAGAGATTACATTTTTAAATGTGTCCGCTGAAATGTAAAGTGAAAAAGAGAACGAGTCAAGAAGTCGCCCAGTATTTATAGTGCAGGAAGAGCGTCCCCTAGTGAACAATTAGGGAATTAAGGGGGAGCTAACTCCAACAGCCTAAAATGTTAATCCTAATTTAAAGAAAAAATTAATTTCCGTATATATAAAAAAAACCTTTTTAGGCATTTTTAAAGCATTTTTTGTCACTCATCAACATCTATTATTGTATGAAGAATATACCTAAACAAAAATATAGCGTTATTTCATTTTAGTTCATGAAGTAAAGTATTGGTTATTCTTCTATACAAGAATCTGTAAATAAATTCAGGAAAACAGAGACACACAAAATTAAAAAGAAAAAAAACGAACATACGTTCTGACGGATCGGAAAACAGTCTTTTCAAGACACAAAAATTGACTGAAAGGGAGATATGAAATTAGAATATCATATAATAATATTCTTCCGATATTGAATAGTAGTCAGTCAAAACGTGATATCAAAATTATGTGCTTTTTGTACATCCATAACAAAAACTGTTAAAAGAAAAAAGAAAATAAGTTTCTTTTAAAAAAAAAAGGTTTACACTCGAAAATGGCATTAAACCTTTTTTTTAAATCTTCAACCATGTCTTTATTTAATAAAAGAAGCGCTTATGGCGAACAGCAAAGCGATGAATTTCAAAATCACTGAAAAATTACACGTCATTTTAAAAAATATATATTAACTGTAGATTTTTTAAATTTCCGTCCAATCTGAAAGGAAATAACTCGTTTTATTAAATTATGAAAGTATGAATTCTTAAGGAAATATTTTTTCAGTTTTATTGAATTATTTTTGGTAAGATTCTGGTCGAATTTTTTTATATATTCCCACTGTTGCGGTAAGCATTGGGAAAAAAGAGAAAAGTAGAAATTTTGGGCTTGCATGTTCTTGTTGCATTGTTGGTAAAGGTTTTCCTTCTGAGGGAATCAATAATATGAAATTGAGATTACTACTGAGATAGATAAACACAACATTTATTACAACAGTGAAAACTGTTATAATAAGCGTTTGGTTGCGAGAGAAAGGAATAACGAGGATTAGATTTTGAACAGCCTTTGTTGTTTTGTATGTCGTACAGATATGACGTAGCTAGGTGAAATGTCAGCTTCAGTGGCCGATCGTCAGCATGGCGATCGAGTGTAAGAGAAGCGACGGGAGTTGATCTAATTCTCGTGTGGGTTTGATGCGAGATAACAGGATATGGTCAGTGTCCAGGTTGGTTGATCGAGGTCACGGTGGAGGGTCGATTTAGTTGGTTGGTAGGCCAGTTACTATGGAATGGGGCCGCGATGAGACTTTAAAGGGAATGCCTTGTAAGGAGTCGAGTATACCGAGATGATGGCCATGCGTTGCCAAGTTGACGAAATGGTGTCGGCTTGGCGTGGTTGGTAGATCTGTTCTATGGAATGGGGCCTGTAAAAGGAATGCTTTGTACGTATTGGGTGATTGAAGTCACGGTGGCGGGTCGATTTCGTTGGTTGGTATTTGCTGAGGTGACAGCGTCGGCGACGATGAAGGCTTGTAGCTGGGTGGTGTCGAAGCTGGATAGTCTGCAGCTGTACTGAGTCGGGTTTGCCGAGGTGACAGTGTCGGCGACGATAAAGGCTTGTAGCTGGGTGGTGTCGAAGTTGAGATGTTATGTCGAAGCTGGATAACCGAGTTCGGAGTGGTAACGGTCGCTGAGAGGTGACGGTGGCGGCGGCAGCAGCAGCATTAGCAACAGCGCCAGCCCGCAACTCTGATCATCATTAGATATCTGTTTTTAAGCAGGTCTGGTAGCTCCTAGGGCTATCTCCTTTTCCGGCGAGAACGTTTGTAATTGGCCAATGTCGCTTTCATTGCAGGGGCTTGCTTCCGTAACCAGACATGATGAGTGGAGCCTATACGCAGATAACGACTATTTTTTTTATTTTGTTTTATGCCTCCGTGGCTTTCACATCCGACTAGCATGCAGAATGAATCAGAAAGAAATCGAATTGCAATGGAGTATAACAATACCTAATATAATTTTGATGATGAGAAATACACTTAGCTGAAAGACCCACTGGATTCGTGGTTGAGCAGAAGAAAAGTTATAGAGGTAAAGTTCATAGTTTTCTCATATGGTATTCTTGTGATGTGAAATCTACAAAGAGTGGAGATGTTCGTCGGAGTGATGCTTTCTTGGAATGACTCTCTTTGGGCTGTCTGTGGGGTCAAGGTTTTTATGCCTGACAATTGTGTCCCAAACAGAAATTTGGATTTTATCGGAAAGAAGTTTCATTGGTTGGTGTTAATCAATGAGAATGTTGTGTTCAATGTGGTAGTTTAATGCTGATTTAAAAGTGAATAAGGAGGCTATAAAAACTTTATATTTTAGTAGTGTAAAATAATTAAAATTAATTAATAATTTATTAAGTGTAAATGCATAAATATTATAATCGCCTAGGTTCTCTATCACACGTACTTTTGAGAGGAGTGTATTTTAAAGAAAGCCGGAAAATATTGGTTCATCTGTGAACATTTCTATTTTTATAACCGTCAAAATTATTTCTTCTATGTGAATTATTGCTAATTCATTTTTTTTAATATGAAAAAATATATATTATTTTATTTACTGACCAATTAGAGACATTGTCTCATGCCTACGTAAATTTTGAAATTAGGACCTGTTTTTGAAGACTCCTGATTTCTTATATATAGCGACTGACCAGTAGATAAAGGCAACGACTAATCAGATTTCAAGGCAGAAGAGGACCATAAAGCACTCAACTGGGAAGGAACCACCAAGACGGGCAGACACTAAAACTAGAATGCAGATTAAGGACCCAGTAGTAAAATTCATTTGGGCTGTTTCCTGGGAAGAATTTTTAAGGGAACTGAAACCTTAATCAGAACTTTTCTGTGAAAGAAAGTCTCAGAGACATCAGTCTTTTTTCCAGATGTATCTAAACTCCCTGAACCTGAAACATTCCTTTTCATCTTACAATTATGGCGGCGGCTGCACCTTTTCTATTTTCTACCTTATCAAAAATTTGATTCGCCTTCCCCAATTTTTTTTTTCATTTTCGAAAATTGTAATCTTTCTTTAAATCTTATATATTGTTTGAATTACTATCCAGCCGTAGTTTGTTTTTTAATAAGGCGTACAAAAATAAATTTTTGTGCTAGCTCTTGTTTGTAAAATATTGTATTTGTCTTTTTTAAAATATGTACTGAAATAAATGTTTGTTCTTTTAAATTTCACGTAGTGGCTCGAGTATTGCTTTTTTGCGTCTCGTTTAACATTCAAGATAAGACGTGTGACGTGCTCTCTTTTCCCATTCTATTCCTACAAAGTAAATTTTTATATATTTAATATTTTCGTTTTTATTTTGTAATAGATTAGTTAATGGTAGAAGTATTGGGAAAATGAAATAAAATTGATAAAGATAATAATAATAATGAGTAATAGTAAAAAAAAAAGAAAAGAAAAAAATACATTTTCTCATGATGTTAAGAGTAAAGTAATCGGAAATATGATTCGTCAAACGTTGTTCAAGCCTATATATTAAAAGTCAAATATTTCCTGCCTTACTATTTTTTCTTCTTGTCTCATGATGTCGTACGACGTGAAAATTACGTTTCCGCTGGGAACGTAGGTTTCCCGTGTCCACTGACAACAGAACTCTCTTCCTACTTTCCAACGCATGGCGCTCTCACGTGTCTTCCAAAACCTCAGTCTATGAAATAGGTCACACTTTCTCTTTGGTTGTTCCAACTCAGCGCAAGGCTGACTTGAGTGTAACTATTGTTCCGATATTTATTGTGACTTACCCTAACTTCTGGACCAAGAAAAAGTGAACGTACATTCCATAACCATGGTTAAACCTTCCAATGATTAATTAAGTAGAAACATTCCTTTAGTCGTTCTAACTTTGTGCAAGGCTGACTTGAGCTCGACCATGAATTCGATACTTATACTTACCTACCCAAACTTCTGAACAAGAAAGAGAATGGACCTACCCAAGAGACACAGAGAACTTTGTTTCACTACAGTCACGATAAAAAAAGAATAATTGTAAAACGTTAAAAAGTTAAATTTTTGTATATTTATATCATCTTTGTTTACATATTGAACATGTACCTTCAGCAAAAATACAGACAAACACGCAACGCTTCAACATCCATAGAAGTATGGATGATAAGTTTGGAATGAAATGACGGTAGTAATTTAATAAACCAATAAATTGACGCAATTGATGAATAGAAGTCAGTAAAGAAAAATTTTCAATTGGTTTTAACTTTACGGTCAGAGGCGTGATTCCATCTTGGTATATGACATATTCCTTATCGACGTTCATTTTGAGATCTAACTAGGTCTCTGGAAAACTTGGTGTAAATGATATTTATGTTCCCCAGTACATGTACCAGCTATAAGAATGTCGTCTATGTACGAATAGTAGACATCTCAAGACTTGATCAATCAGTCGTTGAAATAACTGATCAACCTTGACGTCATAAGGGCATCCAGACGAGATCGTATAGTCCGAAAGGTGGAGTGACTGTGGGTTTTTTTTATGTCTTCCTCTGCGGCAGGAATTTGAATGTAATCTCGTGTGAAATCAATTCTGGGAAATACGTGTGAACCAGGTAAACTAAATGTAAAATCATGTAATATGTAGGACAGGATATTTGTCCTGAACGGTAGATGCATTCAGCCTTCGGAAATCTACACAGGGTCGATAGCCACTTTTGTCTGGTTAGGCACAAGATGCAAAGGTGAAGCATATGGAGGGACTAATTATTCCTTCCCGAAACATTTTGTCACATTCCTTTTTAACGAACTTGTATTTGTGCGGGTGCAGTCTGTGTGAGCGTGAAAACACCGGTTGACCTGTGCGTTTTATTTTGTGTTCAGTGTCGTGTTTAATTTTGCCCGTGTTTTGAAAAGGTCCCGTAATGGTTTTGTAGTTGTTTAGTATGCCCATATATTCTGTGGCAGGTTGTTGCGCCGATAAAAGTAGAACTGTATTTGGTATGGATTGCTGTGAATTGCATATTTGTTTCAATATCCGGAAGTAATCTATGCTTCATATTTACGGATAGGTCGTAGTGTGCTAAAAAGTCCAAACCTAAGATGGCTGTCTGCACGTAAATCATAGGATGGCCGGCCAAATATCAGCTTGACGCATGTCGATATTTAGTGTCAGCTCTTTTGTACCGTAGGTGAAGATTTGCGTGCCGTTGGTAGCTTATAGTTTAAGAAAATTGGCATCTGGCTTTGGTTTGCGCGATAGTGGGCTGACGGCTGCAAATTATTACGTAGAATAAGCGACTATTTTGAAGTAAATCAGCTGAGGTAGTCGCATTTACTCGATGGTTGACACGTTTTTTTGAAAATCTGTTATTTTTTAACTGACATGGTTGGACACATTTCCTTGATTCTTCCCGAGATGAGACCAGCAAATATCATTGGGGTGGTTGTTTAATCTCGTTGTGATTTGTTTGTGCCCCTGTTACAAGGAACGAAACTGCGATTAGGCAAAATCTTTCTGCCTCTACGCTGTTGTTGATCTAAGTGGGTTTGCATCTCTTTCTACAAATTCATATTCTTTTTGTGATTAGCTACTTCAATAATTAAATGTGTCAGGTTTCTTACGTGAACATTTTATGGTACATGAAATAAAGCTGGCGAAGAATATTACATGCCCAAATAACAGACCAATCGATTTGCAATTCAAATTTAACATTTATTAAAACAAAATTAACAAAAAAAAAATTAAAAAATTAGCAAATTAGATTTTCTTTTGTTAGACGTAAATTGTCTACACAACGAAATGTTCATTAATATGTTATTGTGAGAATTTACTTTGTTGGTGTGCTTTATGTGAAGCAATCGCAGTCCTTGGAGCTTCAGCGCGGTAGGTTCATGTCAGCAGTTCGAAAGAGGGAAAACCCCGATTGAAAAGACTTAATTTAGGGTTCACGTGTTTCGAGAGCTGCTGCTGATAAGTTATATTTTAGAGCTGCTACTGCTGCTATATCTAAGGTTACTGCAGTTTGTTCCAGATTTTTACAACAACTGGTGTTGTTGTCGTCTCTGAGTGTTAAGGCGTTTAACCTGTGGTTGTATGATTCAAAAATCTTATCTGCAATGTCTGCCAGCTTGTCCAGCGAAGTATCATCTGTTATCATCTGAGGTATCATATTTGATTCGTACTAATTATTACTTCTCATACGTCGGAGGAGCTGTGATGGGATCCTATCACCTAACTTTATGCTGTTGAAGAGCTCTCCATTTTTTTTTTACTCATCTGAGCGACCCGTCTTTTTGAATATTACTGTTTTTAGGACGTCATCAGGATTTTTTTTATCTGAGCTCACAAAAGTTGAATGAATTATAAAGCTGAGAAATGCGGAATTATCTGTACCTTTAGAAAAGTATTTCAAAGAGAAAAGTTCTTGTTGCTTGTTTGGAAATGTTCTGAACGTTTGTAATGTAGTTTGGAAAATTTCGAACGTACGTACATGCGTGAATATGCTTTTAACGTCTGACCGCTCATGGTCGAAACGAGAATCCTTCAAGGTTACATCTTCTTAGGCGAATGAAGAAATGAGAGAGAAAGAGCAAGCTCGTGTCTGCTATTTATAATTAATGTAACCACCTGACAGGATCGAAAGAACTTGGCGGGAAAACTTGACTTGGTCACGATCAGCAACAGTCACTGGCCTTAAGGCCACCTGCCGACACACAGGGCGCTGTCGCCGTTACCGTCATGACCGTTTCTCTCATCACAAACGTTACCATTCCTCGGCCTCACTAATCTCACCGACTCTTCACACACGGAAACCAACAGGAATCAGTTTCGATACCACCAGGTTCCCGACACCCACCAACATCACACACGGAATGCGGCCGATAATCCAGCTTTAACACCGCCAGGCCCCCGACACCAAAACGCCGCAATTTATAACATCTCAACATCGTTACCACCAAATTACAAGCCTTCCTCGTCGCCACCGCCGTCACCCGACTCGCTACAGTGAAACATCCCACCACAGGCCTACCAGCTACACTTAATCCCTTGTCGCCACCACCGTCACTTCGGCAACCAAACACACCCCACCACGAATCAACCTCCTACCGTGACCTCGATCGATCAACAAGCATACCCTTGCAGTGAAACCAGGACCTATCCCGTGACCGCGGTCAAACCAACCCAAGAAATCAGTCAACACCCAGCATTACCCTTACACCTAATCGCCTTTCTGATGTTCAGGAACCGAAATCGACATTTTCTCCGAGTTTCCAACAACTGTAAATATATATACAAGATATATTTACATTAACCGATTATATTAAACGAATAGACGTTGTTTAAAAATATAATCCGTGTTATTTCTTTCTTCTCGAAACCAAATGCTCGTTATAACATCAATAATAGGTAAGCTTCCTACTGCCACTTTAATGTGTCCGGTAAACAAGCCCCAAAAAAAGGAGCAGCCACAAGTGAAATGAAAATATTACTTAAAAATAATCCATGTTAAACAATAAGAGAGAGAGAGAGAGAGAGAGAGAGAGAGAGAGAGAGAGATCATATTTAAAATATACAAAAGAAACATTAAAATCCTTTGTGTCAGATTGTTTATGTTAGTCATTTTGATGTGTGGTTTCCATATAAATTTTCTGAAAAAAGACAGGATTTGATATATTAAAAAAATATTGCACCTTTATCAGTTTTTTAATTTTTAACTCTCACCCTGCCAAGATTGCAAAAAGCACTTCGAGCAGTTTATTATAGATAAATATATATATATATATATATAAAACTGTAACGGTGAAATTATGAAGTTGCATGAAAAACGACAGAAAATGGGAAGGAATAGTAAATATATTGTTGAATAAAATTTTTAACATATATATATATATATATATATATATATATATATATATATATATATATTCTGTTCATACGTTATTTTTTATAGATGTAATTTATTTAAGTAAATGCTATGTTTTGTTTAACAGTATTAATTACATTTACCGACTTGAATGTTCGAGAAATTTCGTAGAAAATATGCGCTCTCCGACAGGAATCGAAACTGTAACCCTTATGAGAACGGTCATTTTCTTTATAAATTATATAATTGCCTTAAAAAAAATAAAAGTAAATGTTCTGTCTGTGATACCAGAAATAACATTGTTAAATTATCTTTGACGCACAGGGTCAAAGGATAGAAAAGAAGGAAAAGGAACAGGGAGATTATAAACTAAATCCAGTTGCAAGGTTTCCCTAGTAGGACTCTCATTGCACTAAAAGGGGGAGGGTCAAGTACAATGCCTGAGTCAACACAGAAGGAAAGAAATGGCTATTTTTTGTTACTAATACCATGTACCCATAGAATTTCGACTTTAAACCCGGCCTTGTGTCATATGGATACGCATATAAATACTATGTAGGTTTTCACGTGAATTTTACCCTTGGGAAAGGTATGAATCCTCTTCTTCTCCCCCCAGCTATATGTAAATATCAGGACAAATTGGTTTCTGTAGCCTTGGAAGACGACTGGTCTACCGCAGAAAGAAATGGCAACCTACTGCGGGAAAAAAATCTGCCTCGTCAAACATGTATCGAAAGATACATGATCGCCTAAACGTGTATCACACATAGCACATAACTAAGACGATTATGAATGCAAGGGAGACAACCCCACATATAAATAAATCACTAGTGCAAGGGGGATAATTTGATAACAAAACTCAGAAATAAAAATATTGTTTATCTTACAACTACCAGTCTAAATCATATTTAATGGAGTGTATCAAATGTATTTTCGTTTTTTTTTTATCTAATAGTGAGAGATTCCGTATATCTGCATATTTATTAAGCTTATGCGATTCTCTACATTTTTGAGCGTTGCTAGTCAAGCTCTTCTCAATACTGTGTCTTAAAACTTCATAATCAATCAAAGCCAGGATCGTCAACACCTGAAGAAATGAAAGATAATTAACCACATACTTAATGAATATTAAAAATTGGTACAGAAAGAGTATAAGCAATGGTATGATTGGGATGGTTAGAGAATCCACTAGGAAATATGTTTTAAATTTGACTTCAATATAAAAGAGAAACGGTATGAGGTTCAGTGGCAGCAGTAGAAAATGATAGCTGCAAGATATTATGGGATTTCTTGGTCAAGACAGGTCATGTCATTGAGGCATGAAACCCAACCTTATTTGTTATGAAGAAGGAGAGTAGCAAGTATCAAATTATTGAATTTACTATTCTATATGATACAAGTATGAATTTCAAAGGGAAAACTGAAAAGATTGAAAAATACCAGAATCTAGCTAAGGAGTTGAAAAGTTATAGCACATGACTGTGGAAGTAATTCCTGTAGTAATGAGTCCAATTGGAACACCAGTGAGGAAACTGAAAAGACATTGAGGTGAAAATTGAAACTGTCATCAAGATTGTAGACCTCCAGACAACAGCCATCATTTACTCTGCGAGGATTCTCTGAAAAGTTCTTGAGTTGTTGACATCATACCCCAAGAACAGAATTCCCACTATGTCAATGTGTGATACCAATGCAATAATAATAATAATAATAATTTGCCAAAAATCTATTTTTATCTGAAATCCAAAAACATTTTGCGAATGAGTCCTGTCTACATAAACTCTTTTAATCCATTATTCTCAATAACTCTCTAAGATTAATCTTAGTTAATCTTTCTCAGGCAAAATACTTGGTAAATGACTGTCGCAGGAAATTAAAATCAGAAAATCTCAAACAGGAAATCAAAAGAAGCGATAATAATAATAATAATAATAATAATAATAATAATGTCTTATAAGTGTACATGAAATAAGCTTTGAAATAATGTTCTGTAAAAAAATGAAATTACTTTTGATACACCCTAATACTTTTATTTCATTGTATTATTTATTAATTTTTATTAATTTTATTTTATTGAATTATTTATTTTATTAACTTTCTAATAGCAAACTACAACTGCTAATAATAAAGTTCATATATATATATATATATATATATATATAGAGAGAGAGAGAGAGAGAGAGAGAGAGAGCTGTGTATTTGGGCAGCAATCATTCTCTAATACATGTTTCATTAAATATCACTAACAAGTTATTTCTGTTATGTTTTTATTGTATTTTTCTTTTGTGCAAAGAACTTTCTTTTCTGCACTTAATGAGTTTAGATATTGTCTAAATGATTGTCTTTTTAAATGCTTTTGACAATTTGTTGTCTATTTCAAGGATTTTGGTTGGGTTATTGTAAATGGTTTGTAAATGCTATTGTAAATGATATTGTTAATGGTATGTAAATGGCAATGTAAATAGTATGCAAACGGTATTATAAATGGTATGTAAACGCTATTGTAAATGGTATATAAACACTATTGTAAATAGTATTGTAAATGGTATATAAATGGTATTGTAAATGGTATGTAAATGGTATTCTAAATGGCATATAAATGGTATTGTGAATGGTATGTAAATGGTATTCTAAATGGCATATAAATGGTATTGTGAATGGTATGTAAATGATATGTAAATGCTATTGTAAATGGTATGTAAACGCTATTGTAAATGGTATGTAAATGCTATTGTAAATGGTATGTAAATGCTACTGTAAATGGTATGTAAATGCTATTGTAAATGGTATTGTAAATGCTGTTGTAAATGGTATTGTAAATGGTATCTAAACACTATCATAAATGGTATGTAAATAGTATTGTAAATGGTATGTAAATGGTATTGTAAAAGCTACTGTAAATGATATGTAAATGGTATAGTAAATCGCATATAAATGCTAGTGTAAATGGTATGTAAATTCTATTGTAAACAACAGCAACAATGAAAGTCAACAAAATGTACTGGATATATGTCAGCCTTTCAGCAACCTTTAGACTGTTTAGACCATTTACAAGAGACTATTTACATACACACCATTTCCAATAGTACAACAAGAATCCTTGGAAATGGCTAAGAAATTTGCCAAAAGCCAACGCTTAACATATACTGTACTTGTCTTTCCACCTTCACTCATCTCAACACACAAATATATTCAACTTCTCAATCTCTTGTCCCTCTTTTTCTCATTCTCAAATCCCACACTCTCCTTCTTCTGACAGTGTGTCCTCCATATGAAAAACTGTTAATGCAATCAAAAGACAGAGTTCTTCTGCTGAATGTCAGAAGGAGCAACAACCTTAAAGAAAAAGAGTATAAAAAATACAATATGGAGGAAGACATTTGTTGTGCCAACCCAGACAGTCTGAGAAAAAATCTATGGAAAACCCCAAAACTTTATATATACATTGAAACTTCTGAAGAAGATAAGGCTGAAACCTTTCATCAAGTGCGTTTGCTTTCTTTGCTCAAGTTGAGAGCAAAACATCTGTGTCGAAGAACCATGTTACCTGATGCCACCAACTCAGTCAGATAATCTGCTTATCTCACTATGCTGAGAATGAGAAAATTAGTAAAGAAACCTGAGTCTATGAGATGATAGTAGAGTCGAAAATTAACCACATTGTTTTTTAGCTTGCTGTTGGGTGAGTAGAAGGTTTGTCATCTTCCTGGCCTTTTCACTTGGACAAGAAGGGCTGTTTATGATACTCGCTATCTAGTTTGGTCCCAAACTCCAGCTGAAGAAAAATTGTTTGGATGTAATAAATAAAGTTGAGGTTGTAGTTTATCTGTGGTGATAAAAATTTTAAACTCTGAATAGGAGACCCAAGGTGTGAGTTTGCACACCTACCCAGTCATCCTTTATTGATTATCAGTCATTTCACACCTGTATACCTGTTTAAATGTCTTTGTGGTAAAAGCTCTCATGGTAGGTTGCCATGTGTTGCCACCATCCTCTGGTGGTGGTTTTAAGATGCCAAATATCCAAATATCAAGATCTGTCTGTATAACTTGCAATTATGTAGACATGTTGGTGATACCAGATTTTGGAAGGAATACACCATGCTGACTTTGAGATGAAGATGAAACTTACTGTTTTTGTACAAACAGGTGCTTCTTTCATCATGAACAAGCTTCATTTGTCTTCTTGAGGGTGAAAACTGGCCTCTCTGAAACCCAGACGTAGTTAAGATAGATATTATTTCCGGTATTAGTAAGTAATGGGGGATGCGTGCAAGATGATTTGATCAAGGTGCCATGTCTGATGAGAAAAGAGTATAACCCCAAGGTGTCAGGGTTGAAATGCATCAGTAACAATAAGGCAACTTTTGCTTGGTTCATGATCCAAGCCACATTATGTGTTGGTAAAGATCTTTCTTGGCAAGACTGGTTGTTTTGCCACAATGCATTTGTTGTGGCAACATGGAGGAGACTATTAAGTATGCCTTTTTTCATTGTACAATCATACAACAACTGTGCAAACTTGTTTAAAGTTATATATTTTGCATGCTCCAGGGGAAGTTTTTTTGTCTTGGAAGTTTGTTTTGTTTGTCAAAATGTTGGCCTGCTAATTGTTACGAATAAACAATATGTGTTTCTGTGTTCATTAGCCAAAATGAGAGTTGTGATTTGGTTGATGCAAAAGAAATTTCATGCTTATTTGTCTAGTTCACTTTAAGCATTAGTTTAAGATTACGATTGAATGGAGAGAGGCTGTGTTCATTGGACTTTGGCGAATGGTAGGTGAATGTAGCACTATTGTGTTATGTGTTAGGAGCTCACTTAGAATAGCATCTTAAAGTGACTGGTTAGAGATTTTGTGCTTCCCAGAAATTTGTGTTAATCCAACCCAACTTAAGATAGAATCCTGTTGCTTTTCTTGCTTCCAGTAACTTTAACTTATTTACATTATTTACAGTTTGACTAATGTCCTCATCTTTGTTGCTATTATCAAAACATTTTGGTTGCCGTACCTTCCAGCATCCTTCAAGTGTCTGTTAATCCATGTAGTACAAACACAAACTCAGGACTAACAATAACTAAGCAATACTAAAAATACTAAGCAATACTAAAAAGGTCAAGATACCCATAAACATGGACAGTGGAATGAAAACAAAAAGTTCTGTTTGAAATTTACCCAGACCAAAAGAAGAAAGCTGGCTGAAACCTCTAGATAAGAGCAACAAATGTAAGAACATTATTCCAACTGTAAATAATGATAACATTTTGTTGCGAGAGAAAAAGTTATCTCTCCTTGAACAAACAAAAATAACAATGAAAAATAATTATAAATATTCACAAGAATTAAAAACAATTACGTGACCTGATGAGACCTGCACGAGACATTGTTAGGCAAGAAAGTGAATCTTTCTCTTTTCACTCCATGAAGTTATAGAAACAGGATGCATGCAATTCAGACTTATGACAAACCAAGCAGATAAGTACAAAAATTCATATTGTTTTGGTACATAGTCTTTTGCAAGTAGATACATGCTAACTTTATATTAAGAATTTCAAATATAAAAAATATATAAGCAAGTGTTTTTATACAAAGATTTTTATGTTTTGTTTTAAACTTTTCATATATTTATGTTGCCAATTATTTCATTCACTTTCAATGAGGTCAATGTTTTATATCCTGCACAACATTCTCATCCCAGAAATTCAGTTAGTTTCACTTAACTACGGAACATAGGCTCAATGGTCTTCCTTTTTTTTTTTTACT
The DNA here is from genome assembly GCA_964036315.1 of Acanthosepion esculentum. NCBI lineage: Eukaryota > Metazoa > Mollusca > Cephalopoda > Sepiida > Sepiidae > Acanthosepion > Acanthosepion esculentum. The sequence continues at coordinate 9,852,647 of OZ038478.1, forward strand.
TTTCTTCACATTTCCATTTTTTCCTTGCCTGTCCACTCCCCATTAGATAACAAGGTAAAGTTTTCTGGTAATGAGTAAATCGTTTCATTTTATTTTTTATAATTCTATATTTTCCCACATTTTTTTATACTAGTTATCTTTGTTTTTCTGAATATTTTTGTTTCATTCAAATCCCTGGCAGAAGTTTTTAAACTGTTATCCATCGTTTTATTTCCCACCCAACATAAAATTGCGAATAAAGATATTTTGGCTGATGACTGTTGCATGAAATGTAATGGACAAATGCAACGCCATGATAAAACAGCAAAAGATGTTTGCGTTCATAAATGTGACTAGCAAAGTCGGGGGGGAGGGTAACAGGGCAGTGGGCCTGATTGAGTCATAATAATGCATAAAAAGTCATTTAGTGACTTCAGTAATTGAGAGAGTTAAGAATTCTAAGGGAAGGAGTCAAAATACTAAATGAAAAAAAGTATGGAAAATTAATTAAGCTGATGGAAGAAGGTTTGATTTACAAATATTAACCCAAAGCTTGAGGAAGTCATCAATACGATTTTAACTCAAAATCAACCGAATAAGATTTAGTAAATTCAGTATGAATGAATTTTCCCTGTTCCACTTCTCAACTTCTAGAAAGTTATGGTGACAAGAATAACGTTTTTATCAAAATTCTGCAAAGCCTGGCTGAGTTTTACCAATTTTACATTGATTCTTACTCCGTCAGTTATGTGCCATGTGTGATACACGTTTAAGTGATCATGTATCTTTCGATACATGACTAACAAGGCAGATTTTTTCCTGCAGTAGGTTGCCATTTCTTTCTGCGGTAGACCAGTTGCCATCCAAGGCTATAGAACCTGGTCTCTCCTGCTATTTACCCATAACTGGGGGGAGAAGAAGAGGATTCATACCTTTCCCAAGGGTATTAGCATGTAAGTGAATGTAATAGATTCAATTGTAATTCCAACTCGGCTCTCCGATTCCTCAATTCGAGCTTCTATCCATTACTCCACCATGCTTCCTTACTAAAATGTCTAAAGTCAAAAACTGGTTGAAGGTATTTTCAGAAGGGCCATGTCTGGTCAAAGGTGCTTTTGAATATGGCCATGTGCATTCCTAACAGGAAGGTCTTTGTGAAAGATAACCTCCATCAGTGTTGTTCCCTTCAACATATGTTTATATAAGTCAGAGCCCACTGTCACTTATATTATGCTACAAAATTTTTTGCTGAACTTTGTCTCTCTATCTTTCTTTCTCTCTACAAGTTGAACGAATCTCCGATGCAAAGGCATAAGCTTCTAACTTTCTCGTTGCCTGAAGATCTTAGCACATATCAACCAGAGTGATTGTAACCTTTGACAGCTTATGGTATAAAATTATTGGCAGTTTTTGTATTGGCATTTATTCTTCCTACCTATAATCTTTTTGCCTTTTGAAAGAGTCTCCAGATCAACAAAATGACAGCCTGCTAGAATGGCCAGAGAGATTCATCGTTTGTCACATCCTAGCAGTTGCACAACATTAAACTACTAGACAACAGCATCTGGAAATATGTGACAGATGAAAATATTGAGCTGACAAAAACACATAAACCCGCAACACGTTACACCTCACTTGGTACTTATTGCTAGTGACTATAAGAGGTGATATTTGGCATTGCAACCAATTGAAGGTGTACAGTGGGCACACTTTGGCCTATATGCAGCCCACCATATGATTTTTATGTGGCCTGCAAAAGTGCAGCAAACATTGACATTTTTGTTACTTATTGCACAAGTAATTCAAAGAGAGTACAAAAACCAAAACCATTTAATAGTCAAAAATTATTTAATAGCAAACCTCAATTCTCAGGAACCTCACTTTTCAATCAACATATCGTGTTATGTAGTAACGCAGATACCTAGATCCCTACATTCTACACCAGGTACGAGCAACCTTTTTTTGAACAGTGGGCCAAATGATGTATCATGCACTCCAAGGTGGGCCACACTACTTAAAATATTCAAGGTAATTTTTTATAGTAGGTTACTCAGCTACTTTCACTGCAGAAGATCATATGTGTAAGCATATACCTTAGAAATGATAAGTTTTATGTTTAGAAAATATTTTTTTCATAATTAAAAAATTTGAAGTCATGGTATTATCCCTATTGACAGTGTGATTAACACATGTCCCTGAGTGGGAATTATTTCTAATTTATTCATTTGAAAATGAAAACATTTCTTCTTTAGAGAAAAAAATTCTTGTGAATGTTTCCTGTTTTAAAAGCAAAAGATGTTTACACATATGGTATTAGTGAAAATTACTAATGTTTTAAAATGCTGTCAATGTTTCCCGAAAGTTTACAAAATTCAAAAAACATTGTCCTTAATCCTTGTTAATGTATGTGATTATGTATGAAAGAATGTGTGAGTGAACAAGTGAGAACAAAACAAAATAAATTTTTAAGAAAAGTTATTTTCCTTATGAAATTAAGCATGTCATTTAGAAAGACCAAATGGCTTGCATGTTACCCACAAGCCACAGTTTGCCCTTAAACTGTTCTATCCTGTATTGATGTTGTTGCAGATACTGCTTCTGGCTTAACCAAAAGCAGTGGCAAACAAAATTCTGAATAAATTTTAACACAAAGGTATTTTGGTATTTTTATATCTATATAATAAATGCAAATGTCAGTGTGTCAAACTTTTTCAACTTTACTCCTAGAGGCCATAGGCCAACATATCATACCATTTTGGAATCAGGCCAACTCCGTGAGCAAATTAAAAACATTCCAGGCTGGATCTGGATCTGCAATCCTGAAATTCTGGGTTCTCAATTTTTCATTACTGCAATTCTTTAGACATTTGTTTTTTACGTGATTTATTTGTGACAAATTTTTTTGTATGATAACGATTTTTATAACGTGAAAATAAATTTGGAAATAATCAAAATTTATTGCAAAATCCAGTGAAAGTCACCCACGAAATAAAAATAATTATTTGTACAGAAAGTAAGGACCTACATACATCAAATTGTCTTTAAATTAAGTGGCATCAGAAGAATATCGTTGAACTTTTAAAAGGTAAGCTTAGATATTAATTCAGTACTTAAATGTAGCAAACAATTTTGAGTTCTTCTGTAGTTTATTGATGCCTACTCCTCCCTACCTATTGTAATGAAGGTCCAATCAAGAGCCCTCCACGGGAGCTAGCTTAAATGATGACTGATAGGGTGGCTTTTAAGCTAGTAACTAATAAATAGCTAACAAAATGAGAGAGAATATACTACTGTGTCAGTCAGTCAGTCAGTTAAGAGCCATACATAATACATGCTTGGGTGATCATGTATCTTTCAATACATGACTGATAAGGCAGATATTTTCCCACAGTAGGTTGCCATTTCTTTCTGCGTTAGACTGGGGGGAGAAGAGATTGATTCATACCTTTCCCAAGGATATTTTGTGTGTAAGTGATGTATAGTGAACTCGACCTGAATTCGAACTTGGCTCTCAGAGTTCTCACTCTGAGCCAATATCCATTACCCCACATCACATATCCTGTGCATATAGCTGAAAAGGAAAGGAAAAACATTAAAAGTTAGCTATTAGGAATTGTGTGTGCGCATGTAAAAGTTTAGTCATCAGGGGGAAAAATATCCCCAGCATAGATGAAGAGAGTGTTAGCACTGCTACATAATGCATGCTAGGTTGAAAGAAAGAAAAAAAAAGAGGAAGATAGTGTTAGAGTTTTTATAGTCCTTAAAGAGAACCATGTTATGGCATCTTGACAGACTAAGTGGGAGGGTATTCCGCACAATGTCAATATTCAGTCATGAGCCCAGTGTAAACTGACATAGGAATCTAGGTGCTTGTGTATACTCAAACCAGATTTAAACATATGATGTCATCTCTATAAAAGTCTACCAAGATTAAGCAAAAATTGTAATAGTTTTTTCTTAGTATGAAATATCAAATTTCTTTCTCATACTTTTGTTCAGCCTGTTCACAAAATGTGTTTAATAAGCAAATAAATTGTTAATTTCATTCGTCATTGGAATGACTGCAAAACACTTTCCCATCTTTTTTATAGGCACACAAATGCATGCTGGGATTTTTTTTCCTACCCAATAAAATAGGCTAGTTTACAGTTTCATATGACTCAGTCCCGTTCTGTCTTCTCTTGAGTCAGAATACTGTTTGCTTGTCCAAACTTGCTTTTGTGTCAAAACTAATGCTTAATTTGTGAACTTTTTTGCCATATTACTGTTGATTTGTCTTGCATATATTGTTTGCTTGTTTCATATTCTTTTTGCCCTGTGCCTTTCTTTTATTGTTATTGCAAACTTTGTCAGTTCTGTTATTTATTTTTGCATCTGACCATGGCTACACACTCAACATAAATGAATAAATACAGAGATACCTCAGCTTAAGTCATTTTTGAAGATACGGTAGCTTTTCTTAAATATTATATGGAAAAATAAAATTCACCTTAGGTTGTTTTACTCGAGTTTACATCGACTGCTAAAAATATTAGAAATGTCAAAACACAAAAATAACAATAAACACATATAAAATCATATTTAAATAAATTTAAAAATAATATTATATATATATATATATATATATATATATATTTCATAAAATCATCAAAAACAAAAAATTAGCATAATAAAGTATGTTGAACAGATGTTCTCAAATTCCTGCCAACAAGTGGCACTTGTGCATTGCTTTCTACTCCAACACCATTTTTGAATTCAGACTTGTTTACATCTGTGCTCTGCCAGTGATGTCCTTTCAATTACATTTCAGTTGTGATTTAGAATATATTTTTGCCCATAGCTCCAAAGAAAAGTCCTCGTGCAAGTGCTAATGCTAAGCTGTGCCAGATTGAACAATCCTTAGTAAATATTTTGGTCTCCTTTCTTTAGCAATTTAGGAGTCTAGATCTCTACGTGTACATAGGAGGTCCTTTCTATGCCTTACTATAAATGTCTTATGAGATTTATTGTGAATTTTGTATTCTTGTAAAATATTTTCCTCAAATGTACAAATCTCATTAATAATTTAAATAATAAAATAATTTCCCCTACATTTGTGAAATCTCTTCACAGAAGATGTTTAATAATCAGTTAAGAACGTGTTTAATAAGAAAATAAATGAACAAATGTGCATGTATGATTGTTATTTATATTGTCATTGTGAAACACATGTTGTTATTGCGATGCAACCCACTTTATGTAAACATGAACAAAGTTTTTCCAAGCTAATGATAGGATAGTGAAGATCAATAATGTCTTCCAATTTTCAGTCCAGTGTCTACTTTTGTATTTGGTATAATAAAAATAAATATATTTCAACAAAGTTGACAATCAATTCAGTACGTTGTGTGGGAACAAGTAACAAATTTTTATTATAAATATTTTGCAAATGTCGAAATAATAACTTTTTTATAATCCCTACAAACCAATTTAATGAAATGGTCCCCAGCCATATATTTGTGGCATATGGGTTCACTTCAGAACATTGCCAGTGTAGAGAGGTGTAGGATAATTATTTTATCAGCTTTGTGACTAAAACAAATTGACTTTAGGGTTAAAAATAAATAATATATTTTTATTTATTTTCTTTAAAGCGATGAGTAAGTCCTTTGGTATTTGATGTAGCAAAAAGTTTTCTTAACAAGGTTGATATTGTATAGCAGTCTGAAGAAATGACTGTTTTGGTAGCTGGAAGTCAGACCATGATAGGGGTAGTAGAAATGTCAGAAATTAAGTCAGATGCCTGTTGTTTTTTCTCTTGGCCCTGAACAGAGCAAAAATGTAGGTAGCAGATGACCTCTTAACTGTTTCTTCGTATGTCACACATGGCTGCTTTCTTTTGTTCCATCTCTCATGGAGTCGTTCTGGTCTCCTCTTATAATAAAATCTGAATAATGTATATATTTTTAGAGTGTATTACAGGTTACCTCTTAGAATTAATAAACTTTGGTGCTACCATTCCAACAAAATCTGTTTATAACTTATAAACAAACTACCTGCATACAGGTAGAAAATGAATTCAATACACAAAAATAGAAAGGCATGTAAAACAAGGATGTGTATTCTCACCAGGCTTATTCAACCTTTACAGTGATGAAATCTTGAGAGAACTAAAAGTCCTACCAGGATTTATTATTTGTAGACACAATTTTAGCATAAAATATGCAGATGATACAGTGTTGATAGCAGACATATGAATAGTGTGCCAGAGGGTTCCTAGTATTATTTATCGGAACTTCAGAATAAAACTAACTGAATCAAAGGTATAAATAATATATATTTATTTTATTTAAATTGGCATAAGTCCTTTGTAATTCAAAGTAGCAAAGGTTTGTTTATAAGTCAGATCTTGGTAGCAGTCAGGAGAAAGTTTGTTTCAGCTCGGTAGTTTGTAAGTCAAACCTTGGTAGTATTTGTCATCTTAGAAATATGTGCAGTGTCAATCTTTTCTTGGCTCTAAGAAAGGCGGAGTAATGTCTTAAGCAGATGACCGCTTAACTTCTTCACACAACACGCTGGTTTCTTTGGCAGTTCTTTCTATTCTTCTGGCTCTTGACTGTCTATTTATATCATTCTTGACAAGGCTCCTAGATTACTGGCATGAAACTTGGTTTCAGCTAACAGCAAAAGTCACTTTATGTTAAGTTTTTTGATTGGCCAAATTTTTCTGACATTGCTTTTTTTCATTTTTTTTATTCTTATATTAAGGAAGTTATGCATGGAACCTCTCTTATTTTGGTAGATTTCTAGAACAAACAACTAGACACTGGTTCAGCAAACTTCCACCATTTTTTGACCAGGTCCGGTCTTTTCTTTTTCTTCCTCTTTTTTATTTGCAGGTTGCCATCTTATTAGTTGAGAGAAAAGTAGAGAGAGAGAAGTTAGAAAGAAAGAGAGAAAAAGAGATAATGGTTTTAAATGCCTTATTTTAATTTTAATTCTTTTTTTTGTTTATATATTTTATTTTCATATTTTATCTTATTTTTTTATTGGGACTCACTACAGACACAGAAAGGAAACTACAGGAACTCTTACATACGGTAGTAAAGGAAAATAAGAAGAAAGGAGTAACTATCAATTGTAAGAATACAGAATGGATGATTGTCAGCAAGAAGAATAGCCAAAGACGCAAATTCCAAATTGCAGATGTCAAAAACAAACAGGCATGGAAAATGTCCTACCAAAATCCAAAGTTGAATTTAGATAGAAAAAAATACCTTTTAAAAGCTAAACAACGTATTAAGAAACAGGAAAATTTATTAGAAACAAAGAATGCTGACCCGTTATATAATATCACTTTTGTAGTGGACCCCCTGAAGGGGGGCATAATATAACATGGCCTGTGCACCCCAATAAAGCATAGAGGCCACTAGAGATCCGCTAACATTTATAATTAAAGACGTGAAATCTGACAGGTCAACAAGAGGACAACAAACTTAAAATTTAATACAAAATTTATTTGGAATATAGACCAGAGTCCTTGTAGGTTAAATTAGCATGTAAGTCCACATTTAAAAAGTTAAGTTCACGTGTCTGGTGAAAGTGTTGAAAAGTTGCTGGCTAAGTCCAACAATGAACCTTACATAGTATTTTAACCGAAGTGTATGGAGTAGGTTATTTGAAGTCCAAACGATATAGCCAAAGAGAAGAAAGTTTCATTCAAATGTCTGGTTCTGTCATTGAGTAGTTGCTGGTCAAATCCAATGTCCGGTGCTGGTGATGTGTAGCTGCTGGTCAAGTACAATGGCAAACTTTCCGTAGTATTATAACCAAAGTGTACAGAATAGGTCTGGATGATATACATGCGGCAAATAGGGACCAATGTGTAGCCAGAAGTTCGGGGCTGTTGTAAGCAGGTCCATTAACGCAGATCAACCAAGTGAGTTGGGATGAGATAGTAATGCAGAAATTAGGGACAATGATGTACCTGGAAGTAGGGACGCCAAAAGATAAGGGTCAGTGGTAGCCAGAAGGGTTTGTGGTAGCTGGAAGTAGTAAAGGCTAGGAATACTGGAAGTAAGGGTCTGTGGTAGCCAGAAGTAGCAAGGTCAGTAATGCTGGAAGTAAGGGCCCATAGTAGTTGAGAATAAGTAAGGGCAAGAGTGCCAGAAATAAGCATGGATAGGAAAGCCCAACTAGCATCCAGTTGGCAGACAAAAATAAATGGGAATGTAACTAAATACATAGCCCGTCCAAGCACCCTGGCCACAATGGCCAGGGACCTGCATTTCTCTTCCTCCGCGTTCAATGAGAAATCACCAAGTTATATGGAAAGGGAGTGTAAGCACTAACTGGTCCTACAAAGTACTAAAAATCTCAAGAAAAATAAACTGAGATATGCTACAAAATATAAAAGTATAAAAATGTTCACAAAGTGTATTACAACTAGCTTCGTAACACTGAAAGAAGTACAAAGTCATTAAGCTTATTATAAATGTAAATGAACTTAAATTCAAGGGAGTGTGGCAACGTAATGAAGAAATGGTCAGGATCATAGCATCTGTCCATGGTCATGTAGACGGAGTAGTGAAGGGTTATGATACTCTTCCTATATGGCAGTAAATGCTGGACAATCTCCTTAGAGCTAACAGAAATGTGGTCCTATGGAAAGATGCTGAGAATAACATGTACTGAGCATGTGAGTAACAAGGAAATTGTAAGGAAAATGAAAAACCAAATGGATGCTTACACTTAGAATAAGAAAGAGAAATTTCTAATATAGATAATGAGGAAAGAAAGCTTAGAGAATTTGACACTCACAGAGCATATTCAAGGCAAGAGGGGAAATAGTGAGTAACCTATGTAACGAACTTCTGTAAAGGGAGTGAAGGGAATAGTGAAAAGATAAATCTTACTAAAAGCTACAAAGTATAGGAAGTTGCGGAGAACCATGACCTCCACGTCCTGAAAAGACCCTGCGCATAGAAAAAGAGGAAGCAAGCTACATGTTCAGGTTTTAGTAAATATTTATACTTCATTAAAATATCATAGAAATGGTTCGCAGTTAACAAAAAGTTTTCACATTGACTTAAGTCACTTAATTACTTTGGTTGGGTATTTTAAAAAAAATACCCTAAGTCAACGACTATTTCAGAGAGCAACTTTTCAAACGATTTTTTTTTAATTATTCGATTTTCTCGTTATTTTAAGTAATGGACTCTCATTTTTTTTGAACAGTGAACGAAAGTGTTTGGCATTTCTTAGGAAAATCTTTTAAAAAATCCAAATCACTAAAAAAATAAATAAAATTGATCTCAAAACAAAAACATTTTTAAAAACTTTCTTTTGTTAGTTTAACATAAAGTGAATTTATTCTAACAGGAGATTTGTATTATATTTTTTAATTTTCACAAAGAAATATATTTTTATTTAAAAATATGTCTTTTTATTTTTATCACATAAACAAACAAAATAAATAGGTTTATTGTACAAAGTTGGAATTACTAATCTCCAAAAATGGGGTTTATGATATTTCTGGGTTTTATATTTAAAATCGTAAATTCAGTGAGGAAACAGACGTGGGATTATAAAGAAAACAAAATGAATTATTCATTTACTTTAAATTAAAAGGTACATATTAGTTCAGTAATTGAGGAAAAAGAAATTAAATTGTCAATACTTCGTCTTTGATTGCGATTCCACATTTCGTTGTTTAGAACAACCTAGCATTACAACAAACAAAATGGCGACTTTATTGTGACCGTATAATATCGGTAACAACAAGAGAGGATTCCTAGGACGACACAAATACCTGCCCTGCTATACAGATGTTTGTGTCGCTCGTTTGTTTCCTACTCGAAGTTGATGATGATTATCCGGTGCCTTCATCCTTATTTTATAAAGGTTAGTCTTTGTTTTTCTTTCCCCTTTATTGGAGTCCGTCTTGTTTTGATCCTTAAAAAGGGAAAGCCGACAATTTTTGGGGGGATGTCTTTTTCTTCCTTATCCAAGAAAATTATTTTTCTTTTCAAGTAGACAAGTATTGCGATTCTATAAATTAAATATATTTTTCTTCTTTTTTCTATCGCACATGATTAAGTTCTTTGTGTTTTTAAACTGTTTAGTTTTGTTATTTAGAAACAAAGCAAATTCGTCCATTTCCAAATTTACAGAAAATATTTTGCTTCTATTTTTTTTTTTAATTAAATTTTAAAAGAAATTTTTTTTTTTTTATTCGAAATAATTATTTCCTAAAAAATGATCAGTTCTAAGCATCAGTATGAAAAAAATTTATAATTTTTACTTTTTATTATAATTTAAATGTTATGGTTTTTAAATTACAAATAAGTTTCGTACGTTTAACAGTTAAGTTCTTAAAAAAACTTACATAGAGTTTTTTGTTTTGTTTTGTTTTTTAAATCAAGAAACAAAACCAAAATTGTTTGCAAATAAAATTAAAAGTAATTGTAGCCTTTTAGAACTATTTTCTTATAGTTTCCATTTCTTTTTAAAACTCAATTATTTTTCTAATCCAGAAAACTGGATGAGAAAATTGTTTATAACAACAAAAACTAAAATAAGGAATTTCTCAGACATTCGGTCAAGAAGATAAAAATAAAATTATTTTTTAAATTAAATGATTTTTTTTTGTTTATCTTTCACTGTAAATCTTAAACTTTTTTTTCAAAAGCAAAATTCTAATTTTCTTTTTAAAACTTTGCCGTCTTTGTTTACGATATTTTTTACATCATTACGTGTTTTATATTTTAAAAATAAATATCTTCCTTTTGTTTATTACGATTTTTCTTTTGCTTTTTCCTTTCCACTTTTCTGACTTGTTGAATATATCATCCTTTTTGCAAAAAATATTAGCAAATAACAAGAATATAGAATTATTCATAAAATTGGAATACTAAGAAAAATGAAATTGTCTAAGAAGACGTATTTTTTTTTAAAATAATATTTTTACAGACTGCTTTTTAGTCCTTTAAGGATTTTATTATTTTAATGTTTAAGATCCTACAAATAAATTCAAGGAATTACGTTTAAAAAAATTAATTTTTAGCCTTTTCTTTTTGCCTTTTGGGGTGGACTCCATTTTCTGAAAATGTAAAGATTCTCGTTGAATGTTGCCAAAAGATTTTGCCTCAAATGATAAAATGTTTGTCTGGTTATAAGTAAAATTGTCTTCAACTCTTCATGTATAAAAAGTAAAACATTTATTTATCTATAATGTTCAACTTTAAAAATAAAATTTAAAAAATGGTGAATTATGTCTGTTGAATTCTTAATTTCTTTTTGTCTTCAAACTTTCCGAAAATGATCTGGCGAACTAATTAAAAATAAAATAAAACATTGTTCCATGTTAACTTGTTAAGTTAACAAATAGTTTATTATTCTAATTTACCATTTTTAGTGAATAAAAATAACTAGCTTTTTTTTCTTTCTTTTTTCTTAAAACTTATTTCACACAACGCATATGCGTTTTTTTTTTATTTTTGTGGCATCTTAACCTGCACATTATTCCTTCATGTTGTGACAAAAATATTTTTCCCCATATTTTTGCATTTGCTTATTTTGTTTCCTAACAAATAACAATGAAAACTTTCTCTGTGTTTCCTTATTTTTACTTTGATTTATCGATCTTTTTAAAAAATGACAAATGCGTCACATGGCCGAAGAAGCTAAGACAAAAAACTCAAAGGCTGTTACTGTTCAGTTATGTTGTACATTTTTTATTTTCGACTTCTGGGCCTTAATACATTTATTTATTTTAATTTAGTAAAATATAAATCATTCATTTTTAGTCCTATAGCAATTTACTAATGACTATCAAAAATTTACTGTTATTCGTCTCTCGTATATGGCGAGTTTTTATTATCAGTTTTTTTTTTTTTTAATGCAAAATAAAATAAGGAGGTTGCACTTACCCAGGTAATTTTTTTCTAGAGAGGTTAATTAATTCATGCAAAAAATTCTGGAGTCGCACTATGAAGTCTGCTTATACACGAACATATATGGTAGATATAGTATTGTAAGGTAAGAAGAGAGAGTTCAAATCTCGAAGATGGCATAGGAGTGATTAAAAAAAAATAACAATAATAAATTTTAATAATAATTCCTCTCACAAAAGTGACAAAACTGCATAGTTCTCTATTTTTTAAAAAAGAGTATTTGTTGATCAATGTTTTTCAATGTTGAAATTTTCTGATCTTTGTAATGGTGGGGGATGATGCATAAAGTTGTTTTTTTTTTTAAATACTCAATGTCAATTTTCGTGGTTTACATATTTTTCTGTCTGTTCTTTATTAAAAATGTCTCTCAAACATTTCTGAAATTTTTAGTATCCCTCCTTGTGTGTGTGTACACAACATGCATTCATTGATTGTCATGTAACATTAAAGAATTGTCACTGAGCCACAAACTTTACATAGAAATTTATTTCTAAAAATATGCATTTTCATTTTTCACAATATGAAATTTTTCTGAAAATCCAACGTTTGTTTGGGTTGAATTGAAAATAAGAACAATGTTGTCTTCGTTTTCCTTTGTATTTCATAAGCCTTCCTGTTTCCACCCCTAATTTATAAAACTGTCAACCCAAGAAGACAATAATTAGAGAACTTAGTCTTAAACTAGTTGATAGGTGGAACATATTTACCAAAATAGTCAAAAATGGAAAAAATAAATTAAATGAGACGGCGTCGAGACAGTTTTGTTGACTTTTATTGAAAGTTTCAATGATTGGTGTTTTAAAGCCTTTTTTTAAAAGGACATTTTGAGTTTTCTCTTGTGCTGTATTTAGTTCTCTCAATAAATTATCAAGAAATGTGTTCCCGTTCTAATTTAATTTTCTTTTTCAATTGTAAGGATATTACAATGTCACGTGCTGTTTATTTATCCCATACAAATCGTGAATGCACCGAGTTACCTACCTTGAATCTATCAAAATACATTTACAAATTAGTCGTCAATCATTTACCAGATTTCTCTAAAATTATGGCACCTATATTCAGACAACTTAAAACGTTTACTTGGTTACTTATTTTATTACATCATTTTACTTACAATTATTGCCACGTAACGCAAACGATAGTCAGTGCATTATTTAAACAAATTAACCGTAATAATCAACAGTGCCTTTTTATAGCCAGCTGTCGATTTTGTCAACAGTTTTTGTTTTTAAGTAGTGAAGTAATCGTTCTAAGTAACGCGTCCAATTGAAATAAAAGCTGCATAATTTGTTGCAATTAAATTAATCAATATTAAAGGGTGTTGACAGTTATTATCCTAGTTTCTTAACGTTCACACTATCTTGGAACTTTTCTATCATGAAACTGCGTTATGAACTAACTATTGCTGAGTAGAGAAATGGATTTTTAAAACAAATGCTAATAAAGGTGTTAGTTCACAGATTTATTGTTGTTCTCCGGAGACTTTATCAGTTAAAACATAATTTAATAAAATGACCAGTGTGTGTGTGTGTAATTATTAAGTATTCAGTAATCTTAAAAATGTTGGAAAATATTGTAAACTTACAAACTGTAACAAAAAATATTTACTGTACTTTCAAATTTTAATGATAATAATTAAATTGTTTCATTGAGCGCAGAATACAATTCCTACCAAAACTTTTTTGTACTTCAAAATAAGCTTTAAAAAATCCTTGGAACTGTAAACAAATTGTCCCAGCTCATGCTATAATTTTCAAATTTTACAGTTTTTTACACAGACTGGGGATACATTTCCAAAAAGTAAAAACCTAATTAAAATTGTAGGAAATGTTGATAAAAAAACAAATTTTGGTTCAAATTTGACATTAACATCATTTGAATGAAAGTGAAACGATTTAGAAAATATAAGTAATTTAGAGATTGTTGTTTCTTTTTTTCTAGACAATATTTTTGTTTACAGTCGGACTTCAAATTTTTCATGAAATTTCAAACTGAACATATTATTTATGGTGGGGTGGGGGTAGTTTGTTCTCATTCCACTGTCTCTAAGTGTCTATGCCTAGGAATGTCTTCTTTTATGAAGGAGAAAAAGGTGATTGGATTCCTTAATTTTGTTTTTTTTTTTGTTTTTTTGCAGCTCCTTTCATTATGCAGAAGGAAAATTTGTTATATATGAGAAATCTTGTCTATTGTTTCTATGTTGAACTGAAAATAGTACAACTGAGCAAAAATAGCTCATGGGTTGCAGCAATTGAAAAAGCACTCTAAAGACTAAGGGGGTGAAAATAAAGAAAAAGACTGTAAAGTTGTGACTAACTTCCACTTTTAATTAACTTATTGAGTTTTTAGTCTTTACTTGTATTTCTAGAAATGATTACACTTCTGTTAAACAGACAATCATGTCACCCTGCACTGAAGTTTTTTTCTTTCTTTTTTGCATGGACTACAATACACAGTCTGTCTTGTTCAACACTACTTTTTTTCACATTTAATTAGGTACCTCCACTGATTCACGAAGGTAAGCAAAACACTTTGTTGGTGTATTTCAAACTAAATTTATATTGATTGGAATTTTTTTTTTTTCGGTAATATTAAAAAATTCATCTATTTTATTTATTTTATATTTTGGGACAATACAATTAAGTTCTTCCTTTTAAAAATCTTGCAAAAATAAATATATTTTTCTGAAATGTTAAAGTTAAAGTTTAATTTGATTTGAAACAAGTGTTGCTGGCTGCCTCTACTAATTTGCTTAAAAAATGAGCATACCATGATGAAAAAAATGTCCCAAACTTGAAAAAAAGTTTTAGTATCAAAGTCTTTGTTGTTATTATTGATAGTATAGACCAAAGGATTTTAATATATATTTTTTGTGTGTGTTAGTGGAGTGACCAAAGATTAGTATAGGAAAGATTAGCATCTTTTTTTTACAGTAAAAAAAACAGATTTGGAGATTCTTGCAAAAATAAAATAATTGTTGGATTTTAATGAAACTTTCAAGTCTTATTCACAGATGAATTAAATTATTTTAGAAATTTACTGAAAATTTGCTTTGAATCATAAAATAAAAAATGTAATAAAACGAAGACATTATTTAATTAGAAAAGCTTTTAATTGCTTTTATAAATAATTTTTATGTCTTAAAAAAATTTTTTTTTGATAAATGATGAATTTTTACAAGAATTGTTTTCATTTTTTTAAATTCTGCATTAATTTCACCCTTTTAGATGATATTGTTATTAACAAATATTTTCTTAAAGTTTTAAGATTAACAAGTACTTAAAAAATAAAAGGTGCTCACATTATATTCTTCAATTATGTTTTTACAGATAAAGCCCCCATAGAACATTAGATAAACATCAAGCTCTGAAAAAATGTTAAAAAAAATAATTTCTGCTATATTTTAAACTTAAAGTAAATAATATTTGTTTCAAATCAGATTATACTTTAAAGCAACTTATATTTCTCAGTTTCAGAAAAATATATTTTATTTTTGGAAGATTTTTTCTTTTTAATAAAGAGGATTACATTGTGATAAATGCTGGCTAAAAATGGTGCTAAAATAAAAATAAAAATTTAGCAAAAAAACAACTCATTCCAGTCAATTAAAATTAGTTTTGAAATAGAGCAAAGTATTTTGGTTACTGGAAATATTAAATTTAATCTATTTGCTTGAAATTAAAACAAAAAAAGATTTTTTTTTCTTTTTTTTTCTTCATTTTTTAAAATTCATTTTAACCTTAGGTATTGCAATTCTGTGGTGGTACCTACTTTTAGCATAAAACATAGTAGATATAACCACGGGGACTTCTTTTTATGACGTCTTTCAAACATGGAAAAATAAACTGCATCTCGCTGGAAAATCATGCAACTGGTTCCCTTGGAATCTAGGAATAATGGAAGCTTTTCTTGTTGGAAAAAGGACTTCATTGTGCTAACATACCGTAACTTATCACTATGAGGGAATTCATAGCCACAATAATTCTCCATGCTAGTCACTTACTACCATGTATGTCTTTATTATGGCTCTTATAATCTGGCAGCACCTTCATTATTCTAGCTGAAATCACTTCCAAAGGATGTAGGTTGCAGTTCAGTACAATAATACTCATCTGCTACTCTTTTTCTAGCAAAAACACAGTCAAATGAATGATGAGAGCCTGTTCTGTCAAGTAGCATTTTATTTTGGATAGTATTTTTGTTGAACTCTCAGTAACACTTAAGCTAGTAGACATTGAGTCTACTTTGGTTAAGTTGTTGATGCAGTTACAAATATACTGCTTATAATCTTGTGCAGGAAAACACTCAAATGACACAAGATGAGAGGATAATTGTTAACGCAAATTCCAACTTGTCATTGCATCAAATACTAAAGTGCCATTTTCTGCACTTAAAACTGCATTAACTGTTTTATATTGGACAAAAAAGTATCCCACCATTCTGCAAAGTATTATAGAACCTTTGTCTACAGAACTTCGATCTAAATTTAAAGTTGTCAAAAAATCCTGTTTTTGTCAAGAGACTCATGATTGACAAAAGATAATTCTGTATAAACAAAACATTATTTGTTTTATACTGTTCGTCTAAGCAAGACCAATTTAAATTTACTAAAAAATGATCAACTTGATATTTTTCCTTTCTCAAATATTATTTTTCTGAAAATTTATAATAAATTTTCATTTAGTTCAAATTGCAATCCTGTTCATGTTATGACTTTTTTAATGAAAAGTTAAATTTTTTTCTTTTGTTCTTTAAAAAAAAAAAAAAATTCCATACTAATATTGATTTATTATTTTAATTTTCAGCACCCAATTATAAAATGCCTGTAGGAAGTGAAGGAAGTAAAAGCCATATAAGTTTTGCTGCAGCTCTCTCCACAGGCACCAAACATGACAAAGAGATTCTTGAAAAAACTAGGGGTTGTCGAAATGCCCAAGAGATCTCCATAGAAACTTTTTACAATGAAGGTAATTGGTCCAAAAGAAGAATTTTTCACTTGAGTATGAGACGGTCATTAATTAAATAAACTGAAGTGCCAAAAAATTACAAACAGCTACTAAAGTCAAGTCCCCCTACTCTTGAATAATGCCTACTACTTAATGTGACATGGAATGCATGATGTGCGTTAGTCAATGTATGGGTATATCTATTCATGTTCCACAGCTACCCATAACTTCATTGTTGGGTATGGCTGCATGGAATTTATTGTGGTTTACATTCCATACATTCTGAATGGGGTTTAAATCTGGCAAACACTAGGGTCAATGGAAGTCTGCCAAATATTCCTGGCACCAGTTTCATGTCACCACACAAACTTTACCACTTACCTGAAAGAGTTGGAAACCTGACTCCTGATCAGGCAGTCAAATCTTAATGTTTTTGTAGCAATGAATATAGGTTACATGTATTATCTGCTGAAATAGCTTGTAAGTGGAAAGATTTGTGCAAGTTGTTAAAATACCAATGGTCAATACCAGCAGTCACTAAAACACTAACATGTAAGAGCACACAGACACCAAACTACTGACACCTACTTGGGACTCAAATATAGCAGTTTATATGCCCACTATTAGTCAGATCAAAATTTGCATGTCCTGCTGATTTCTATATAAACAAACTAGAGGCACAGTTTGTGGTTTTATCTTTGGCAGAAAATACATGCATTGGGCATTTTGTCTCTTTTTATTATTTATTTATTTATTTTTATTTTAATTTTGTTACTGAAACTATTCATAGATAATTTGTTTAAATATCATGTGACTTAGAATACACTTGATTTGGAAACTAAATTTTAATGTTTGCAATATATAAGATAGATCAATAAGTCTAAGACATTTATTTGACAGTAAGCCTGACAAGTTTAACTGAATTTTGGTTTGGATTTTTTATTGTCTAATTGATCTAAGTGCATTGATGAAAGATTGTTGAAAAGTATTTGTGTAAATGTTTTTTTTTTTTTTTTGTTTCGTTTTTTTTTTTTTTTTTTGTTCATCATTAGTCTATAGATTTATTGATTGATGCATAAGTCTTTTTTTTTTTTTTTACATTAGATTGAAATAATTTCCTATTTATCTCTATTGACTGTGAATATCTGTCATTTAAGATGGGTTCAAATGAAATTCTATCCTTCTGCAACATACTCTTAAAAGAATTGATTATTATTTGTCAATTTCCACCATACTGAACAACTTTATCCATAGTGAGGTACAAGAAAATTAGTTTTTGCTTATTTGAAACAAAACTCTGAAAATAGAGAATCCTGTCTGCAAGTAACAATTTGATGAGATTTCAGTTCCTATTTCACCATTAGTTTCTATGGTCAAACTGGTTAAGATGTCATCCATGTAAGTCAAGCTCTCCAAATATTAATTTCTACTTCATGCCAATCAGAAGGCATTTAACCTGGAACATTGATAAGAAAACAATATGTAGGGAACTAGTCAAAAATAATTTGTTAGATTGTAAAAATATTTTATCCATGATTTCATTTGTAGGTTCTTCTGAAAATACCCAACCCAAGTCCTTGCAATCTGACTGTAGTGATAACAAGCAGTCGGAATGTGAAAATCCTGAGGAGCTTGCTTCAAAACGTCCCCAAGTATGTGAGACTGATTCTACCAGACTGCCAGTAAAATGGGTGCAAGCCGGCCCCAATAGTGACCAGCCTCAGCCACCTGGCACATGTCACTCTCGAGAAACCAGTGTGTCTACTAGAGATTCACGAGAATCTTCCTACAGTAGCGGAGATAGCATGTCCTATTCAACCACTGGCCGCAGTACACGTCCAAAAAATTGCAATTCTTCCAACATTCACTTCTTCTCTGGAAACCCAATGGTTGAAGTCACTAAGGGGATTTTACATGTATATAAAGATAAGTAAGTCTCTCTCTCACTTGTTTTTTCCTGACTGAATTTCTAAATTTTAACCATTTTAAGCTAACTCCTTTTTAAATTTAATTTGTGAGCTACCTACACGAGTTCACCTGCCTATACCTCAACTATTCTGCTAAGATTAGGCTCAAGGCACATAATAGACATTTTTAGTCAAGAACTACTGGTTTTAGTCATTTCTATAGAAAACTAATGCAATAAAAATTGGCCAAGACTAGCAAAATGTATTCTAAATACAAGCCTACTGTTAGTCATTGGGGAAACTAAATTCTTTCATTTGCTCCTCCTCTCCTTTCAACTAATCATCTGAGTCAAGAATAGCCTGAAAAGCCTTTTTAGCATACATGTCTCTGCCCGATTGTTATGCTATAGAATATCAGTCATCTGCCAATGAAGAATCACAGAATATATGGCCAGTTTAAAAGCAAGACACTGTTGCATAGAAGCCATCATGCATGTGTCTGATTCAATAGCATATATTGTCTATGAATCAACTACCAGTCATTAATAAGGAGCAGTGTTTTTGTTTTTTACAATGTATTAAAATGATGCCAAAATATCTAAGAACTTAGCAGCTGGCTGTGGTTAGACCACAATATCTGAACAGGGAAAGGTTAATTGTAACTTGTAATTATTTCTATAACCAAGTCAGTTGTCCATCCTGAAAGTCATTTTTCTTTTAACTTGCCTACTATGTTTTGGGGATGTTTCAACCAACCTTTCCTAAGACCTCCTCAGATCTAAGCTTAACTACATGGATGAGGAAGATTGACTGACAGAATGATAGCCCCTAACAGCAGAGACTTAGGGAACAGGATTATAGATGTATACATTTTGTCCCTCAGCTGAAGATCTTGCTATGATTGAGGAATTTTTATTTTAGTTCACTTGATACAAGGCCCAATTGGCCACTCAAGGTAGAGACCTACCGAGGGAGATTGTTGTGAGGGAGGAGTGAATATTATGAGGATATGTAGGATAGATATTAGTTGACCCTGGACTTGAAGAGGTTAAGATTCTAGTAGCCAGGAAAGCATCCCCTCTACAGGGATTTTATCTAGATCAGCAGTCCTCGTAGAGTCAAGCCTTTTGATAAGCCTGGAGAACCTCCCGATCTGAGATAGATATCAAAGAATGTGCTCCATGAAGTGGGGGGGGGGAGTCTGGTAAGGAATGGCCTTTGTCATCTAATGTTGATTTGAGGCAAAGTTCATTGCCTTATCTGACAAGGGTGAGATGACCTCTGGGCCATTTTATAATGGAGGGCACTTACTGTCTGTTTCTATTGAAGTGCATTTGCCATTTTTCAGAACTTGCGAGATCCAATATTTTTGCTTTCTGCTTTGGCTTTGCATTTACCAGCATTCTCTAGCAGTGATTGCACACGGTACTGAACGAAGCAAGAGTTCTATTTGTTTGATAGAAAGTAGTAGTGGTTATACTTAGGCCATGCTATTTGACTTTTCTTGGTATTTTGCTTTTATTCTATGCCAGAGAGAATCTGCTTAGCAATAGGAGAGGCCCTTCTAGGGGGCTGGAGGTTCCCCCTTTCTCTTGCTTGCTTTTTTTCTTTCTTTTTTAAGAATGCTGGGAGGTGCTTCTGCAGTGTAAGATCTGAATTTGTCCCAAGTTTTTGGTTTGGCATCAATCCTGACATAGATCAATGAATGATCTGAGATGCCCTGGGGGAGGGGGGAAACACCTCAGTGAAACATTTCTACTGTTTGTTTTATCTTTTGGTGGAAGGAAGTGAGGTAATGAGACAGCAATACCCCAAATGGTATAGGTATATATATATATATATATATATATATATATATATATATATATATATAATTAAACCACTTGGATTAATTACCAGAAAGCACAGCTGTAACTGTACACTTCAACATGAGATCAAAAGGCTTTACCAGAAACTGCTGCACAGTCCAGATCCCATTCCCTAAATGTTGGTATAGCAGCCTTGATATTATGTGCCTACTGATAGGATAGTCTCCTGAGGAGTTCAGATCTATCAGGTGAAGTGTTTACCTCCAGCACCCTTGATGTAGAGACCACAAATCTAGGATTGGGAAGGAATTACAGGTATGCCGCTCAAACTGAAACTATGATGTTTACTCGGGAATCTGGCAGCAGAACTTCTCCATGGGTCAGAAATATCATGTGCAGGGTGCAGGAATTGAGACACGTTTGCTTGTATGTGAGGACTAAAAGATTCACTAAAGGAATAAAAGACATCTTTTATGTGTATTGAATCATTGACTCTCTCTCTCTCTCACTCACATTGATATCCTATTTATATTTCCTGCTAAGAGAATCTAAATCTACTAAGAAGCAACCAAGAAAAAAATAATGAAATACAAAGAATATTTAATGATTTGTCCTTTCAGACTTTTACTATTCCCATTTAATGTTTTATTTTCTTTCTTTCTAGCCAAATGGTTTCTCTAAAAGAAGAATTGCCACGGAGTGAACTGATTTGTATGCTAGGGGTGTCTGCAGCTTACACTATTCATGATTTGCTTCGATTCACCGCTCCAGTCGGGTGAGGATCAGTACTTTTTTTCTTTTTTTTTTATCAGGCATTTTAAGTGTGTGTGTCAAGATATGATTTTATGGTATGCTATATTGTGTGTGTGTGTGTGTGTGGGTGGGTGGGTGTCAAATTGCTCAGTATCAGATATAGAACATATGTAAATATAAAAATGGATTAATTGTCTGTCTGTCTGTCTGTCTGTGTCTGGCCGGCTCCTGATTTTGCATTACAAATTTTCCTGGATTCCCCTTCCACTGAGAAAATTGCAATACAATATGCTATAATTATTATTAAAACTGAAGACAAAAACATAATCCAAATTTTTATTGCATATAAAGAAATAGCGAATATCTACAGCTCTTTTTTTAAATGTTAAAATTAAAGTCCAAAAATAAATTGTATGTAAAAATAAAAAATTGTAAGATGACTAGACAATAAAATAATAGAATGTTGCAGTGCATAATTATCTTTGAGGGAGAACTTTCAATCAGAGCTTCCTTCTTTAAGAACGCATTCAGAACTCTGTAAAACGATTTAGATTGATTTATAATTACTGATTCATAATATAAAAATTACATTCAAAGTATCAACAGCAAATAACTTGAATCTCAATAATAAATATCTGAATAAAGTCAAACATTTTGACTAAAATTTTACAAAACAGTCATTAAACCATAATAACTGAATCTTTGTAACATAATATCAAAAAACAAATTAGACATATTTATTCAAAATTTAAATAAAACAACTTATCCCAAGTTGAAATACTGCTCAAATTTAAAATTTTTAATTTCTTGGGAAATATCTAATCTTCGAATCTCTTCTAAATCTCCATTGTAATACAACATTGTGAGTTGCTTGGTCTTCTCAGGGGTAAGACTTTCACATTGTTTATTGAGTAAATACTGAGAAAATGAACATTCAGCAGCTATGCTGTTAACAGGCATCCATATGACCTTATTGGCAATCTGCTTCAAAAGAGGAAATCTGCTTATTTGCATTCCAAAATGATGGGATATTAAACGGATTTGGTCAATCATCTTGGTAATATACATACATTTGGAATTCTTCAAGAAGATCAGTAGAAGGACATTGCAAGTCCTTGATGGCTGCAAAACTGTCTAAGTCATGACCTATACAGGGTAGCTCTCCAGGATCAAACAGGTGAGCTGCCTTGTAAAAGTTATGCACAGGGTGGGTATCCAGGTATTTATTCAGTTTTGACAAAGATTTGCTGAAAAAATCTTGGAAATTTGAGATAACTTTCTCCCTCTCTGTGTTTTCTAGTTCAGACCTAAGACAATCAGTTTCTAGGCCAAATTTTTTATTTTGATGTACCAGTATGCAGATACTATTTTACATCCCCTATCATGTTATATACAACACATGCAAGTGGAGACTTAGTTTCTTCTAAGTTTGTCAAAGCTGTTATTAAATGTGCGCAGTTCTCATAAAATGCAGATTTAGGTGCAAATTATGGTAAGAGGCGTGATGTAGTCGACCATGATCCACTAATTCTAGAATCCTATCTGCTGCAACACCATGGTTCTTTTCTTGCTTAAAGAATCCTTCATAAAACTGTAGAAAGGATGAGTGATATTTGTCTGCATTAAACCAGGAATTCCATCTGGTTGCCACTGGTACAGGGGTAGTTTCACTTGTTCCTTAGGCAAAGAACTTTTAAGCCATTTTAAGTATCACTTTTTCTGACTAGGATTTTTGGAAAAGGCTGACTTGATGAAAGTAATGAGCTGAATAACATTATCAAATGCTGACCAGTGTGAAAATACTTCATCAACAAGATTTAAAATGTGTGCTAAGCACAAAACATGGCAACTGTTAACAGACATTTGACAACACTTCCTTATGAGCTTTTTGGCAGTAGCCTGCAGAATCTGTTACAAAGGCAATAATATCCTCAAATGCAAAATCCACATGAGTTACAGCTGAGATGCATAAGGAAATGACTCCCCACAAATGCAAGACTTTTTGTCAAGTTAGTTTTTGATTTTATGTGATCATTGATTGTGTCAATACTAAAAATGTTGACACTATGGATACAGAATTTGCAAAATAACATTTTCTTCTGCATAAAAGTCATCTGGAAATTGCTCTACTCTGGCTTTAGCACAAATTTTAGATACTGGGGTCTTTTTTTTTTTTGTTTATTTATTTATTTATATATATATATATATATATATATATATATATATATAATGTGTGTGTGTGTGGGAGAGAGAGCAGGTGCATTTAAGAAGCATCCAATTTTATATTTTGGCACTTGGGCAAAATCTTTTGGGTGGCAGGTGACCACAGCCACCCTCACTTCTCTCTCTCACACACACACACACACACACACACACAGAGTTCTGTTTTTAGAATTCTCAAACTTCAATTTAAATTTAGTACCCCCCCCTCATTCCCTGCAGTATTTTCCACCTATGATGTGCGGCAATTTAATGGGGGAAGTCTTGGTGATGTGCCATCATTAGATATTACATTAATGCTTCCAAGGAAGACATTAAGGCAAACTTCTAAAAACATAATCTTTCCTGTTTCTCTGATTTTTTTTTTTTTTTTTTTTTTTTTTTTTTTTTTTTTTTAATCCAGTGCTGGAGTTGAAAGCATGAGGATCATCAGGGATTCTACACCTAATCAATACATGGTTCTGATTAAATTCAAAACTCAGGTAAGAGAGTCGGAACAAAAGTAGCCCCCCTCTCTCTCTCTCACATATACACATGCATGCTTATATTTCTACAAGTTATTCAGACTGGTATTTTCATTCTTTATATTTGTATTACTACATTTTTGACAGTGCATTATTTTTGTTTTTGTTTGAATGCTTTTGTCTTATAGGACAATTCAGTTACATTTACTGAGCAGAGCATCAGAAGACTTTATTTTTACACCACATATGCAAAATATTTGTTTTTGTAATTCTTTTATTGCTCACAATAATTATCTGCACAGTCTTTTAGTCTGCTTAGATTTACCCTAGACTGATATTCTGTTGTTTTATATACAAATCAAACATCATCATTTAATATCAGTGATCCAAGTCATTGTATTTTTTTTCCTTGAGGGATTTTTTGATCCCATATCTCTCCATATCTCTCATGGCTCTTTACAGATTCCCTTCCTTTATTATCTGTGCTTGCTATGACTTGTTGAGAAGGATAACAAAGTGGTTACTTCAGATTTACATTGAGCCAGTCCTTATTTTAGACTGACTACCACTCAGAGCTAAAGGATCTAGTCTTCCCTGCTATTTTCATAGATGAAAGGGAAAAACCTTTTCTGATAATATGTAAGTGAACACTGCAGACTAGGTCTGGATTTGAAATCAGTTTGCCAATTTTATCTTCCACACCAATAGCTGGATTAGCTGTGCTACCTGCACATCCTACAGTTGAAAGTTAACACCCTTCATTTATAAATGCTTCTCTTCAATTAACTATGACCCATATTAAGCTAAGCTTAGTAAATATTAGGCTGTTTGAAAAGTAATGACACCTTTTTGGAGACTGTATTCAGACACAACAACATTTTGTTATAACAAAATTATAATCCTTATTATTGATCACTAAAGTTGACTGAACATATTTTTGTTTGTTTGTTTGTTGTTGTTGAAAGTCTTTTTGTTCAAAATGCCCAAGTCTAGCAACATCTAGACCAAATTCCTTGCCATGTAAAGTTTTGTCTGTTCTGAGCATTTAGGACAAGTCAAGAAAATGAGAGTTGCAGCAGGTCTTTATTATTGTCAGCAATTGGAACAAGTTTAAACAAAAAAAAGACTTCAAAAGGTTTTTTTATTTTTGTTTAATTGAATTTCAGAATGATAATGCATGCTGACATTCAATGACATCAGCTCAAGTTCAGATCATTTCGGTTTAGATATTTTCACCATATCCACAACTAGCTTATCACCTTAAGGTTTCCATTTAATCAAATTATGGGAATTCTTTTTATTTACAAAAATCTTTAAAAATAGGCATTATCACAATTCATTTTGTCTATGCTGTGTTCTAGGACAAAAAAAAAATCTGCCTTGTCAGTCATGTCTCAAAAGATACATGATCACCTAAGCGTGTATCACGCTTGGCACATAACTGACTGTTGTAGCAATTCAAGCTGCTGCTGCTGCTTGTCATTTTGACTTGCACAAACACTGCATCATCAGCATCACACTTTGTGCTTATTTTCATGCTTTTATCTGATTGACTGAAATAATCCAGACTCCTGTTTTGACCAAAATAAATTTGACCCTGCTAAAGTGAAATGGTAGGAGTACTCTTTTAATTAATTGTATTGGATCTTCAACAAACCAGTCATGCTTATGGGAGAGGAAGCTTCTCAACCTCACTCTCATGACAATCACCAAAAGGAGCTTTAACATCTTCACTTACTTTCTACATCATGGTCCAGAATCCTAGATTACTTCAACAAAAAACAAAAGAATTAATTTCATATTTAGCTTTTTGTTATTAATGATGATTACATTCTTGACAGATGTTTATATTGGAGCTTTGTAAACTTTTTGTCTTGGTGACCCACGCTTTAATTTTTTTTTTTTTTTTTTTTTTTTTTTGACAAGTTTTATTTTTTTATATATATATATATATATGGCCTGACGATTGCATCTAGCATGAAACAGCCTGTCGCCTCTAAGTGTTGACTTCTATGTTCACTTTTATATTTACACACAATAGAATTACAAAGCAAATATAAAGTATGAAGAGCTCTTCTATCTCCAATATGTCATTCTCTGATTTTTTTTTTTTTTTTTTTTTTTTTCCCACTAACCTCACTTTCATTTAAACATTAACTATCTTTATTGCAGGAGATGGCAGATGAGTTTTATTCAGCATTTAATAACACTCACTTCAACTCTATTGAGTCTGATGTTTGTCATTTGGTGTATGTAGCCAAAATTGAGGCTATGAAATCATCTGAGGTGAGTCCAGATCACATTCTTTACTAACTCCAACAGGCCATCTATCATTGATATACTCTTAGAAGTTTATTCAGCCAAAATAGTCACCTGAATGTCTCTGTACAAAAATCAATATACATTTGCCATTATTTGCTAATGTCTTTTCTATTCTGACTTAAAAAACATTCAGTATCTGTCTATATTTCTGAGATGAGGTATTATGTACACTATTTACATTATTTGGACTATTGTCCTCTTTGTTGCCATATTTATATTGTATTTATGACGTTTCGGCCATTCTATGCTCTGGCCTTCTTCAGTTGGTTGGAATGTCGAACTGAACCCTTTATTTTGCTTGCTGGGATAGACTGTTCTAGTTCCACATGCCATGTCTAATGTATGTCAATTATCAGTTATCTCCTGTTAATTCACCTCTCTAAGTTCTCCACTACCTTAACGAGGTATTGAACTTTTGGTTTCTGTCACTGGATCTAACCAACGCTTTTATCCACTGTGCCATGTGTCCTTAAGGACATCTTTGTATGAATTTCTAGGACTTATAAACTTAATGTCTTCAACAACCATTTTTTACCAGTGCTCATATTGCAATTTTTGCTGTTATCATTCTATGTTTTTTTACCAGAGCTCATATTGCAATTTTTATTGTTGTTATCAATTTTCTCTGGCACTCCTTATTACTGATTCCCATATTGTATTCATTTCTATGGTTGGTCAGCTCAGGAGATTTTTGTGGCCTAGCATGTGTGCTGATTCCTTAAGTTTGCAAATTTTCCAATGGTGCTCCTTGTCTGTGATCTCCGTTTTCTCTTCATATGTAGTCAGCCACGCCTGATTTCTTTCACTTCCCCTTGTGTTACAGCTTTTTTGTGTTCTTGAAGGGGGCGGCCTGTCTCCCCTTTATATTTCTTTCCACAACTGCACGGGATGGTGTACACACAGTCTTTAGTCATGTTCTCCTCTATGAAGGGGTCTTACTCGCCTTTCTAACGAACATCTTTTGGGAGAAATTTCCCATTGTCATTTGGACTGTGAAAAAAAGGAAATGATTAAGGAAAATCAGTTTGTGCTCATGGATTGTGCCATTCATAAGCTGTCTTTTCCTGCTATGGAAACTACAGTGTAACCCGCATATACGAGAGAGATTTTCTCTGGTCCCAAATTAGAGCCATACTTACCTAAACAAAATAGACCAAACCCGGATATAAGATACTTCTTCTCCAGTCCTGACAACTCTCTTATATCCGGGTTACACTGTACATGTTATATGAGTTTCATGTATTATTTATGAAGGAAATTCAACTTATACGTGTGTGTTGTTTTTTTTTTTTTATATATATATTTATATAATTTCAGGGTGCTGGCTTGCCAATTCCAGGACTCACAGAGCTGCCCAACTGCCCAGTTTGTCTGGAGAGGATGGTAAGTCATCAGATGTTTTTGCTTATAAAAAGTTGATGAAAATAACCTTTTTGTGTATTTGCTTACCATTTGTACCTAGTTTAGTTATTATATACGACATACTGAAAAGTTCTCAGCCTAATAAAGTAGGGATTTCAAATGATGAAAAAAACAATTCACAAGTGTTTGAATTTTTTTTAATAATGTCAATGTCTTAGTGATTTATTTATATATATATATATATATATAAATGGTAATACTCATTTGGAAAACCTCAGGTAGCTCAATTTGTAATAGAACAAATATGTGCCTGAGGAAAAAATTGGGAATAAAAAAAGAAAGAACTAAGAACATTAACACCATACAAAACCAATCGTCAAGTGCTTAAGCTCCAAGTTCAAAGAAAAAAACCCTAAACAAGTAGAAAGACTAAACGTAGAGTGCTCAATATGCTAAGTAGAGCAAAGATAAACTAGAATAACCCTAAGGAGCCAGGCAAATCTACCTAGGTTACACCTAAACGGATCTTCAGGGTAAAGCCAGCTAAAAAGGAAAATAATGGAACAGTATTTATTGATAAAAACCAAATAAAACCATAACCACGTGAAAAACAAACAAACAGGGTATGTTACTTTATTTGTAAGCCAATAACGAGATAAAAAAAACCTCTATTCTAATAACCAGCCTTTACTATGCCTACACCTACTAAGAATTTCCGATTTTTGGTTTAATAAATTTTTAGCTTCCTTATGGGTAGCAAAGCTAGTTTTTCCTCCATACATAGTGAACAAAACTTATGACCTGCCTTATATTTATAACATTTCCCATTTCAAAACGTGATCATTATTATCTTGTTTGATCTTCCATATATATGTAGACAGGGTAGTACTATGTTTATAGGTTTCGTGATTTAAACTACTGAGGTGGTTGTAATAACGTTTTTTGAAACTGCTCTGGGTGTTTCTTATGTAAACTTTAGGGTTCTTATCAGTACTGTTAAATTTATTTCTATGTCTTTTGACTTGGTAGACCACACACTCTTGTTGGCACTTGCCCTTGAGAGGGCAGGCGTCTTCATTTCTACAGTTACTGGTTCTTTTATTTATATATTTATTTATGTAATTTATATTTATTTATTTGGGATAATAGTTTTAAATTGATAGCAAATAATTTTCAGATTAAAAGTCAAACCATTTTTGTGGCAATCTGTCATAGGACGTGATGAGGTCAATTGGAAATATGTCTTAATATCTGATCCTCACAGATGAGACGGCTAAGTGGATTGGAAAAAAGGTCTTCAATATTTTCTAGCTCCGTATTGATGATGCACTTGCAAGAGAAGACCTTGACCTTTTTATTTGCCTACCGTCATGACATAATTTATCAAGTCATTCAGATACCTGTCACTACCTGTCAAGCTTTCTATATAAAAGTCGTAGATATTATTTACAAACACACATACTAATGGACAATATCAATTTTCACTTGTGTACTCTATGTGCATGTTAGCAGTTAGCACATATTCTGATTAAATTTTCAAATACCTTGCCCAGCTTGTGATATAGTAAAACCATCTGAGTTCATCATTTGTATCTGAGCTTTAGATGATGATGGCTGTGATAAGAATATACAGTGTATAATTAGTGTAGCCTAAATATTGTTGGTACTTTTTTTTTTTTTTTTTTTTTTTTTTTTTGTGGAATCTGAGCACATGTTGATCTGTATGGTAATGATTTACTATAACCCAGCAATATTACCTGTACATTTAATCTTGAGTAAATTGAAGTGCAGTTTAAATCAACAACTAGTAACTGCAGAAGTAATTGCTTTTTTTTATTTCAGGATGAATCTGTGGAAGGAATCTTAACAATCCTTTGCAATCATGCTTTCCATGTGTCCTGCCTTGCACAGTGGGGCTATACAAGGTAATTATGTTTGTTTGTTTATTTTATTTTTTTTCTTCTTCTCTATCACCATCACTTCCATGGCTGGGTTGAGTATATATTTTTTTTATTATTAGGACTTTGAATAAGTTCTTACTGATTTTTCATGAAAAGTAATGTTTTATTTACAAAAGTTAGTAAGAAACCTGTCACTGAAAGTGTTGTCCATTGCAAGCCACTACTTTTCCAAACTTTCTGGCAGTATTTATATTCCATGTTGGAAAAACGACATGTCTTTTGAGGCTAACCACAAGTTAACCTGTTTTTTTGCATCTTCATAAGAATGAAAGTGCTGCTCAGCCAGGCCATGTACCATCGATTGGAACAAGTGATAATCGGACGGGGAAATGTCTGGTGAATATGGCAGGTGGCGTAGGACTTCCTTTTTATGTGTTTACAAGTAGGTTTTCACTCGTTTTGCAACATGTGGCCTAGTGTTGCTGCAAAATCACTTTGTCGTGTCTTTGCTTGTATAGCAGCTATTTTTTTCTTCAGTACTCAGCTCAAATACATCAATTGTTGTTGATAGCGATCTCCTGTGATGTTTTCTGTCAGTTTGAGCATAATGAACTACACCCGGCTGACCCCATCAAATGCAGAGTAGAAGCTTCGAACCATGGATATTTGGCTTTGCCGCCGATGTTGATGCATGGCCGGGCTTACCCCACAATCTTCTATGCTTAGGGTAATTGTCTTTTCATTGCCAGTGATGATATGATGCAAAAAAACTTTCCTTTTCTGCCATTGAAACAGCTGTTCACACGTGACAAGACACTGATGTCTCTCAGCTTCAACTCGTCCGGCACCCAATGTCCTTGCTTTTGAATCATTCCTAATGCTTTAAAACGTTTCAAAAATATTGTGTGATCAACTCCTAATGATTCTGCAAGTTCAGATTGCGCCTGACATTGAGTCTTCACGAAATAATGCCTCCAATTCTTTATCTTCAAACTTTTTCAGTACGCCAGAGTGTTTTTTTCTCTTCAACATCAAAATCATTATTTTTGAAGTGTCTAAACCAGTCTCTGCATGTTGTTTCCAACAGGGCATCGTTGCCGTAAGTCTCAACAAGAATTCTCTGTGCTTAAGCTGCAGATTTCTTTTGAATAAAGTAGTGCAGTAAAATTCCCCGCAAATACACTGAATTTCAAGCTTACTTATAGTACTTCCTTATAGATGCATTACCATCTGAAACTACACACACACACACACACACACAGAGTTCTGGGAGTGCCATCTGTTGTAAAACAGCGAGAACTTATTCAAGGTCCTAATATTATAAACATAAGTTAGTGTAGAGGTTTTTAGTGCTTAGCTGATGACTCATTAGCAAAAGAATTTTGATTTGAAAAACTATAGACATAGTGATATTTCACAAAATTGTTGGGTCAAATTTTAATTAAAATCTGTAATCGGCAACTTGGAAAAGAGGTAAAAAGCATTTTGAAGAGAGCTGTTCCTTGGTCCAGAGACTTGCTGAATTTACCCTTTAACCTTTTTCTATTTTTCCTCTTCAGTTTCTTATCCTCTTTTTCTTTCTTTACATTTGTAGTTGTCCTGTTTGTCGGTACTGCCAAACTCCAGAGCAAATTGCTGATAATCGATGCTTAGAGTGTAACTCACAAGAGGTGAGGCAACTCTAAATTCTTTCTCTTTGTAGTTGCACATAATCTTGGAGATATGTCTGATATTAACCTAGTGCCTGCTGGATCACAAACCATGATATTTACAAATATAATAAAATATGAGGGCTGTGTATATAAATTCTAAGTAAATCTTTGTGTGATTCAACCAATGAGAACTGAATTCTCAACCCAGCCCACTTTGACAAGTGTTCAACATTGAATATATAATTTTTAGATCATTCATCTTATGCCAAATCAGTTTTAGTTAAGATTTAAATTAAGATTGTCTTAACTAGAAGACAGTAAATAATTAAGAGTTGTAAATTGATATGGAGTTCCTTTTATAGAATATATAGTCACTCTTTAAAAAAAAAAAAAAAGATAAAATTCTCCATTCTTCCAAAAGGATTGATAGAAGAAATTTGTCTTTAATTTATATTTTTGATTTCTTTTTTTATAGAGTTTATGGATTTGCTTAATTTGTGGTCATGTTGGGTGTGGACGTTACGTTGGTAGGCATGCCTACAGGTAAGACTTCCTTTTATTTCCCCGTTCCTTATCCTTTTAATACTGATGTAATAAACAAGAATTATGTTCATTTAAAATATGTGTCATATATCTCAAACTTATAGTGAAGAAAACGGCGACTAACCTCGTCAAACCAAGCAACAGCACGTCATGTGTATCCTACGATGGAAAATGTGGCGAAAAAGAAAATTACTTACCAAAAAAGGGCACGTATTCCGCATGACATGCTGAAGACTGAATTTTTAAATTAAAATCAAGTCCATTGCAGGAGTCGCTTTAAAAGTATTTTGATATGCAAAAATTGAGCGTCCTCTCCCAGCTGTCGACGAATCGAAAAAATGCATGGCCACTAGTTGGTGTTCTCTAATCAGGGGAAAAATTTGGGTATTTTGGCTACCACATTTGTCGGTGAGAATTATTTTTCTGACTGGTTGCGCGAATTGTGATTTGTGAGGTAGGATCTGCGAATCGAGTTTTCGGCATTTCTTTCTGCCCCCCGATGTTCTTAGTCTGCATTGTGGAAGTAATCTGCGATGAATATTTCCTTTGCAATCCCAGATTGCTTACAAAACTATAGTAATGTTTTTAGATTCAGTCAGAGGGACTGAATTTTCTGCTGCACTTAACATTGGTTCTCTTGATCTGATGTTTTGGTTTTGCTTTCTCTTATTTTATTCATCTATGAAATTATATTTTAGCAAATTTCTCTCTACTACAATCATCGCATTGCCTGACATCAAAATTCAATAGATATTGGTTGAGAAAAGCAATATTTTGCTTCTCTTTTTTTTCTTTTTTTTTGGGGGGGGGGTCCTTCTGGAAAAAAATAATTGTCTTACTGAATTAATAATCTTCACAGCAGTTCTGATTAATATTAGAAATTTTGATTTGTTTCATCACTACAGTCGCAGCTGATTTATCCAATCGGCCATTAATTTAGTTGTAAGAACTTGAAACTAAACAGTTTCAGATGAAACTTGTATTTGCACCCCATGGTAGCACTATTTACAGATGCCTTACCTGGGCAGTAAAATTCTTATAAGACCTCTTCACTCTTTCTGTTACTTTTTCTTTTTTTTTATTCTCTATTGTATTGTAGACCATCTGCTATTATGAGTTGTACACATTTGTTTTGTTTTTTTAAGATTAAGACACTCTTATCAAAACTGATAAAAGTAAACATGTTTAATAAAGAAAATACTTGATCGCAGATTCATGTTCAGCATGTCAGAATAAGTAAATAACAACCATTTTTTTTTTTAAGCTCCTTATCTGTTTTACCTTTTTTCTTTCTTCTCACACTCTACTGTTTTTAGACATTTTCAGGAGACCCAGCATACATACGCCATGCAATTGGGTAACAACAAAGTATGGGATTATGCCGGGGACAATTATGTACATAGATTGGTGCAAAATAAAGCTGACGGTAAAATTGTTGAGGTGGATGAACGAGGTAATGCCATCCAAGATGAAAAGCTTGATGCCCTAACTTTAGAAGTAAGTGCTAATTATCACCTGTAGATTTGAGGCTTTATAACTGCATGTCAGTGTCTCTTCAAGAAGGGGAAATTCTTTGCTCCATTTTCAATATTACTTTTCCTTTTTTCCTTGATAACTCTGTCACCTGAAACTTTGTAATGATATTGTCAGGTTTTATCACTTTTTTAAAATATTTTTTTTTAATTTTTTAAAATTATAATGCTTTTCTAAGAATTTAGATAATGTGAGACTTTAAGAGAAGTTGTATTTCAAAGCCCCTTTTGAACACTTTTAGGCAATGACTTGTGTAGATTTGTATATATTTTTTTTCTTACAATATTTTGACCCTGATACACTTGTAAAAGTAGTACAAATGGAATTGGCAAGCTTAATTCAAATTTTCAGAGATAGTTTGTTCACTTCACACTAATGCCCTAGAAAAAATGTATAAATCCCCCCACACACACACACCCTCTATCATTTAAACAGGGCTGGTTGGGCACTCTAGCCTTGGTTGGCAATCAGTTTATGAGAAAGGGCTTTTTTTCTCTTTTTTTTTTTTTTTTTTTTTTTTTTTTTTTTTTTTAAAATTAAAAAAACAGAAATCACTGCTGTATTTCTCAAGAACAATCATAGCAATGCACAATTTACAAATATTAAAGTAAAGGAAGCTGTAGAGAGCCATGATTGTCTGAATTGACATGGATGTTTATTTCTTATATTCTTAAATATTTGAGAAGAATCTTTACAGAATAAAATCCTGTCTCGACAGTCTAATTAAAATCTTTTGGACGCATTGATCAAACTCTGGAAGGAAGAAGGCAAACAGTTAATAGTAGCTACCAAGTGACTATAAGATATTCACATAATAAAAATTCCTCCTCTTTAAAATTAAAATTGGTTTGATGTGAGAGCTTCATACTAATTAAGTGATCATTTATAAATTTTATTTTAGGTGTGGGTGGCCTAAGAGTTAATACAGAAAATGGAATCTGTGTGCAGAGTTCAAATTTCAGCTTAGCACTAATGTTCTTTGAAATCTCTCTTCACTCCTGTCTCCAACTGTGCAGACTGTACTCCTTCTAAACAACCAATTTGGGGGATGACAATTTTGAATTTAAAACCTCCAGTATTTTGAAGCCATATCAATTCATGGGAAAAACTTCATGGTTAAACCCCGAGAACAAATCCAGAGCTGGAGTCTCCAAGGTAATCTGAAGCTTCCTCCAGCTTCATTCTTGCAACTCCTGCAATAACACTAATGCCAACTTATATGGTATCAGCTAGAGGGGAATCTTGTTGCATGGACACCTGTCTGTCTTTGCGACATTGTCCAAGCCTGCATGCTGGAAGCAAAAATTTCCACATACAAATCCATGGTGTTGCAAAACTGCTGGATGCTTCTGAACTTTTATGGTGATTTCTTTTTACATTTCACTGAGATAACAACCTGATAAATTCAAATTTTACATATGTTGTACTCAATGTGCTGATATTGACCATACATCAGTTTCCAAGAGATACACTCTTAAATATTAAGGCACTTTTCTCTACTTATGTGTAGGCTGATAAACAATTTGTTATTTAACCTCTAGGGTTATGTTTTAGAGAAACAAAACAGAAAGCCTCTTTGACACTAGGAAAGACTGAAAAATCCTGTTTATAGTTACTTATTAATCTTAACTACAAAGCCATGTTAGTAGGGCATTCAGTGAGAGTTGAAGTCCCTTATATTTAGCAAATTGATCTAGCCATTACACTGATAGTCATCTTGACTTATGTAAATTAAGCTTAGTCTTGTACAAACTTACAGTAATGAGGACCACTGAGTATCAAACGTACTATAGTAACAATATCTTTTTATATTAAACATTTTGCCAGGTATCCATAAGAAAATATATAGATGAAAAGAGAGATTTTTTTTTTTTTTTTTTTTTCCTCCTGTATGAAAAGTTATTTTCCCAGACCTGCTTATGTAATTATTATGTCTCTGTTATAAAATTAGTTTTAATTATCTTCTATAATAATAAATTTATTTTTCTGCTTGTTACTCAACAAAACCATGTTATAGTGCATTTTTTGTTAATACCAATAAAATACTGGAAAAAATTGAAAGAATAAAGTAATTTCAAGTCCAATTGAGCTACTGGTTGCCATGTAAATTTTTTTAATTATAAATCCCCCCCCCCCTAACCTATCGAAGGGAGATAATTTTCGATTCTTCTAACTGTTATTTATAGTTGTTTCCCTTAATAAGAAAATACTATCAATAAGCAAGAAAGAATTCTGTGCCGCTTTAGCGTGTGTCCTACCAATCAGTGTATCTTACCACCACATTTGTATCCTACATTATTTAACGTAAGATGAAAAGCAAAAACGGAAGGAGGGGGGCCATTTATTGTTGTAGGATACAAATTTGGTGGTAGGATACACACTAAAGCAGAAACTGATCTGTAGGACACACAGGAAAGCAACACCAAGAATTCTGAGCTTAGTGATAATTAGCATTTGCAAATAATCTTAAATATTGTAAATTGGATGTGACCTGACATCTGAGTGCAGTCTGTCAAAAACATTTAGACTTGTTACTATAATTGAATTCATTGTAAGTATAATATTTTCAGTCAAAAATTGGAATTGTTTCTGCTTCCAGTATACGTATTTACTTACCAGTCAACTTGAATCTCAGCGACTATATTTTGAAGAAAGAATTGCTCGAGTAGAAAAGGAAACTCTGGAACAGGTAAGCATCTTTGTTTTTATGAATTGGCAATTTCATTGATAATAAAACTGACAAATTTGGTGGCCAGCTCATTAAGAATGTAAACGAAGATTATTTGACAAGAATTTTTTGTCTCAATTTTAATAGCTTTTCATTGCCAATCTTTGTATTTCTTTCATCTTAATTTGAGTTGCTTTTCATCACAACTATTCAGGCTGTCATTTATTGGCTTTGTCAGCCATTGTCAATAGCAAAGGAATATGAATTCAAGTTTTGCCAGGAACTTATTCTTGTTTCTAATCTATTCTAAGGGTGAACATAGCTGCAATGAATTAAGTCAAATTGCTAATGATGAAAATTTTATGTTAAAAAAGAATAGTTGTTTGTTTGTTTGTTTTTTGGGGGGGTATTTTTTCTTGATACATTTTTTCATATATATGGTGACTAAATGACATTGCCTTTTTGGGAAAACTAATTTGGCTCTAAAATTTAACAATATATACAGGAACAAACAAATAGGAACTTGTCTCTCTCCTTTTTTTTTTTTTTTTTTTTTTTTTTTTCTCATTTGTTTCTTTATTTTAGGTTACAGCAGGTGAAACACGGCATAAACAAATGGTGGATGAGCACCACCGTATGGAAGAAACACTTGAACAAGTAACAAGACAAAAGATTCAAACTGAAAAGAAATGCTCCCAGGTGAGTTAAGTAAATTGCATTATCAAAAGTTATGTCCTAAAGCTGAAAGGAATCTCTTCTTTAACAAACAGGATTGCGAATTTCAAGGTAAGGTCTACAAAAATTTGAGGGCTTTTTTTTTCTTCTTCAATACATACAGTTGGAATTGGTCTCTGCTTCCTGTTAGATTCTTTTCATGGTTTGTGTGCAGAGATTGAGAAAGAAAGCCAAAAAGTCGACAAGCACAAAAAAAATAAGAGAAATTCTGCCAACACAGATTATATTCTCCTCCCTCTCTTCCTTGATCCTCTTTTCTTTCTCCTCTCTCCACAACCTCCACAGCTGTTTAAAAGCCTTGTTTTTATCATACAGAAAAATCCAACATGGTGCGTAAACGAAATATTCGGCAAAAAATTTAATTCGTCCGTAACATTTTAAACACCTCCAAAGCAAACCTGTGCCAAACTGTTTTCCTGAATCCTTGATGACTTGGCTGTCCGAAAATGACAGCATCAAGATGAAATAATGGAAACTGACCGTGAAAAACACAATTATGCGCAACAGGTTTTCGATCAATCAGTAAACTTCTGGACCTTTTCGGGTGACGTTATCGGATCCAGACTGCTATTGTTTGCACATGGAATTATTCACTGGTAATTAATCTGGTAATGGAAAATCTCATTCGTCAGTAACATTTAAACCCCTCATAGAATGTAAAGTTCTTAAAGCAAACCTGTGCCAAACTGTTTTCCTGAATCCTTGATGACTTGGCTGTCCGAAAATGACATCATCAAGATGAAATAATGGAAACTGACCGTGAAAAACACAATTATGCGCAACAGGTTTTCGATCAATCAGTAAACTTCTGGACCTTTTCGGGTGACGTTATAGGATCCAGACTGCTATTGTTTGCACATGGAATTATTCACTGGTAATTAATCTGGTAATGGAAAATCTCATTCGTCAGTAACATTTAAACCCCTCATAGAATGTAAAGTTCTTAAAGCAAACCTGTGCCAAACTGTTTTCCTGAATCCTTGATGACTTGGCTGTCCGAAAATGACAGCATCAAGATGAAATAATGGAAACTGACCGTGAAAAACACAATTATGCGCAACAGGTTTTCGATCAATCAGTAAACTTCTGGACCTTTTCGGGTGACGTTATAGGATCCAGACTGCTATTGTTTGCACATGGAATTATTCACTGGTAATTAATCTGGTAATGGAAAATGTCACTCGGCAGTTAGCATTAAGAAATTATGCCCAATTTTCTGAGAAAAATCATCGTTTTTTTTATGAAAAAATATTTATTTTCGCTTCAAAATAATATCAATCAAACAGAATCCCTTTCTCTTTCATTTGGTGTGAACATCATTGAATAAAATGAACGGCTAACTGGCCCAGCGATGGGGGGGGGGGAAGGTA
This sequence comes from Acanthosepion esculentum, assembly GCA_964036315.1. Taxonomy (NCBI): domain Eukaryota; kingdom Metazoa; phylum Mollusca; class Cephalopoda; order Sepiida; family Sepiidae; genus Acanthosepion; species Acanthosepion esculentum. The sequence goes on from OZ038478.1 coordinate 9,890,743, forward strand.
TGAAAAAAAAACAATGTCGTCTGCTAAGTGTTGTTGTCATCACCTGGGTCACGGGGTGTTAAAAACAAAACAACACATCAAGCCATTGTTCAAACATAGATTATATCAAGCCCTAATGTTGACCCTTTTTTTTTCTTCACACTTTGCTCTTATCTGGGAGTGGTGGGTTTTATTACAACTTGTTCTAAACGTTTATTGCTGGCTGGTTGACCTTTGACCCAGAGATTTTCCTTATTGCTGCTATTTTTTTTTTTTTTTTTTTTTTAAACAAACTTTTGGTTTCTGGTGGTCAGGAATTGCAGATAGATCTTTCGCCTTTTACTAAAGATTTCCGTGGCCGGGTGTCTTTTTTTTTAACCCCTGGCAGTCATATAATTGAAAATTACCAATGGACTTTGTTGCATTTTGACTCCCTAGGAATGTTGATTTCCTCCAAAACTCTCAATTTTATGCCTGAAATGGTTTGATTATGATTTAGGCTTTCTGATTTTCAAAAAAAAATGGTTAATTTTCCATTAATGGGGAAAATTTTTGTTTAGAACTAGAAAAAATGCAAAATTTTCACTATTTTTTTCACATTTTATCCCCTGAAAAAATTTTTCAGTCATTTACACCAGCCAATTTTACTTTTAAATGAAAGAATATATCCTGTGCTTTCAGAAAATACTTAGTTTCATGGGGTTCAGATCAAGTTTCCTTGATATTTGTTTAGGTGATGATAAAACAGACATTTTTTTTTTTTTCAATATTTTACCCCTATAAAAGTATGAAAATCCACTTTTTGAGAGAAAATAAGCTGTGACAAAATGACTTTTGCCATTTTTGTGATGATTTTTACTTGGGATAGAAAATTTTTACCATAGCAAACCTGAATTGACTTTATTTAAGTTCAGTGGGGCTATAGGAAACTTCAAACAGCTGTGCTTTATCCAGTCAAGTCTTTTTATTTGCTGGCTTTCTCTTCTTGATTGTTGAAGGTATTGCTGTTATTTCCGGACCCAAATGTGACAAGAGTAGAAGAGAAATGCATATAAGATATAGTGTCTCTGAAATTCTAAATCCTTGGTTATCCTATCATTCACTTCGCATATGTTGAATTGACCACCTGTTAACAATGGATAAGAAGCTAAACAGGAAGAAGTTTATTGCTAGTGTATACCAATAATATGTTCATGGATGTGGTTTCTTTTTACTAATTTCTCTTCTAATTTTTTTTGCAAGTTGGAATATCTTCCTTACCTGATGGGATTTTTTTTTTTTTTATTATCTCTCTATCTCTCACATCTGAGGAAGTATTAGTTGAAATGCCTTTATGGCCCAAGGAAGTGAGTCAGAAAGCAACTTTTAGAACAGGCAACTGACTCTTGTAGAAACAATAAACTAAAGTTTATTTGCCAACCTTTAAAATTTCCATCTTAAGCCTTCCCAATTCTGCATTGCTTTTGCCTACTTTACTATGGTCAGTTTGTGAGTTAGTAGGTGTCAACCTGATTGACAGTACATTGTACAAACCACAACAACAATGATCTGGACTGGTGATTTGGTCATCTCTGTCCTGTAAACAGTTGATCTTCAATGTTTTTGCAAATGGAAACTTGTTAAGCTAGTGAAAGTTTTTCTTGACCAATTCTTCTCTGGAAGTATCTTGCCAGGGGGCGACAAAGATGAATAGCAATGTCAGCAGACTTGTCTTCCCAGGATCACAAATATATAATGGCTAAAATATATTCAAGTCTCATAACTGGACTGGACTCCCCCCCACCCCCACCCACTCGCAAAAAAAAAAAAAGAAAAACCCTTAATTTATTACTTTCCAAGCTTCTCCAAAATGTCAAGCTTCTCATGTGCCTATTAGTCAAAAAATCTCTTAACCCCCGTTCTTAGGGTGGGTTCATAATGAATGTTAACAATTTAGATCTCCTCAACTAGTTAATATTATCTGGTCATGTTATAATTTTCCCCAGCATCCAATTTTCTATCCCATGGACTGCTGGAAAAAAAAAAAATTAATGATCAAACAGCAATCCATCATTTTGTCAAAAATGAAATCTTCAGCTTTTATCTGTTTTAGTCCCATCTGGGTTCTCTCTCGCAGACTCTCCTGCGATTCCTAGTTTTTTTCTAGTTTTTTTTTTTTTTTTGTCGTTCCTAGTTTTTCCTAGTTTTTTACAAAACCTTCTTAGTATTCCTAGTTTTTTTATTCTCAAAAAAATGAAAAAAAAAATTGTAATCCATTTCTAAAATGTGTTTGAAGTATTTTGCAGAATGGAATCATAAGATGTTAAGATTAAATATAGACCTATAAACTATAGATCTTAATAGTATTTGGACATAAAACATGAAGATTTATTAGCAATTTGGGGTTAAAAACTGAAAATATATATTCTTTATAAATGAGTGTGGGGCTTTGCCTATTCTATTTGGTAACCCTCTGTTTTGCTTTGCTGTGATCAGTGACTGAAAATCAACTTAAGAGTTGCTATAACCTATAGTTACTGTAGCATAACTTTGGTAGTGAAAATGCTTTGCTTGTGTACTTGTCTGTGTCCTGTTTGCATGATACCAATCCTATTTTAGTGTTAACATGTAATCCCCCTTTAAGTAATAATATACATCATAGTTCTGCTTGGCTTGCATGTTTAATATATGATATTGTATAAATATCTAACACTTTCATACTATGCTTGCTTTAAAACCACTTTCTTGTCTTTGTTATCTTTCTTTTCAGAATCGAAGTTGTTTTCTTAGCTATCAACATTACTAATCATGCCTAGTGGAAAAACCAAATTTAACCATGCTTGGCTTAGTAAACTTGACAATAATGGCCAACTGCTGTCCAAATGGTGTAAAGAGGATTCTTCAAACAGCTTTGCTGGGTTTTGTGTACTGTGTAAAGAGAGCATCTCGTGTTCAACTACTGGAGCTATACAACTCAATGGTCATGCTGATAGTCAGAGACACAAGGATAAACTCTCTGATCCCAAGCAGAAATTGTTGATGCCAACCAGTCAAGTGGCCAGTACCAGCAAGCAAGGAGGAGGAGATGTGGAACAAAAAATGTATCTTCATCCGGTGTCTGTCGGTGACCAAGTAACAAAAGCAGAAGTACTGTGGGCAATGCAGGTTGCTGCTGGAGGGTACTCCTACACATCCTGTGAACATATTGCTGGACTATTCAAGGCAATGTTCCCAGGAACCATCTCTGACAAGTTCACCATGAGCAAATCAAAGGTATCATACCTGATATCAGATGGACTTGGACCATACTTTCGAAAAGAGACCACTGCAAAAATAAGAGCAGCACAATGTCCTTTCACAATCCAATTTGACAAAACCGGCAAGGCTCAACACAAGAAGTGATATGCTTGTTTGATTTTGGAATGAACAAAAAGGTGAAGTACCCTGTTTCTGAAAAGCCTTATGCTTGGACATGCTAAAGCAGAGACTGTGAGTAGTGTGATTATAGATGCTGTGACAGAAGATGGATTTGAAATGCCATTAGCTCAGCTGATAGCGATAGGTAGCGATGATCCAAATGTTAATAAAACAATATGAAAAGCTGTACAAAGTCATCTGAAAACGGCTGAATTGCCAGGACTGATACCTTTTTGTGCCATGCACACTGCACACAGTGCATGACTCTTTCAGGAAAGGACTTCATGTTTACGGAGAAAATGCTGAACAACTAGCAATTGATATTTTCCAGTGGTTTAAGATGCACATCTGTCAAAGGGAGGACTACAGCCTTACTCTAAAGGATTTTGGTCTAAATGAAGAGTTCTTCATTCGGCATGTACAGTGTCAGTGGTTGACCCTTGTACCAGCATTGGAACGTCTTCTCAAACATTGGAAACCTCTTTGTAAGTACTTCCTAACAGATCTTCTCAAGAAGAGTACAAAAGATCGCACCAATACACAGCTGAAAAAGAACACCAGATACCAAAGGATATGCCAGTTCCTCTCCAGCAAAGAGTGCCTTGCACAGGTTCAGTTCCTGGTATGTGCCTTTGTTTGATCCTTTTCTTAAGAAATTCCAGAAAGAAGAGCCAATGATCCATCTCCTGTATGAAGAGTCATCAACATTGTTGAAAACCTTCCTCAACAGATTTGTTAAGAATGATGCAGTTGGGAACAGAACAGGACAAAAGCTTCAAGACATTGATGTTTTTGACAACCAGAATTTAGTCGAACTCAAAGACATGGAAATAGGTGCAGACACTGAGAAGACCTTAGGAGCTCTTGATGAAGGCAAACAGAAGGTGAAACTGTATGACATAAGAAAATTCTACCAATCGGTCAGTGCCTATCTCCAGCTAAAACTACCCCTGAATGACACAATCATCAGATGTGTTCAATGTCTTCATCCTGAGGTTACGGACCAAGACAAAGCCCAACAGCTCCTCAGAGAACTCTGCTCAGCATTGCCCTCCATAGAAGATTCCATTGTTTCAAAGATCATTGATGAATGGAAACTATACAGGTCAGAGCAAGTGGATGAAAGTGGGATGTACAACAAGGATGGCCAATTGATCAGGATAGACCACGACTGGAATGTCATTTTCAACTTAAAGAATGTTAGTGGGGAGATCAAGTATGCTAATTTGAAGAGAGTTGTGATGACCTGTCTCTGCATTTCACATGGGAATGCTGATGTAGAAAGGAGCCTTGCTGTGAACAAGAAGTTGGTCACTCCCGAGAGATGTCATTTGTCAGATGAGTCAGTTAATGGACTGAGACTCACAAGAGATGCTGTCAGCATGTTCCAGCATGTCACAGACATCCCCATAACCAAGGACCTTCTGGCTGCAGTGAGACAAGCCCACCAAAAGTATGAAACAAGACGAGAAGCTGAAAGGAAAGAGGAGGCATTGCTGGAGAGGAAGAAAAAGGAAGCGGTTCTCCAGAAACAGGAAGAAAAAGAAAGGATTGAAAAACAGCAGCAAACCAAATGAAAGCTTGATGAAAAGGAGAAAGATGTTAAGAAGAGTGAAATGGAACTGAAGACAGAAATGGAGAAGGCAAATTAGATCTTTGAAGAAGCCAATTTAAGATTATCTGAAGCTATAGAGTCTACAAATTTCAAAGAAATGAATATTAGTCAGGGTCTGTTGGATGTTGCAAAGGCAAATCTTCAGAAGATAACAGCTGCTATTAGCAAATGCATGGAAGATAGAAATGACATTGGAAAGAAGAGATTGCGATTGATAAACTCATTTATGAAGAAGTAAAAAGGACTGTTAAACTACCCCTTCCACTGTAATGCTTGATGCTTTATATGTACCTGTTCATTTTATATGTTTTACAAAGTACATGTTTATGTTTAATATACTTGTCTCCTTATGCTTAATTTTATCATTATGGAACTGTGTTCAATAATAGTTTTTTATGAAACCTGAAGTAATGTATACTTATCATTATAAAAGGAATATGGCCCTGCTTCTATTTGTTTGAAATATTCAATCTTTGACTACATATTCAATCTTTGACTTAATAGAGTAATGTCACATGAAAATGGAAATATATTTTATTAATATGTTACTGCATTTTTATCATACCATCATTGTTTTGTATAAAGATTTTGTTCTTTGCCTATATTTTAAAATAAACCTTTCAAATTGGGTCAGTGTTGCTGAATTAGAGCTGCAAAAGAATGTGTTATGTCAGCAGAACATCTGTATGATTGCCGTAATTAATATCATCTAAAAGGTAAAAGCATGTTTAGCTGAAAAATTCCTAGTTTTTTTCCTAGTTTTTCAATATTCTTGGCTGGAGAGCCTGCTCTTGTGGTCTTTTTGTCTCTCCAATTCTAATAACAGTTGTGTTGCATGCACCTTCAAAATAATTGTCTCCTGTATAATCATCTTAGGTTTCTCAGGTTCAAATCTCACTTTCTCTGGCCCTTTAGTTAAAGATGGCAAATTCCACTTTCTGTATAAAAGTCACCCCCACACAAGCACTTCTGGTAAGATCTAAGTTACCTAGTTGGGCTATCTAGGCTTTTCACATTAACCCATTGACTTAACTCTATTCCAACTGACTGCCAGGTGTAGATTCACTTGTAAAATCTACACTGTTACTGTGAATGTTATTAATATTATTAATAATAATATATTAATATGAAAAACAAATTTCTATTTGTAGGTTTGTAGCACCAGTTGTGCAAGAAGAATTCTCATAAACATGTTGAAGACTGAAAGTCATTGATGATTGCATTCATTTTATCTTTATTGTTGTTGTTTGTACACTTTTAGTTGTTTCATCTATTGTTACTGCCAGCTTTTCTCAAATGACTATTTTGTTTTGAAAGATTAAACCGTGTTCTGAGAGAACATGCACTCCCCCTCCCATACATGTTGCATCTGGTGCCTTTGCTAATGAGGCCCTAGAATCCTTTTAAATGAATGATTTACTCATCATTATAAAAATACCCAGATGTTATTTTGCTGGTTTTTTTGTTGTTTTTTGTTGTTTTGTTTTTTGTTGTTTTGTTTTTTTAATAGCAATGAAATTAAATTTAAAAAAAAATAAAATAAATAAAAAAATAAAAAACCTGTTCTCTTGTAGTACCATGGGCAGTTGACAAAAGTAATGCGAGATTTGCAAGAAGAACGTGCTATGAATAAATCATTACTGGAAAATCAAAGTGTATGGCAACAACAGATTACAGAACTTGAGAAGAAAGTGAAAGAAATGAATGAACAGAAAGACAAAGTAAGTCTGAAAACAACATCTACACCATTACAATCTATTTTGGCCTTCCTTCTTATTTTATCAAATATTCAAAGAAAAAATCTTACAAGATTTGAATTGAACACTATTTCCTTAGTAATCCTTTCTTCTGTTACTTTGTTGGAAATAGGAAGTTAGATCTCATCAGATATTGAGGATCCTAAAGTCAGGCATGATTGGGCAGCTTAAACAGTTTACATATATATATATATATACAGAAAAACCTCAGTTATCGAACATCTCACATGTCGGACAATGGGTTTTCAAACAGAAAATTTGAGATGAAAATTCCTCAGTTATTGAATAAAATTTTGGTTCTTGAACAACATAACTGAACTGAGTTAACATGAACAGGATAATTTTTGAGTTGACCGCCATGTTGTTTACATTTGTGTGTTGTGTTGTGCTTTTCTTTTCCCATTTTATTGTGCTGTGACTTTTTTCTCTACATTTATTCCTATTGGAAAAATAGTTTCGGTTTATGACCGGCCTTCAGGAACTAATTAAATTTGTGAACCGAGGTTTCTCATATATATATATATATATTATAATTATTTTAAAAAATTTAGGCTCTACTTATGTATTGAGCACTTTTTAAAAAATAAAAACAAAATAAAGGACTTTGGATTATTAACCTAACAGTTCTTTCCTATTTTTCTATTCACACACACACACACACACACACACACACGTTTATTTATTTATATATATATATATGTGTGTATATATAATGTGTGTAAATAAATTCTTGCCACACCAGGATAAAATGATCTTAAGAAAGAGGTTCATATTTTATTCATAAAAGAAACTATACAAAAGTATCATGACGATTAAAATTTAAGGTACCTCTTCCCAAAAAAATATTGTCAGCAAATAAAACTAAGTAGTTGAAAAGAAAAAAATATATTCAAAAACTGGTGTGGGTAATAGAGCCAGAGCTAGAAATTTAGCATATTTGAATTCCTTGATTAAAAAGAAATTTGGTTCTTTACATTGCTACGGATATGCATATTATTAATGTATCAAATTCTTGCCTGTCCAATTCTAATAAGTTGGTCTTGTCCTGGAGTTTGGATTTCTGTATTCCACCTAAGAAAATTGAGAAAATCAAAGTATTTAGTGATTTTTGAAATGCTCTTTTCCCAGTTAAACATCTGCCCAACTCTGAGGAGCATTTGCTTCATCTTAAAGCTTGTCTTAGGATTTCACTATGTATTGATTTTCTTTGGTTATATTTAATAAAAGCATCTAATATAATTTTATCACTTCCTGAAAATCTTTACAAATGGAATGCATTCTCCTATTCAAAGGTGGCTCAAACACGTATGTGCACCCACACCCATCTGAAGCTTTGGATTTCACTACTTGATACATTTCCTAAAAAAAAAAAAAAATCTTCAAATCTTCTGACATACTCTGGTTAAAGACATATCAGACAAGAATGATTAAGTTCTAAATCTCTTTTCTTGTTGATCCTAGCACTAAATAATATGACTAGAATTTAAATTCTAACTTAGTTTGTTTGACCAATGAGATCTCTTTTCTATTACCATTGCACCAAGATATGTTTATGCTATTCTTCCATTTATAAGTTTCTTTTCTTTCAGGAACTTGAGGAACTTAGAGAGCAACTGAGAGACATGATGTTTCACTTGGAAGCTCAACAAAAACTAGCAGATGATGGTCTGGCTGTGTCACAAAAAGAACTACAAGAGGGCCAAGTAATTGTTGGAGCTGCATCAGCTTCCTCCTCAACACCAGGAGGCTCAAACCATTCCAGTTCCTCCATGTCAAGTTCTACCAACTCTCGTCGCAGCCGGCAAAGAAAGCGCTGACACTATGATGCAATCAAATGTCCTCCTCCCTGTGAGGTTATCTTCCTACTAACCTACTTTTTTGGTGTTGCCTGCTACTGTGACAGGTTTTGTCTTGACTAAGAAGAAACTAACAAAGCATTTACCACCTTTGTTCATTTCTGCTTCTTTTTTTTTTCTAATCAAAGTAAACCTCAGGCTATTTTGTCAGTCATCTGTGATCACACCATTGACATTCAAGATTCCCCCATGTAAGCTCTTGGCCAAACCAACCTTATAAAACTTTTTCAAATGTCTAAGATTTCTCAAGTTTGTTTTGAGATGTTAAAATCTATTAAGAGTTTAAGAAATTTTAACTATTCATTTTATCATAAATTTTAAATTAAGTGATAGTGACATCACCTTTTCAATTAAATTTAATTTTAGTGACATCACCTTTTCAATTAAATTTAATTTTAGTGACATCACCTTTTCAATTAAGTGATAGAAATACATCACAACTTTTTTATTTGTTTTTAGTATGAATCGAGTGGATGTGGAGGTATAGGTGGCCTAACAGTTAACAGCATAGAGAATGGAATTGGCAAACCAAGTTCAAACTCTGGCTGGGATAGTTTGTTTACTTTGTATTGATGCCGTTGGCAAAGGCATGAATCCACTTCTCCTTTCCTCTTCTGTTATGGGTAAATAGCTGAATAGTTGGAACCCTTCAGCTTTGTAAGGCAGCCAATCATTGAATGTTGATAATAGGTCAGGGATCATTCCTTGTTGCTGCTACCATGATAACCTGATACAAGCTGTCATATGTTACTTGCAGACGATATATATTGGTGTACTGCCAAAGATGCTACGAAGGGGAATTATTCAGTATGGCACCCCAGCAATCTGAGTTATTGGAAATGTACATGCCTATGCATAAGGCGAAATTTAGTTGTCATGACTGAAATTCAGAGCTGAACCATGGATTTCTGCTTTAATCATTTCAGTACATTAACGACTTCGATATTTATGAAGCGGAGTTAAGTATGACACAAGGCTACAAGCTTGATATACTCTGTATAGATTGAATCTGCAACAGTGGTAATGAGCTGTGGGACTAGCTTGCTAATCATTGCAATTGATGTCATTGATAACGCACACACATACACATATATAAACCTTGAAGTTGTGTTGAAAGAATTGTATTTATCAGAAAAGGGAATGTTGATATTTTTAGTTTTTAATGTTTTTCCTTGTTAATTTGTTATTGTTGTTGTTCTCTTTGGGATTTTTTTTTCTCTAGCGTTGCCTTACAATTAAAAAAGTACATTCATAAGAAATTCACAAATAATGATGCATTTCTTCCACATTTTGTGTAGAATATGGTTTTCTTTTTTATTATTTTGAACCCAACATTTTTTTGATATCTTAAACCTTCCTATGGTGAACTTTTGAAGTTGATTAATTCCATTATTTATACTACTGAAATGTTCACAATCGTTCTTGTAATTCAAGTGGACTGTAGTGTTCTAGTTGTGAAGATGGAAGGAAAAGAAAAAATATACAAATAGGAAAAAATATGTCAGCTGAAATTTGTTTATAATCTTCATCTTTGTTAGTTTTAGTCAGAAAAAAGAACTTTTGGAATAATCAAAATACTTCATCAGAGAACTTACAAAAACAATTTATTTATTAAGTTTACTAAAAGGTGAGAACAGGTCACTTCCCTCAATTTGCTCTTAACAAAAAATAGTGTGGGGGGGGGGGGTGTTCAAAGAATTTTTTTTCTTCTTGGTCATTGCATTTGTTGGTTTCCTCTTTCAGATTAATTGGACTTAATTAAATTGCCTTCAAAACCAGTGCCGTCACCTTGTGTTGCTTAAGAGACTAGGGCACTTAATCTGCTGACACACCTTTGTCCCCCTACTCCTTGCTTTTCTGCACATTCACACAGGCAAGATGAAATTTATGAAACGAATTCTGCTCTCTTCCAGACAATATTTATTGCTATTGCGAGCTTGCGTTGTCAGTTGATCTTGGATCCTAGCTGGCTGCTGCCTGTCACTACTCTTCACGGCTGAAATAGCAAACAGCATTTCTCTCAGATGCCAGAATTCAGCCCAAAAAGAGTTAATTATTGGTTCTAATATCTTTGCCCTTCCTTTTAATCTGCCCAGTTTTGGTATTGATTCTTTGACCAGAGTTAGCATGATTCTGGTAACTCTTAGGCTAATATTTCATCAAGTGACTAAGAGTACTATATAATTCTATTTTTTGTTCCTATAGATTAATTTTTCTTTACTTCAAAATCTTAAACAAGGGATTAAATTAAATCATGTAACATTTAGACAATTTGAAATATTGCTGTCTTGGTCGATCAACTTAAAACACTTTTGAGAAATGTTTCCCTTGAATCTTTGAGCCACACTTTCATTTCTTGCTGCATCCACTCATTAAAGACAAGTAGTGTGTTAGCCCAAATATTTAGCTTGGTTTTCAGGAAAACAAAAGCATTTGGATTCTGTACAAATCATCTCTTGTCTTATGTATTGGGTAATTTTGGATTGGTCATGTAAATTTTAACCATTTGTGTCCCTCAGTGAATACATTTGTAATCCTATAAAACCTCCACTACTGTAGAGACAGAGAGACTGTTGGTTACAAAGCATCCAATAACATGTCTGCTTCCATTGAAGCAACCATTTTACAAGCAGGTTATAAACAATTTTTCTGCTCTTAGTACATTTGTATCCTAGTAAAATCTACATCCCTCCTTTCCAAAATTGCTTCAATTTAATCTCAGTATTTTTAATATCAATCAAATAATAATAGTTGGCATAGTAACTACCTAGATCTTGCACCCGTCTGGTATCATTTGTTGGAAATAGTGAACATTTGTGTATACTTGCAAAACCTAAACAGCATTTCTTATTTTTGTGATGAGATATTTGTTTGAAATATTTCAATCTATTTTTATTTTCTGAGAGTCCAAGAATGGACGTCCTAGAGCAAAAACATCCCATGTTCTTATTTTATAAAGACTTTTAACAAATTATATAAAAATAAAAATTTTTTTTTTATCTCTCCCTATTTTTCTTTAACACAACACAACACATCACTTTTACTGTTAACACAAACAGCATACAATTAGAAATAAAATAGCTTCTAATAAAATTTGCACTGGCATTCTACACATTGAATGCCCATCTTTCACAGATGTCATCTTAATCACTAAAGCTTCTCTGGTCGGTGATTAAGCAGGTGTCAAATCTATTCTCTCCACCCAATTTTTAATTCCTACTAACAGTACTAGCTTGCTTTACTCAATCTTGTTGCTTTTAATCGATATCATAAATTTGCTTAATTTAAAAAAAAAAAAAAAAGCTATTATTTTCTCCATTTGAAACACTGGAAATTTGTGAAAAATATTTTTTTAGATAAAAAAAAAAAAGAAAAAAAGGGACCCTATTCTAAGTATGTTGTGTTGGTTTGTGCTTGCTGGAGTTATAAAGTTTTCGGAAATTTCTTGCTCTCGTCGTCTTGATTTGCCTGACAAGATGTGAAAAAGAAATTTCTATGTTTGTAACTTGCTCAGATGCACTGAGTTGTAAATCCTTTGTTCAGAAAAGAACTTAAGAGAACAAATTGTTCGTTTAGTTTTGGGAAGTAAAAACATTTAAAAATGATGAAAGTAATTTTTTCATTATTTAGGAGGGTGAGGATGTTCAGAAATTCTTGACTGCCTGTGGGTCATTGGACTGAATGCAATAAGCCAGTTACTGATTATATCCTGAAACTGCCAAAATGATTAAGTGCCCATAATTAAAAAAATATATATATAGCTTTGGGTCCATCTACCTGAGCTTTGCTTCTCCGAGTTTCTTTTTTTGTGTAATTCTACTGCATTGTTGTTATCTCATTTCCTTCTACCAGTAGAAATCGGCTGTGAAATGCTATAATCGTGATCACAAAATGGCAAAATTTCGCTGCCATTTTCTTGACATAGTCTTATGCTGTTGTAAAAGCTCAAATTATCCTGGATTGCCAGGATTCATTCTGCAAATATATGCTGGTATTAAATCAATTGCAAAATACTAAATAGTTTTCTTAAAAGCCTTCAATCCCAACATTAAGATCTCTTAGCAATCTGCCCAAAGCAGTTCCAAAATTCTAACTTGAAAGTTATTTTCAAATATCACCGCTTAAATTAATTTTTATTATACTGATTTGCCATAACGATGAACTGTTCTTCTTTAAACCCGACCTATTTGTATTCATTATAGAAACTTAGGTCACCACAGTATTTTGCCATTGTTAATTTATTACAGGATGTGTAATGGCTAAAAAAAAAAAAAAAATAAAAAGCCACACAAGTTGTTAAACATTTCCATCTTCCTGAGGCAAATGTTTGAAAACTTAAGACATGGGGGAGACTGTATGAGAGAATGATTGTTCAGTCTGTATACAATCTGGAAAGTCCTTTCAATTGCTAAAGAAATAAACTATTAAAAAAAAAAAACTACCAGTTTGCAGATAGTTTTTTTTTTGTTTTGTTAAAATGGGGATTTTATTAATTTGCCAAATGCGACAATGACTGCTTTTCTCTAAACTCAAAATCTGTTGCTAAAGGGCTAGAATTTTCTCCTTCTACACACTCCAGTCCAGTTTGCCACATTCCTCAAACACATCTTGAATTTTAAGTCAGACTATCACTTAAACATTCATCTGCTTTAATTTCATTTTGCAATTGATAGGGAGGGTAGGGATATTTTAAGGTAATAGGATCCTGTATCTGGTATCAACTTCCTCCTTGAAAACTTAAAGTACCCAAGCTAGAATTCAGTCTACAGGACTAATTATAAGTTTTCATATTTGAATCTTCTGATGATTATTCAATCATTAACTTAAACTCCTTTTCAGTTATATGACAAAATATTGCAATGAGTCATAAATATTAATGCTGGTCGTTATTTTAAGTGGGGAAAATAAAGATTTGACATTTCCATTCCTCACTGAACCGTAATAAATCTTCGACGTTATGTACAGACAAAATTACCAAGTTCAGCCTAAACACCAAAATTTATTTACTCAGAAAGTTGATAATACTTGACTATTTACTTTTTAAAATTTCTGGTTAGGGACGAGAAAAAGACTGTACATTTGGCTGTAGTTAAATTTATAAAACTTAAGTTTTAACATTAACTTCCAAATAGATCAATATTGGTAATAAATTTCAAACAAAATCCATTTCAGACTGGAAAGTTGATGAGTTTTAAAAAACAACCCAGTTTGGCTGCTTTTTATTTAATTCATCCCATTTCCAGAGAACACTTTCGTGTCAAGTTGTCAAACAAATCCACTAGCAAGGATTAAACTCTCATACCAACAACATAAATCGGAGGCATTACTTTTAAAATAAGCCTCAGTTTTATGAAGATGTGTAAATGCATATCAAGATTTGAACCATAAAATTGCATCCCACTTCAAAGGTTAATGTTTTTCCTAGTGATTAAGGAAGGAAGTTATAAAATACAAAAGCTTCAGTTATAGAATCTGCCTTATGTGTATGCATGAACTTATGGCATTATTCAAATTGATAGATGAACATTACTAATCAAATCTATTAACTATCCCCTCCCCATATACAATTTCATGGTCAGTATTGGTAACTATGGAAGTTTTAAAAAAAAAAACAACTTTCTTTACAACAGTTTTGTGCTACACTAACCAAGCAAAAAATATTAAACTAAGCTTGTGCTTGGAATATGAACTTATTCTTGTATTAAATTTGCAAGCTAATTGCTACAATTCTAACCCACAATAAGTTTGAACACCCCCCCCCCAACTCTGCCAAGTACATAATTGATGATATTTAAAAGAAAAAGCAAAGAAATTGCTAGAATATATTTTTTTTTTTTATTCATATTGCAATAAAATAAATTTTCACCACTTTCTCCAACAAATCCTATCTACACCTGAAGAATCATAACAACAAAAAACAAAACAAGAATAAATTACTTTTCAGGGAATTGTGTCAAAGTTTGAAACTTAAACATTTCCCATGAGACAGAAAAAGACAGAAAACAATTAGATTTTCTTGCCTGTATTCTTCCATTTAAAAAAACAAAAAAAAAAAATTGTATTTTTTTTATGGATTACACAATATGCCAAAGAAATGGCACTTAGTGCAGGGAAACGAAAAAAAAAAAATTTTTTTCTCAGGTGTCTTCAGATGGATTACAGGTTTAGACATTAATTTATAGTAAAATCAATCATGTCTAAATTCATACTAATAATCGAAAATTTACCTCAAGCACCAGTAATTAAAATGGAGAGAAGCTCAATCCCCACACCGAAAGGAGAGGGGGAGGGGCTCTTTATTGAAATCCTCTTTCAGAGATAAGGTGCTTTTTGTTCAATTCTGCTGTTGACTTAAATCAGTTGAAAGTTATCACCAAAAGTAGAAATACCAGTTTGTTTTTCAAGTTAATGTGAAAGGTTATTAGAAATAGATAATGCTGAGGGCAATATTGATATTCGCAACATGTAAATGATTGTGTCATTGATTAACAAGAAAAAGAAAAAACTTGCTTAATATTTAAATGTTTCATCATATCCAAATAATTCTACAACTTCCTTATTTGACCAAAGCATTTCCAAAATATAGACAATACCAAATGAATGAACCACATTTTGATATTCAGTTTTAATCCCACAAGTGATTTATTGAACATTTAATATTTTAAACTTTCAGTTTAAGTCTATCAGAAAATTTGAGACACTAACATTTTAGAACAATTTCCATCTAAAATGAAAATTCTCAAACAAATGAATTACTATTTTCAGAGTAAAGAACTACAATTTCACCTGTTAAATTTGCTTTTAATAATCTTAATTTTTATTTACAAAATGAAGCAACAAAAAGGACATTCAATAGTGTGAAGAGAAACATCTTTTCAACTGAAAAAGGAAAGCCACTTTTCAGTTGTTGCAATAAGTTTTTTTTAAGGAGATCCTATTTTTTATTGGGTAAGAGAATTATATATGCCCCCAAAATGTGCCTATCTTATGGTATCCAAAGTAAAATTAAAAGTTTATTTTATGAACGTGAAATACTCCAATTTGCTTGAAGAAAAAAAAAAAAAAAAAAAAAGTATTAACAAATTGGATTTGTGCCACATGAGTTTTGGGTCCAGTGAGGCACCTCCACCTTATTTTTAGAGATTTTGGCAAGGTTTTGCCAAGGGGCTGGTGAAGGCCAGACATAAGTGAATGAATAAAAGTAGAACCAAAAAAAAAAAAAAAATGTGTGTGTACCTCAAAACAAAAAAGGGGGTAAAAACACTGCAACTTAAATGTTGATTGAAAGTCATGAGCACTACCACCACCACCATGAAGTGAGCTAAGAATATGAAAACATCAGTTTATGCATTAATATCATTGATGACAGATCCTAGAACCAAGAGAATTAGGGGGGGTTGTTTGTTTTGTTTTTATTCATATATATTTTTTTTAAAACCATGATTAAGTTATGTTAACAGTGTTCAAAGTCTAAGGTCCCATGACAAATCCATCAGCAGTGCTCGCCTTTCTCGAACACATCAGCACAATTATGGCAGCCTTTTTACTTGTGTTTTCAGAATGAATTCTATGCAGTGGGAGGGGCTGGTGGAGGATTGCCAGGTCTCTGGAAAAAAAAAAAAAATTTTTTTTAAAATCTAAATAAAAAAT
This sequence comes from Acanthosepion esculentum, assembly GCA_964036315.1. Lineage (NCBI taxonomy): Eukaryota > Metazoa > Mollusca > Cephalopoda > Sepiida > Sepiidae > Acanthosepion > Acanthosepion esculentum. The sequence goes on from OZ038478.1 coordinate 9,906,996, forward strand.
TCAAGGTTTCAATTTACCAATTTATAAAAAAAAACTTAATGTTATAAGTTATTAGCTCTGATCAACAACAAAGTTCACCGCTAAAGAAAGAAAAAAGTATTCAACTCTGCTAACATTATGAATCTTTGAAAAAAGCACATTAACAATTGTTTTTTTTTTTAATGCCAAATGTAATTAAGCTGTATAAAATTCTAAATACCAAAGGACAGGTGTTAAAATTCCAAAGATTCTTAATTGGCTTATCAAAAATTTGACATGACCTAACATTATTTCAATGAGAAACTGCTGATAAAGTAGAATACTCTTAGGTGCTTAGTTGTGGGCAGGGGGGGGGGGGACACATTTTTGGAAGAAGTTACTATTAAAAAAAAAAAAAACCCTTATGAAGACTATGCTGTTTATTAATTTTACACTTTTTGACCTGTTAAATTATTTTCTGGCCCCCTCCCCATCACCTATTAAGAAAAATTCCAATTCTATATTAAGACCCACTCCTGTAGTAGGGGCCTAAGAATATATCCAATTCATTTTTTTTTTTACTTTACTTACAAAATATCTTACTTTGAAAAAGTCCCAAAATGATGTGAGTTTACAGCCTGCACAATACCCAAATTATTAGCTCATTAAAAAAAAAAAAGTACCCAAGAGGAGAGAAAGGAAGAGGAAAAAAAAAGAAAAAGCAGTTGCTGCTTACATCTGTTTCTCTGTTGGGTTTCATGTCACCTCTACTGCGTAGGCTGCGGGGACGCAAAAGAAATAAGGCTGTAGCCACCACAATCCAACCAAGCATCATCATCATCATGTTACTAAAACCTCCATCTGGACTTTCTGATAATCCAGGCACTGAAAAACAGTAATCCATTTACATTCAACTTTTTCTTTCATTATTTACAAGATGCTGTCAAAGGACATTTATCAATAAATATTAAGTAAACTGAAGAGAACACTAAAATTTTGATTTCAATCTACTTCAGAAAATCTATTGTTAATGCACGCAAAATCACAAGTAGCATCTTTACATGTGCAAAGACTTGTAGCAGTTAACTTTAAAGCTGCAATATGGTCATGGCTTGGCCCCTTCAAACTGAGTATGCTTGTCTACTAGGTGACTAGCCAATCCCTGTTGCGGGCATCGGATCAGGAATATTTGTGTTTGTTCAACACCCACGCAGCCCATCTGTAGTGCTAAGTGGACCTTAGTTCCATTTTCTGAGAGAGAGCATTATCTGGCATGATCCAAACCCTCAGTCACCATGACTTGTGACTTTGTGCTAGCACAACCATCTATGGCTCCCAGATAGCTGTCTACCCAATTTCACTCACAAGACTTGGGTTTTTAGGCGCTTTCCAAAAAGGTACTGCATGCTGTGATCGCCTCCCCAGGTGGATAATGTCAAGAAGTTACCTTCCTGATAAATCAACCATGATGAGATTCAAACCCAGATTTCATGATCGGAAAGCAAATGTTCTAACAACGTTGTTATGCTCAGCTGCAATATATAAATGTCAAGATAAAGAATAAAATTAAAGAGACTTACTTTCTTGGAAGCATTGGTCATTTGTGCACTGACTTTGAGAAGACCGTAACTGAAAAGAAAAGGAACAGAATAAAACAAAAAAAAAAAAAAAAAAAAAGGTGATGAACAGAAAATAACCGCTATAGTACCAACTAATACAATTAGTAAATCGAACTTCTCTGAATCTTATCAATGTTGTTTTATCCTGAAATAGTCTGAATTTATTTACATTAATAATTAACTGTGGAGTGTGGTAGGATTTTTCTTGAGGAAGCTAATGTTAATTTTTATTTAAGATTTATACATAGGAAAATTACATTTCTAGATCCTATAAGTGAGGAGCATTAATTTAGACAAAATAACAATCCAATTTTTTTCTTGGCATTTCTGTAAGCACATTAAGAGAATTTGAGTAGAAATCAAAGAAAACAATACTCACAAGATTAATAAGCCTTCTCAAAGCATGTTCATGGTTCCAGACACATTCACAGGGATCATAACCTCCACTCGACATCTTGCCACTGAAATTTGAATACATCATTTTTCAGCAAGTAATATCAAAATTGCAATGTAGCATCTAGTCAGAACAAATAGAATTTTAAATTATTAAATATTGTACACCAGAACAAGTAGAAACACTGTCCATATTCAACAAGTGTGAAAAAGGCTCTCACCACTAGATACAGTTGGTTGAAAGAGTCACTAATTTGTGCATATTTTTGTCTTATGAAACCTGCAATATCAATTCTTCCATTCATGCCTGATAGACTGTGTACAAAGAACATCCAAAATTGTCATTATCTTTAACAATTTATCTAAAAATGAGCAGAACTAAAAATATTATTGAAAGCATGCAATACTTTACAGATTTAGATGGTGTTTTAATTATGTATAATGTTTCTGATAAAATACAAACATTTTAGCTTGAATTGAAAAATTCAACTTTAAGGAAATGAGATAAAAAAAATGAAATGTAAATGTTTAATTCAGTAATTAGCGTTCTTATGATAATCTATATAGACCTAAAAATATACAAACTTACATATAAACTCTTGTTGGCGAGATCACCAGCTGTTGACAGTAAAGTTAATTTACTAGAAATTGCATCATCCACAAACATTTCACAATTTGAAAATATTAACACGTCACCAATGCTAATAGTTTAAACTATTCTAAGCAGATTATTTGTTTGAATGACATTAATATTTCACCTGCAAAGTTGTAACAGACTCAGGTCAGCCTGACATGAGGCCCAGAGGTGGTTGCATGTGGTGTGGTAAACACCAGGAGTTTATGTCCCCTTCCACAATTGGCTGTTGAGTAAGGTGGTGCTAACAAAACTTGCATATGAATGATACTGGGTAGGTATTAGCCAATAATCAGCATGGGTTGTGAACTGAGAGAAAGAGAGCTATATAACACCAGTTCTTTGTCAGTCAAGAAGTGCTCCAGACATGCAGCCCATCAGAATTTTCCATTGGAGTTTACTTTATTTAGAAAACCAGACAAGAACACAGAAGTAGTGGGAAATTTCATACATATGTGAAGATTGGAATCCAATGGTGTGTGTGTGTGTGTGTGTGTGTGTGTATATATATTTTACAGTAAAAAAACAAAGCAAAAGGAAGAACAGTAAGATATGTAATCCAGTGTCCTCATTGATATTTTACAAAACAGTGCTCAATGTAAATTTACAGAGCATACATATATATGAATCAACTGATTTAAAAAATATGGTTTCATCACTACACAGGAATTACCATGTTTCAAAAACTTCAAATTCAATTATATTAAATTAAAAGCATTAGTTCTGTTTCATCTTCAAGCGAATTCCAAAATTATATGTATATATATATGTGTGTGTGTGTGATAAAAATGTACATTTAATATATGCTATATTTATGGGTTAAAGTGCTCAATATCGGGGAGAGAGCATATGTAAACATAAAGGTGGACATTGAGGTCAACACCCAGCAGTTAGTTGGCTTGATGCTGAAATGCAATCGTCAGACTCAACAATTGCATTTCAGCATGAAACAGACTGTTATTGTTGACTTTAATGTCCACTTGCATAACCTGGTAATGTAAACAATGCATATATACTTACATTTAACAAAAAGACTGACATACTTATCACGATATTTTACCTAGTAAGAATATTTAGATTTTACATTTGTGTCAACTTCTATTCTGAAGAAATTGTGTATTAAGTAACAAAGTAAAACATTCAAATAGCTACAGTCGATAATGAAAGTTTCAAAGCTGTTACTTTCTAAAAGGTCACAGCTGCAATATTTTTCAAATGCTACGTTTTAGTCTTTGAGCCAAGTAATACATTCGACAGATTCATCCCTTGTACTGCATTTCTATTATAAAATCTGTTGCTTCAGTCTAAAATACCTTCACTCAACAAGGTTGATTATATACTAAATAGTATAGTAAAAAAAAAAAAAAAATCTATATTTATTAAATATTCTAAATCCTACAATGATTTTAAAAATGTCTAATCAAAAATAGATCCTGAAGTGACTAATAAAATATTAGATTTTTTTGTGGGGAGGGGGGGTATCTATATCCTCCTTCCTTCATAACGTTAGTCTTTGTTTATTGCTTATTTTAACTAAACAACACCCTTAAAACCTAGCAAGTGCAGTGTAAATTTTGGTCAAATCTTTCATTATTTCCAATCACTATATTCCTCTTCTTGCAAAATCTATAGTAATGACATGCTATGATGACATTCTTTATTAAAGGCCAAGTCATAGTGCAACTTACACCCAGAACTGGAGGCCTATCTCAAATCCTGTCGTTCCACCGAGAGCAGAGATTTTAAAATTTCATTTTAAGGGGTATGAAATGTTATATGTATTTTAATCTTTGAATTATTTATCCACATAAAAATAATTTTAATTTAACAAAAACTACATTGTAACCATGAATTCTTTTTAAACAAAAATATGACAGGAAAGCAAAAAAAAGAAAATTATTTTATTAAAATATAGAAATAAAGTAACTATTGTTATGCTGATATTTTGTCATGAATATACTTTATGATTATAGAAGTAGAAAAGCAGTATGGGGGGAAAACATTTTTAAAATGTTTTGTTTCAGTCAAGTTAGGGTTACCATTTTGTAAAACTCATTTACATTATCTAAAAATGGATAAAATTTACTGAATTTAATTAAGTCATTAACAATGTTCTTAATAATTTGTCATTAGTTTTATTGAAATCACATTTGCTCCTATTCTGTCTTAATAAGAAACTAAAATTCAACATTTTTTTTTTTAAATCCTTTTAGAAAGAAAAGCTAACTACACATAAAAGGATAAATTTTATCAATATATTTGTTGTTATGAACAACAATATCAGAGAAAAAAAAATTAAATTAACTTTATGTAACAAATAATAGTTTGAAATATTTCTAGTATGAAAACAAAATCATGGAAAAATTAAACATTTTTTCATTTGTTAGAAACAGAAATACAGATTAACAAATAATAAAGTTGATCATTAGTGGATTTGCTTTTATGAATAAAGATTTCATAAAAAAATGTCAACTTCTAAGTTTACTAAATTCTTCCAAAGAATCTTTGCTCTCAGTGGAATAGTAAGATTTGAGACAGGCCTCCAGTAAAGACAGGAAAGAGTTGCACTATGACTTGATCTTTAGTAAAGAATACCATGCATGCTAAACAATAAAACTGATTAATGTATAACTCCTCTTTCCCAGTAATTTGTTCAATAACATTTCAGTTGTTATTGATATTAAGTTAAAAAGATAGCTAACAATTTAATCATTGATTTTAAGTGCAGATATTTTGTCCTTACAAGATAAATGTTTTTAACAGGTAGGTAATTTTATTACAGATAGGATTTGCTATTAGCATATGAAATATTCAAATTAGATATTAAGTTATCAAAGTACTACAGAGGTGCTGAAAAGTTCTAAAAGTTGACCAAACTTGGGCTGATAATTTTTCAACACCCTTTCTATGTTCTATGACAGTTGGTAGTATTCACTCAGTGAAGACCTTCATTTTGATTTATCCTATCCCTACACTAAAGCATTTTCATACCTCCTCCAAAGATTTGCTAAAAAAAATGAGCATACACAATTAAAAATGTCCAAAAAGTCTTGTCAAAATCTTTGTTATGAAGAAGAAAGACCAATTCATTTTTTTCTAATCCTTTTTAGAACCCTTGAAATTTTGATTAAATTTTTTTTTTCTTGTGTCAATTGTTAGCATGAGAAATTTGAGCCTCTTTTTGCAGTGAAAAACACTGATTCAGAAATTCAGATTTTAATGAAACTTTCAGGACTTATTAAGCTTTAGATAAGAATGCTGAAGCTCAGGCTATTGCTTTGGACACATCTCAAAGGCATTTGACAGTATTTGGCATATTGGTCTTCTTTACAAGTTGAAAGGTTATGATATTTCAGGACAATTTTTTGAACTGATTCAGTCTTATCAAATCCCAAAATAAAAGTTGTTTGAATGGCCACCCTTCTAGATCTTTTTGCATAAATGCAAATGTTCTCCAGGGCTCTATCCTTGGACCCACTATTTACTTCCCACTTAATAGTAAGTGACCAATTTGATGCGGTTAAATTGGCAGCTGATCTCAAAAATGTCCTACAATCTGTCGTGAAATGGGGCAAGGAGTGGCTTGTTAATTTTAATGCCTCATAAATAAAACTGCTCTCTTTTAATCACCTAAAAAGAACCCTTTTTACCTCCCATCAGCATGGCTGATGCTAACCTCCAGGTGAGTGACACATTACGCCTTCTCTGACTAGTGTTTTCAGCTCACATGAAGGGGAAAGAGTGTACTGAATCAATTGCCTAGTCTTCAGCTAAGAAAGTGGGTTCACTATATCATGCTAGAAAATTTTTCATGCCAGAATCTATCTTAGATATTTATAAGTCGACTATTCATCCTTGCCTTGAATATTGCTGCTACATCTGGTCTGGTGCTCCTGCAATAGCAGGATCATGAAGGTCATCCCATAAGTTCTGTCTGAATTTTAACTTTTTGTTAAAATGAACGAAATTTAAAGAGTATTTTATAATGTCTAATGGAGCTGAACATTATTTTTATGTTTAGATGCATTTAAACTGATCAAATTTTATTTCAGAGAACAATAAAATTAAATTTTATTTGATTAAAACCCTGCTAACATGGAAGTACCTAAGAATCATTTGAGGCACATAATGCTTTATGAGTTCAAAAAAGGAAACTCAGCAGCCGAAGCGGCTAGAAACATTCACTCAGTTTATGGAGAGGAATGTGTGAATGAAAGAACTTGCAGAAGATAGTTCGCAAAATTCAGAGGTGGAGATTTCACCCTTGAAGATGAAGATCGAACCGGATGTCCAGTTGAGTTTGACGAAAAGCTTCTTGAAGCAGCCCTTGAAGAAAATCCTGCTTTATCAGTTGAGGAATTGGCAGTGGTTCTCAGTTCAAACCATACAATTGTTCATCGTCATCTTCAACAACTTGGAAAAGTTCCTAAACTTGGAAAATGGGTGCCTCAAGAATTGTCCGAAAACAACCTCAAATCCAGAGTTGACTTCTGCTCTTCTCTCCATTCTCGCCAACTTGTTTCACCTTTTTTGGATAGACTTGTGACTGGCGATGAAAAATGGATCTTTTATTGAAATGTTAAGAATTGTAGACAGTGGCTTGGTAAAGGGGAAGGACCCCAGCCACAACCGAGAAGGGAACTTCATGGGCAAAAGGTTCTTTCAATCTGGTGGGATTGCCAAGGAATAATCCACTTTGAAATCTTACCACCTAATGCAACAATTAATGCTCAAATATACTGTCAGCAATTAGAGTGTTTGAACCAAGCTTTGAAGAAAAAAAAGACCTGCTCTAGTGAATCGAAAACAGGTGATGTTTCATCAGGACAATGTGTGACCACACACAGCAAGAATCACATCACAAAAGATCGAAGAACTTGGTTGGGAGAAAATTCCTCATCTACCTTATTCTCCCGACCTTGCTCCTTCAGACTACCATTTGTTTCGTAGCTTACAGAATCATTTGGAAGAAACAGCTTTTGTAACACAGGAAGAGGTTAAAACTGATATTTGTGAGTTCTTCGAATCAAATCCAAAAGAATTTTACAGTAATGGAATTAGTAAGCTTGTTAATAGATGGAAGGAAGTCATAGATAATCAGGGAAAATACATTGTTGATTGAATCTGTAATTAAATGTAACATTTGGTCACTTGTTTTCTTTATTCAAAATTCGGACAGAACTTATGGGATGACCTGATATTTAGAGATTCTTGATAAAATCCAAAGAATCTGCAATGTTCTTGATCCTGACATTTCAGCTTCAGTCACTTTCCTACCACCATAAAGTTTCCCTATACCTTTTCTATAAATACTTTCATGGTAATTGTTCTGATGAAAATTTATGATCTCTAGACTTTATGAATTTAAGCAGAGTACTAGATTGGCGACATGGCCTCATCATTTTACAGTTCAAAATGGCAGCTAGATGTAACCGTAGGTTCTATGCTAACATTTTCTTCCATCACACATGGAACTCTTCTGGCTTCTTGTTTCCTAGTCAACTTTGATCTTCAAAAACTTAAATGCAATGTCAATCATTATCTTCTTAATTCTTGCTCTTTTATTATCCTCTCTCCTTAATAATAGTTTTTCCTCATATTTTCTAACATCCAATAACCCCTTACATTTTTGTGGCTTTATTGCCTTGCTTGGGGTGGGAAAAAAAAATCATTCCAATCAATTTAAATTTAGTTTAGAATACAGTAAAGTATTTTGCTTATTGGAAATATTAAATTTAATCTATTAGCTTGGAATTAAAACTAAAATAAAAGTTTCAAGAAAAACAAAAAACAAACAGCACACAAGAACTAAAGATCCTTCTCACAGATAAAATTGTTTTGTTTTGAATAAGGGATGGGTGTAATTTTGACCATGGTCTTTACCATTATGTTGAGAAAATGAAGATTCATAGTAGCAGTGAGATTTCCATAATACTTTTGTCATATGCATGCACAAATGACAAAGCTATTATTGACAAATGTCAAACTGCAACAGCTGCTTTTTTTTTTTAAAGAGGTGGCAACACATGAAGAAAAAGAATATGTATGCACTGTGAAATTAAATTAATAAAAAGACATTCATTTTCATATAAAATAGTGACATGTTTTGATAAAGTTTTATTTAAAGACTTAAAATATGCAAAGTTGTTAAAAAAAAAAAAAAAAAAAAAAAATTTAAGAAAACAAATTCATAATTGAACATTTTCTTGAATTAGACTAAAATGTTTAGATTCAAGTGCATGAAACATTGCTGAAAAATAAAAAATAAAATCTCTAAACATTCATAAGACTGGAAAAATTTTGCACGGTATTCAAGACTCTTTCGAAAGAGAGAATAGTCAAATTTGATAATTTCATACATTGATCCTCCAAGGATATTTTATTCTGCTTGTTTGTACAATTGTTTTTTTTTAACCTCAGATCAGAATTTTGGATTTGCTCAATCCTCAGCTCTTCTGAAGTGGAATTATATCATAATTTCTCACTGAAAGACCTTTATAAGCAGAAAGGAAAAGAGAAAAATGCTAGTGAAAAATGAAGGTGTGTGTGAAAATGAGAGCAAGAAGAGGGAAGGGATGGAGACTGTATTGGAGAAAAACCAAAAATGCACTAACAATGGGTTTGGGTTAGATTGGAAAGAAGCAACAAAGATGACAAAGGCATAATTATATTTTCTGCAGAGAATTTTCATGAGATTCAAACCCTCCTGAAGATAGCAAGACCATTAACTAAATGTCAACATGCACCCTATGAAACTTTAATACCAAAGCAATATTATTTAAGCTATGCCTTCACCTATCAAAAGGCAATCAATATTAATGTGAACTTATTTACTAAACTTTGTTTAGTTTTGGCACAAGGCAACAAGATGGTGCATGCAGTGAGGACTTGAATTCATTATTCAGTCAACCAGACAAGACTAGCATTACCCCAAATTGAAATCCACAAGTTAATAGAACAGTTAACATCATTACGCTAATTACCCTTTTCGTACTGTCCAATTTGCTTTAAGGACAAAAATCAAACAAGAATGCCAGGGCAAACTAGACCATCCTTTCAACTTTTGCAGTCAAAACAGGAATATATTTGTCAACATTGTCAAAAAGGAATACAACCTGCATGTCAACTTTTTTTTCTTTTTTTTTTTAGTAATTTTTAAGTAATGTTCTTAAAATTAAGAAGAAAAAAAAACCTTCAGTTAGAAATTTTTCTGAGTGCAATCTGACATCTTCACAAATTAAATTTTTCAGCAATTAACAAAGTCAGAAAGTAGAAAGAAAGAAAGGAAAAATTGATTTCAGCTAGATTTATCAAGAGATTAATAATCTGGCTTATTTGAAAGAGAAGATAAAAAGGAGAAACAGACTGTGTGGAAAGAGATGAATAATAGGGAAGGATGAAGAGAGAAAAATAGAAAAGTTGAACAAATGAAGAAAGAAAAGAAAAAAAACATGAGAAGGACTGAGGAAAGTAATGAACAAGTAATACAAAGACTGAATTTGTCTAGACATGAAAACTTGATACATGATGATTAGTGATTATTTGTAAACTTAGCCAGACTTTAATAATGAGAGTTTCTAATAACACAAAGAGAGAAGGGATGACAAAATATTTCATACAATAGAAACCATTGACAATTATTGCTTTTCCAAAGAGAAAGCAAAAAAAAAGGAAAAATTGCCAACAAACATTGAATGCGAATTTTCAGTACTAATTGATTAATGAATCAATTGTATACTAAGTAGGTTATTTTATTAGAAAGTTTTGTAGAAATATTTGGGGGAGGGTATATCAATTATCCTCACCCATTTCGATACATTGTGAATATTTTTTAATTTGGGGAGGTGAGGATAAATGCTTTTTATACTTTTGCAATAGAAAATTTTAAAAAGTTATCCTGAAGCCTTACAAAAATAATACAAGAAAATTAAGCAATTTTTTGGTGAGAGCTGATTCAGGCATAATTTAATAAAATACATTTAGCTATTTACTCTCAGATTTGACAAGGGGAAAAATCTACAATGAACATTTATTTTTTAAATCTACTTGTAATTTTTCAGTGCAATTTTCAAATTTTTCCAATTGCTGATGATAAAAGATCTCATTTTATATTTTTTTAAAAAGTTTAATGCTATTTTCGCATCAGAATTTTTTTTTTTTTAATTATTATTTTCACAATTGTCACTTTTTTTTCTTGTATGAAAAGTTCAAATAGGAAAAAGTTCTAATTCACCACCACCTCGGAAGATTAATATTGATTGAGATTTTTCCAACTTTTTTTAGCACTTCCATATTTTAGTTTAATAAATTTTAAAATCAGAGACATTATAAAGACCTCAGTAGTTGCAATTAAATAGTTTCTGTTTGACAAAAAAAAGGTTAGAAGATTTGAAAAAATAAATAAAAAAAGATTTATAAACTCTGTATCATGTCACTTAGTGTTTTACTTTTTTACACTTGGTTCTAATGATAATCTAATGCAAGTATAAAAATAAAAATTATTCATTCTAAATTACACTAACAGTGTATAGGTCAACAGAATTGGTTCAAGATAATTTAACATAATACCAATTTCTTTATTTATACACTGTTGTTGTTAATGTTCTGTATTTAATTTTTTTTTTTTTTTAACTTTTTTGCGGATGACAGTAGAAAACCACTCTTTTTATCTATAACATCACAAACTACCATACGTAAATAAACGCTATTTTCGTATTTAAGCAAAAAGTAAGCATTTAAACTGGATTTAGTTATTTAGTAAAAGTTTCAATATTTAAATTTACTATTTTGAAACATCTGACAAATATTGAATTTTCAAGGTTTTTTTAAATTTGTTGTTTACATTTTCCAATTTCATAATGGCTGTTTGTATGAGTAACCCGTGAACGCGACAATTTTTTTTTTAAGTCTAAAAACTTTATATACGGAAATTAATTTTTCTTTTCATACAGATTAGCTTTTTTCGAATAAAACTAAAATTTTACTAAGGAAGTATTTCAATTTTATATGCGTTTTTAATTTGATTTTGAGCTGACATTTTGGCGTTACCTTATCTTCACATTTTCATTTGACAGTTTTCTCCACTCAGTAAAGATTGAGAATAAGCTTCTTAAAATTGTTTAAAAACTTCCCATAGAAATAATTGCAAAAAGTTCAAAATTAATCAGAGCGACCAGAAGATAACTTATTTAAAATAAAAAATAGAAAGTAAAAGATGTCTTTTTCAAGTTACGATACAATGTTTTGGATTGCAACTTGCCAGTGTAACTTGCAACTGGCTCACGTAATCTGATTACATAATTCTTTTAAGAAATGTAATTTTAATTGATATTCGGGTAGGACTGTTAGGTCACAGTTTCAACATTAATAACAAAAACTTTGAGACAAATAAACTGACATTTTGACATCAATAATGATACTATAAAAACACAAAGCAGGCTGCAACATAAAGTAAACAATTTTACGAACAACACGATGTTTATTAAAGAAGAAAAATCAAAATCAAATACATATTCATAAGTCAAAGTGGCAGTCGGGATGTTGAATGGATGTTGTTATTGTAAAAATAAATAGTCTTCTTTTGGCGAAATCGAAATTACTTGCAATCAACAGATTAAGCTTCTTTTTTTTTGTTCAAGTCTTGCAAATTGGAAAAGTAAAGTATATTTATTAAATTATTACTTGGTTAATTATCGGAATGAGTGGCACGGACAACAAAATAATAGCAACAGGCAGCAGAGGGAATTTCTTAATATTATAATTATTATTAGACATTTTTCTAAGTTTTTTGTTTAACATTCAGGTCCATTCGCCCCAAAACAAAAATGAAAAAAAAATTACAAGGGTTAAATTTGAAATTGTGTGGTTAAGAAAATTCCTAAATTTCAGATTTTGTTTAATATGAAAGTTAAAATTTATTATTGAAAGTAATAGTGATTAAAAAAAAACGAAAAAGACAAACACAGCAAAACAAAGTCGCTAATAGTAATAATGAGTGAGAATCGTCATGAAAATGAAGTCGAGATGATACATGGCTTCTGATGTAGAAAATAAAAACAATAAATGTTTTTCTTTTTATTACTATTGTTACTAAGTTATCAGATCACAGCTTGGTAACATCAACAGTCAGAACAAAAATTATCGATATTTTAACAAGAAAACGAAACCACCAAATTGTCAAATGAAGTTAAAAAAAAAAAAAAGCTATAGAAAGGAAAAAGTCCTTTCAATTTTTAATAATTTTTCTTTTAGTTAAAAAATTTCTTCCACTCCTTGTGACAAGTAGGCTAATTAAGAAAATAAATAAATAGAAGTTTTTACTTAGAACAAAAAATATGTTCGTTTTTTTTTTTTTTTATCAATTTATTTTATCAATTCAGAAATTTAGAAAACAGTGCAATAGTTAGGGGGAGGGACCAAAAAGATCTTCCAAAATAATTTGATATCCTTCTTATCAAACACTGGGAAATGGATTGGGCCGAGAAATTTTCAACATCCCCCCCATACGAAAACAAACATTTCTCTGCAGTTTAATCCCTTTTTTTTCTCTCCTAACCAAGTGTTTATATATCGCCATCTTAAGACGACACATCAAAGCAAGTTGTTAAATTATTCGGTAAATAATTAAATTATTTTAAAAAATTGTTGGTCAAAAATAGAATAAAAATATTTTCAAAAATCAAAATCGAGGCAAACTTAAGGAAAACATTCATACTGAAAAAAATTAATGAAGAAAAAAAAACAGCTTTCTTTTAGTCTCATCTCTAAATTTTTCAATAAAATTTAAGCTTAAAAATTTTTCCCTTTTTAGACAAAAAGACTTATTTTATTTTAGTTAATAATCATCGTTCATCCGCTGTTTTAGTCGTTCTTGGGTCATGATGACAAGTTTTAGTCCAAAAATAAACTATCCTATGAAACGTCAAACATAAAAAAAAAAAAAGAAAAAAAAAAAAAAAAAGAGATTTAGATTTATTACAAATTTTAGTCCACACATAGAAAAAAAAAGTAAAATAAAAACCAAATTTGCAAAATTTACAATTATTTCAATTTCCTAGGCATTTTAACGAAGTACCATTCTTTTTGACATTTGTCTTTTTCTAAATGCTGAAAGTGAAATGGAAAAACTTTTCTGTCAAGTTCAGGCAATATTTATTTAGTAAAAAAAAAAGTAAAAATCAGTGTTACTAAAAAGAAAATTATCAACAGGGACAGAATTTCAGTTTGATTTTTACAAAAAAGAAAAAAAATTCATAAATATATATTATATAAATAGACAATTTTTTTTTCTTTTTTGTAAAAATAAAACTGAAATTCTGTTCCTATTGATAATTTAATTTAAGATTTTTCTTTATACAAAACTTCATATGAGGAGATGATATTTTTATCTCTGTCATCTCACATACATGAACTTTTGTTTTTTTCTGTGAAAAAAAAAACTATTTCTTGTTTCTTTTGCAATAAAAGACAGTGAGTAAAAAATAATTGATTTACGTTAGTTTTATTTTGTGATACGTTAAAAATTAAATATAAATTCAAATTTAATACAGAAAAAAATCTGGAAGATGTTTTGACTAAAAAGTGTTTGTGCAAAAAAAAAAAACAAACAAACCTTACAATTTGTCCTTAGTTTATTTTTTATAGACTAAAAAGAAAAAAGAATGAGCCAAGAAGGGGTGGCTATTTTTGTAGAGTTTTATTATTCAATGGACACAAGAAAGAAAGATAGACATTAGATGATGTTTCTGTTTAGTTTATCTAAAAAAATTTCTAATAAATCTTATTTTTAACCTTCCTTATTCATAGCGTGATTCTTATTTAAAAAAAAAATAAACATGTAGGAAATCCAGGAAGTAAACATTTGTTTTTTTACTTTTACAAAATTATTTCTCTCTCAAAACACTTGACTTGAATAATGAATCCGGTTTTTAACATTCGTATATAAAATTAAAGAAACATCTGTGAAGAAGAATGAAAAAGAACTTGCTAAAAAAAACAGGAAAAGGATGTGATTTTTTTTTCACTTACTACTTTTAAAAAGAAAGAGTAATATTCAGAAGAAAAATGCAATAAATATTGAAATAAGAAAATATTACTTACGTTTTTGAGTCGATAAACAAAACAAAACAGATAAAACTGTCAACCTGGGACTAACAACTGGTTAATAATAATAATTAAATAGTAAAAGAAAGAATTTGAAAATATCACAAATGAACTGTTTTTGTCTTTGACAATTCAATTTGGCCACAAGAGTTTATTTTTTTCTTCCTATATTATTAAAAAAAAGAAAAGTAAACAAGCTCTAAGTGTTGTGAGTAATTACTCGCTACTTTCAGTGCTTTGGTATAAAAAGCTTCCCCCTTGAGGTTTTTGTTTTGTTTTTTAAATAATTTGGGTGGCCCGTCCGTATTATTAAGGAAAGCGAGAAGCAAACTGTTAACGTCTAAGATCGACGCTCGGCGAGTCTAACTTTGCGACAATCGCCAACCAAAGCCACGTCAAGGTTTCTACTAAAACCCCGTATGTAGGCCAACCGCGTTGATGGAATGCTATTCGCTTATTCTGGAATGAGTACACACATACACAGAAAGAGAAAGGGAGGAAAAGTTACACAATAAACCAGTGTTACTCAAAGTGGTGGTCCGCGGACCGGTGCCGGTACGCAAACTATCAGCTACCGGTACGCGCGGCCAGTGTCCAGGCCATACAAATGAATCATTTGTAAAGATTAAGGTTATATAATTTTTGTGTTAATAAACTGCTTTTTTTTATTACTTTTTATGTTTTGATATTGGATTATTTTTTGCAAAATAAATAGAAGATTAAAAAAAAATAGTCAACTTTTATTATATTCATTGTTCATTATCGTTTCAATACCGGAAGTTTGCAGGAAGAAAGCCTACTTATTTGTGACCGAAAAATAACAAGAATCAGGGATGCTCCGTGCATAACTTCCGTTATAAAAAATAAATGAAAAAGAAAGGAACGCTGGAAAATAAAATAATTTTGGCAAATCAAAAAAACTGACACAGAGACTTTTGATGTTAGCCGAAACCAATGTTCGCGCCAGAGAACTGGTCAAGGGGATATCTCTGAGCTAGAAGCAGAAGGGACGGTGAGAGTGACAGCAAAAGGACGACTGGAGAGGACGGAACAAAAGAATGTTACCGCGGAGAAACCAGCTATGTGTCACGCGTGAAATAGTTAAGATGACATCTGCTAATGATATATCTGCCCTTCTTAGGACCGAGAAGATTGACACTGACCTATTTCTATTTTTACTACTACCCCTGGCCTAGCATGATCTATCTTCAAAACAACTACTACCAGACAGTCTCAGACTTCTACCAATATCTGCCTTATAAACGTACATTTTGCTACACCAAATATCAAAGGATTCATTGTAAAAAAAATAAATAAAAAATATAATGCTTCTTACCCTTGAGTTCGTTTTATAAAAAGAGAGATTTTACCTCATCTCCATGCGAGGTGGCGGCCCAAGGCCTGAGTCGGAAAAGAGAAAGAGACAAAGGATCAGCCAGTATTTATAGCCAGGGGAGAGAGACCCCTGTTGAAGGATCAAGGGACTGAGGAGGAGCTAACTGCGACAAAGGTACCAATTAGACCTAAAACTGTATAGTGGCGTGGAGCTTAGGGGTTAAAATGAACAGTTGATTTACCCACGCCTATAAGATTAATGAAAGATGATAATGACGAGGAAACATAAGGGTAATTTGAACAAAACAAGATAAGGAATTAATTCACAAATTTACACGCTTAAAGTGGTGTCAGTAGCTCGTTTCAGAAAAATAAATCAGAATTCTTAAAGTCCGTAGTATTGTCGTGAAGAGGAAATGTTCATACAAAAGATTAAATGATCTGACACAAAATAATATTAAAAAATGTTCAAGACAAAGGTAAGGAAGTTCATTGCTCATCGAAGGGATATATGGTTTGCATACGTTCAAACGTAGACGAAGAGAGATAATTTGAAATAGTAAGTTTTCTTGGATCGTAGAGAGAAAATTCTTTGAAATGCTACGTGCTGGTTAGAGGCCGATAATATAATTTTCGAGTAATTTTGCACTTGCTAGAACTTCAACGCTGCTCGCGAGGAACTGAAACGAAACCTTCTACAGTGTAACCCGGATATAAGAGAGTTGTCGGGACCGGAGAAGAGGTCTCTTATATCCGAGTTTCTCTTATATCCGGGTTTGGTCTATTTTGTTTAGGTAAGTATGGCTCTAATTTGGGATCAGAGAAAATCTCTCTTATATCCGGGTTACACTGTACATAACTTCAGACATTCTGATCTGTTTCATTTAATTTTTCTCTTCATTTTATATAAAAAAATTTCGCGTAGGCGCACTATTATTATTATTATTATTGCTAAATTTTATTAAGTAGTTATAATTCACTGAAATAAATATGCCCTCTAATTCTAATTTTTATGGGCTCTCAAAATTGGGTTCAAAGTGCGACTTCCCTAAAGTGTGACTCTGCCAATAAGGGTCACCATATGGTGCAAGATAGAACATATATGGCATATGTTCTAAATATTGCCCCAATATTCAAGCCTCCTCATCAGATTGTGGAAGCACAGAATAGTTTGCTAAAGAGAAAATTTCAAAACATATGTAAAGTTAAAAATCTCTATTTGATTTTTCAAAATTCATCTGAAAATTGTTTGAAAGGAAGTGAAAGATCTAAAGCCGATTTGGTTTTACTTATCAACTCTACGTAACACACACGAGAAACAAGATTGATTTACGTTTTTATTGTTCTATATAAATAAGACTAAGAGAATTCAATTCGATTACATAACGTCAGCTCTAGCCAGTCCAATGTTTTCATTTGTTTAAGAAAAACTAAATAGTTTTGTATGTTAATGAGGCACTGCTTTAAAAGCAGTACGTCTCAGCGAATGCCGGTTGAGCTAACATCTATTGACCTGACAACGTGTATTCCAGAGAGTACACTAATTCATAACAATATGGCGTCGTCGATAGGATTTCTAACCGCTTTGAATGAACCGGAGCACGTAGAAACTTGGATTAGATGTTTAGCAGCGTTGGCTAGGGTAAATACAAGACAAAAAAGGGGAGGAGAGAATGAAATTATTGATTTATTTTTTAGTTTCAGCAGGATGTAAAGCCATAACGAAGATATCCATTATGGTGTACCCCCAAAATACTGGAAGACTTAACATGTGAGGAATTTTCGATTTTCAATATATACTTGTTGATTCACAGTTTGGAGTTTTGTTGTTTATTTGAATCCTGTACGTTGAAAGTATAATAATATAAATAGTATTGGTCCATCTATCCACTGGGCCATTACAATCATATATGAAGACGATATAGGCATAGGTGCTTGCAGTAAAGGGAAATGAAAAATGAACAAGTTTTAAAGAAAGTAAAAAAAAATGCTGGTATGACGATAAATAGCGATAAATGTGAGTTAAATTGCGGCAAAATATCGCATTTGGGATACGAAATATCTAAAGAAGGAATTTCACCAAACAATAAACTGATAAATAAAATATCGGAAGTATCTACACCAAAAAATAAAAAAACAAAACAAAAAAAAACAGAATCCTTTTTGGGATTGGCCAATTTTTACAGCAAATATCTACCTAGATACAGCGACCTAATAGAACTATATGCAGAACTACGGACAAAGAATACAGAATTTAAATAAACTCAAAGGAAAAAAAGCTTTTGAAAGGTTTAAAAAGGCACTAATAAGAAAACTGATTGAAAAAATCTTTGATTTAAAAAAAGAAGTGACATTGATTACAGATGAAGTGAATATGCTGTAGTCGCAATTTTATCTCAAGAAGGTCATCCAATAATGTACCTGTCGAGAAAATTTACTAATTAGCTAAAGCTAACTACTCAAATATTGAGAAAGAAGTATAGAGCATAGAAAGAGATCGAATTTTTTTGTTAAGACGAATTTTTTTATTAAAATTAGATCAAAAACTTTTAGAGTTTATATTTAACCCCAGAAAGGAATTGTCAAAAGTTACATCTTCTAGAATTTTAAGATGGGCTATAAAACTCGTGACCTTTGATTTCGACATCATATGCATAAAGGGGAGTACTATTCCATACGTGGATGCACTATCCAAACTAAATCTCGACAGTAAAAATTTAGAAACGTCTAAAAATTCAGAAGATAAAATACTGCACTGGATTTGTAGCGGACCATGCGGGGTGAAGATGTGAAGAGATATCAGAAGGTTAAAATTTCCTGCTGGCGGGTCCAGCTACATTGGAATGTCAGACTTTAATTAAGCCCAAGAAGACAAAGAAAACAAACAAGACCGATATATATGGGTAAACAAATATATATTAATAACAAAACAAGTTAAACAAAGACATGGACCGTTACATAGAGTTTGTATGGAGAAATTATGTGTGTGTGTTGTAAGTGTTCGTACGTACGTGTATTGTTCTTAGCGCGTTCCGATAATTTGGGAAACGCTGTATCTGTGAGAGGTCACATATTGGTGTATGTGGAAAAAGAAAGATTTTACCTCGTCTCCGCGCGAGGTAGCGGCTCGAGGCCTAAGTCGGAAAGAGAGAGAGAGAGAGAGAGAAGGGTCAGCCAGTATTTATAGCCAGGGGTGAGACACCCCTGTGGAAGGATTAAAGAACTTAGGAGGAGCTAACTGCGACAGGTTGAAATGGATGTGTTGCCCCTAAATCGTCACAGAATGAAAACCATATAAAATTCAGTGTATAGTCGATTTTCAGACAGAATAAAAAGAAACACATGGAGCAATTGTTCAATGACAGAAAGACCCTACAAGGAATCAAGACATAAGTTAACTGAAGAGAAAGGCATAACATGCAATGGAGATGTTATAATACCCCCGCAAAGATCAATTCAAAAGCCGAATGAAACCCGAAGATATAGAAATAGACGAAAAATATGAAGGTAAAGAACATAAAAGGGAAGAGGGGACTAATGAATCGAATAGTGAAACTGAACAATCTATGAATGATGATGACCAGAAATCTGACGAGAAGTCGAAAGAAGGAAATGAACTCAGACCTAGGGTCCTATATAAGAAGAAATCAAGATACACACCAATAAAGACAGTTTAGATTCCCAAGAATAATTAGAAGAAGTCAAAGATCAATTAAGGCCATTTCGGTCAGGGAGGTAAGTATTGTATGTAAATAAAGTACTGCTATAAAAGTATCGCAGCCGCTTTCGGCTGCTCACTAAAGCGGCAGCGAACATGGCATTTTCAACCTTGACCTTTCCATCGTGATCCCTACACGCGTGTAATTTCGTTTAGCGATGAACTAATTACCTTTTTAGCTCGCTGTTATTACGAACCTAGTTGTAATACGCCTCTAAGCGTTTTACACCTTAAGTTTCGCATAGCAAATCTCTACTCATTTTTTAGAGAGATTTTTGACATTTTAGTGATGCCATTTTCTGTCGTAAGGCACTCTGAACATAACACAGCGACTCCTCGCCGAATTCATGGTCGGTGCCGCCCGCTCGCGGTCGGTGCTGGCCGGTTGCGTCTCAGCTTCAGGGCTAAGATCACGGTGCAGTATCTGTTCTCAGATTACTCACTGGACGATCGCTTTTCGCTGAGATTCGATCTCTGATACAGGCCAGTTGCAGGGATTCGTCCCTGCGCTGGTAGTATCGCAGCTACGTCTAGCTATGACCAGCTTTGACAAGCTATGACCAGCTAAGACCAGCTAAGACTAGCTATGACCAGCTAAAGACCAGCTTGGGCAAGCTAAGACCAGCTAAAGCCAAAGTACTGCGGCCCGGGTGAAAACTCGGGTCCACTCCCCCTCCCTTCCCACATTAAACCTCGACCTTGTGTCACAACCTGGCCCTGTGGGAGGTCAAGTAAATCCACGGTGCCGGCCGCTCGCGGTCGGTGCTGGCCGGTCGCGTCTCAGCTTCAGGGCTAAGATCGCGGTGTAGTATCTGTTCTCAGATTACTCTCTGGACGATCGCCTATGGAGTGAGATTCGATCTCTGATAAATCAACAGGCCGGTCGCAGGGATTCGTCCCTGCGCTGGTAGTATCGCGGCTACGTCTAGCTATGACCCGCTAAGACTAGCTATGACCAACTAAAGACCAGCTTGGACAAGCTAAGACCAGCCAAAGCACTGCGGCCCGGGTGAAAACTCGGGTCCATTCCCCCCTCCCTTCCCACATTAAACCCTGACCTTGTGTCACAACCTGACCCTGTGGTAAATCCCGATCACGGTGCAGTATCTGTTCTCAGATTACTCCCTGGACGATCGCCTATGGACTGAGATTCGATCTCTGATACAGGCCGGTCGCGGGGATTCGTCCCTGCGCTGGTAGTATCACAGCTAAGACTAGCTATGACGAGCTAAAGACCAGCTTGGACAAGCTAAGACCAGCTAAAGCCAAAGCTCTGCGGCCCGGGTGAAAACTCGGGTCCATTCCCACATTAAACCCTGACCTTGTGTCACAACCTGACCCTGTGGAGGTCAAGTAAATCCCGATCACGGTGCAGTATCTGTTCTCAGATTACTCACTGGACGATCGCTGAGATTCGATCTCTGATACAGGCCGGTTGCAGGGATTCGTCCCTGCGCTGGTAGTATCGTAGCTACGTCTAGCTATGACCAGCTAAAGCCAAAGTACTGCGGCCCGGGTGTAAACTCGGGTCCATTCCCCCTCCCTTCCCACGTTAAACCCCGACCTTGTGTCACAACCTGGCCCTGTGGGAGGTCAAGTAGATACCTAGTATCTGTTCTCAGATTACTCTCTGGACGATCGCTTTTCTCTGAGATTCGATCTAAAGACCAGCTTGGACAAGCTAAGACCAGCTAAGATTAGCTATGACCAGCTAAAGACCAGCTTGGACAAGCTAAGACCAGCTAAAGCCAAAGCACTGCGGCCCGGGTGAAAACTCGGGTCCATTCCCCCTCCCTTCCCACGTAAAACCCCGACCTTGTGTCACAACCTGGCCCTGTGGGAGGTCAAGTAAATCCACGGTACTGACCGGTCGGCGCTGATACGGTAGGTACACAGGTTCCTGGCCTTTGAGGCCAGGAAGCCGCCTCGGGCTGTGTATTAAGTTACGCTCCCATGTTTTTTGTCAGCCAACTGGACGCTAGTTGGAACTATCTCTCTCTACTTCAACTCTCTACTTCTGGCCCATGTTATACTCTCGGCATTCCACTCCTACTGGCTGCCTGCACGTCGTCCGCAACCTTTCCCCGTGCACATCAGTTGTAATTATTACGGGAGGTTTCGATTGGACTCGACCCGGCAGACCCGCGACGCCAGCAACCATCTGCAACGACCAGCAGCAATAACCAGACCAGCCGACCAACAGTGCTAACCAAACCAGACGACCAGCAAAGCCCACCTGCAACGACTAACCAACCTTTCCCGTACATTATTGTTAGTAATTTAACGGAAGGTTTTTCGACACTCACTTCGACTCCAATCGTCGACACGACCGGAGCATCCACATCAACAACCTCCAACCATCGACACGACCGGAGCATCCGCACTTCAACAACCTCCAACCGTCGACACGACCGGAGCAACCGCACTAACCAACCTTTCCCGTATACTATTGTTAGTGATTACTACGGGAGGTTCCGCATCATCAACTTCCAACCGTCGACACGACCGGAGCAACCGCATCATCAACCTCCAACCGTCGACCCGACCGGAGCATCCGCACATCAACCCTCAACCGGAGCGTCCGCATCTGCAACGTCGAACCAATGACTCAACAGGAACGTCAGCACCTCAACGTCCAACCGTCAGCATTACCAATATATCCACCAGTTTTCTCCTTCATGTAATAAACCTAGCGTAAATCATATCTTCGTCCTGTTGTCCATATTGTTTCACCTGGTCAGATCACTAAGTAAAAATGTGGCGGGCTCCTTGTGACATCATCATTTACGACACGGGGGCATCGGGCCATCACGCCCCCTCCAGGGTGTCCGCTACAAAAGGAGTAAGTCATAGACTACATCGTCCTTGAATCTTAAATAAAAGTTAAGATTCAAGGTCGATGTAGACAGTTGAAACTGAAAGTTAGTAAAATAATATTTTTTTAAAATAAGTAATCTAAAAATTTTCAAACAAAATAAATGTTTATATTGTTTGTTTGAGCAGCCTAAATTTTTAACATTGTTCATAAAAAAATAAACAACTTGTCCAGTACAAACGAACTTGAAAAATATTTTATGAAAAAAAATTAACCGCACTCCCAAACATTCTTATTTTAATTATTTTATTATATTTTTTAAAATGTCAGTAACTTGTTTTGAATAGAGGAAAAATATTGCTAAAATGTGAAAAATAATTTTATTTTTAATGTTTTAGCAATATTTTTCCTTCAAACTTCAATTTACAAAAAAAACTATAACTAAAGTCTAAAAAAAAACATGGGCGTTGCGACAAACAAAAGATGTATCATGCGTGTAAATAATCCGCGGTTAGATTGGTGACAAGAGGCTGGTGTCTTGTGAATTAGCGAACATTTTTGTCTATTGTTTATTTTCAGCATTTTCAGCATTCGATTCCAATTTCTAATCGAATAAAAATGTTATGAAAATTTTTCTAAGATAAAGTAAAGTTTTTTTTGAAGAAAAATACCTTCAATATATGACATATTCTTTATTCACTCGTTTTTGATTTTTATAACAGTTAAGAAAGCGAACATCAAAAAATTAAACGAATGATTTTTCTAAAATAGCGAATAAGAATTGGCGATAATTACCGAGGTGAGAGATTTGTCAAGAAGAGCAGAAAAGAGCTGTCGGTGTTAGCTCCTCCTTAATTCCCTAATGGTTCACTAGGGGTCGCTCTCCCTACACTATAAATACTGGGCAACGTCTTGCCGCGTTCTCTTTCTACTTTGCATTTCAGCGGACGCATTTAAAAATGTGATCTCTCGCAAAGAGATCTGTCGGAGTTAGCTCCTCCTCAGTTCTTTAATCCTTCAACAGGGGTCTCTCTCTCCCCTGGCTATAAATACTGGCTGACCTTTCGCTTCTCTCTCTTTTTCGACTCAGGCCTTGGGGAGCTACCTCGCGCGGAGGCGAGGTAAAATCTCACAGACACGGCGTTTCCCAAATTCCGGGAACGCGCTAAGAACAATAGACGTACGTACGAACACTTACAACACACACACATAATTTCTCCATACAAACACTATGTAACTTTTCATGTCTTTGTGTATTAATATATATTTGTTTATCCATATATATCGGTCTTGTTTGTTTTCTTTGTCTTCTCTGGACTTAATTAAAGTCTGACATTGCCATGTAGTGGACCCGCCAGCAGGAAAGTTTAACCTTCTGATATCTCTTCACATCTTCACAGCACGGTCCACTAAATAATGGTGACTTCCCGACGTGATCAAATTTTCAACTCCTGCTAACACACACAAGACGATATATATGTACAAGCAAATTCTTATACAGACCTTCCAAATGAGAGCCAGTCAAAACATAATATTGGAAACTTCTTTTCTATCCTACGCACGCCGTACTCTATTAACGAAAGAACTTTTAATTCACTACAACATGTCTACAAAACGATTTTCTCCTGCATGGCAAAAAGAATTTCTCCTACAACACGTGGAAACTGCAATTACTACTATGAGACTAGCCTTACAACTGTTTCTCCGCACTGGTCTATATTTGCTTGACCTTTTCTTTATCTCGGCGACGTTTGACCTTAATTTCACCCGGCTTACCAAACGGAGAACGCAACGCCATTTTTAACTAAATTCAACTCTCTTCTTCAGAACTGAAATAGATAAAGTGTGAACCACATCTCAAACAAAGGCGACTCACTGTCCTTTTATCTCATCCTGCAATGATGCAACTCGAATGACCTAAGAATTTGCGAGAACGATATTCTATCGTTAATAATAGCAAATTCTCTCCAACATGGATTCCGATTCGACACTCGGTAGAAATTCCACATCAGCTCAACTTCGCCACAACGCTGCTTAAATCTTGGGCGCCAATTTTATCCACGCAAACCAAACAAACTACGATCAGACCAGCAAACCAAACAAACAACCTCGTCTTTCAAACAAAACTACGATCAGGCCAGCAAACAGGTTGACGAGACGACAAACACAACTCAACGTGGAGCATTGGAAAAAAAGACAACTTTTGATAAACGCTGGACAATAACGACATTTCATCCAGGACCTGCCT
This sequence comes from Acanthosepion esculentum, assembly GCA_964036315.1. Taxonomy (NCBI): domain Eukaryota; kingdom Metazoa; phylum Mollusca; class Cephalopoda; order Sepiida; family Sepiidae; genus Acanthosepion; species Acanthosepion esculentum. The sequence continues at coordinate 9,931,818 of OZ038478.1, forward strand.
CAACTCTGACCCACTAGAGAAATACACAGCACCCTGACGACAATACAAGCACATTCGTCGAATTACGCATTCTCAACCAAACTTAGACACATTTTCTTTTCAGTTCACAAGAGCAATATTCAAAACTTTTTACATTTTAAAAGTTCGTTTCCTACAACTTTTAATCCGGAGGGGAGGTATTGTCGGAGTTAGCTCCTCCTCAGTTTCCTTAATCCGTCAACAGGGGTCTCTCTCACCCCTGGCTATAAATACTGGCTGACCCTTCGCCCCTCTCTCTTTTTCGACTCAGGCCTTGGGCCGCTACCTCGCGCGGAGGCGAGGTAAAATCTCTCTTTTTCCACTTAGGCCAATATGTGACCTCTCACAGACACGGCGTTTCCCAAATTCCGGGAACGCGCTAAGAACAATAGACGTACGTACGAACACTTACAACACACACACACATAATTTCTCCATACAAACTCTATGTAACAGTCCATGTCTTTGTTTAACTTGTTTTGGTATTAATATATATTTGTTTACCCATGTATATCGGTCTTGTTTGTTTTCTTTGTCTTCTTTGGACTTAATTAAAGTCTGACATTCCCATGTAGCTGGACCCGCCAGCAGGAAAGTTTAACCTTCTGATATCTCTTCACATCTTCACCCGCACGGTCCGCTACAGATCCGCGTTTTCGCCCACTTCTGGGAGAACGCCATGAAACACACATACACGTCCGTACTAACATTCACTAATATACACATTCTTTACGTCCACACACAAACACAAATGTTGATGTCTTTGTCACTTGTAAATTTGTTGTTTAATACATATATTTGTTGACATATATATATATATATATATATATATATATATATATATATATATATATATATATATCGGTCTTGTTTGTTTTCTTTACATCTTCGGTTGGACTCAACTTGAGTCTGCCATGTTCTTGTAGTTGGACCTTCTTCTAGCAGGAATAAGCAGCACGTGTTCCTAATTCAACAACACTTAAACCCACACGGCCCTCAACAGATTGGTGACCCCGACGTGATTTTTTAACTCCTGCTAACAGAAACACAAGACTGTATATATGTACAAACTTACATTTACACACACTTTCCAAACGAGAGCCGGTCAGAAAAAACATTGAAAAACTTCTTTTTCCATCCTAATACGCACGCCAGACACTATTAACCAAAACAACTTTTATACAGCAACAAAATTTGTGATTAGATCATATGAAAGTTCAAATTCACAAAAATTTAATTCACTACAACATGCCTATACAAAACAGAGCCAATAGGATGTGATGATGAGAGTCGGTTTGGCTGTCACTACAATTTTACATATTTGATCAACATTTTGTATAAATTAAATTTTTGTAACATTATTGTTGTTAACTCTTTAGTAACCCTCATTTCAATTTCAAACATTTTCTTGAATTTCATTGGTTGTTAAATATAAAATAAGCTTCGAGAAATTTCCATAACAAAACAATCAAATTTTGTGCAAAAGTAGGCTCAGTCGATGTAAAAAAAATCTTTCTCAAATTCATCCCTAATTTAAATGTTTCAAGAAATCCTATTGGCTAAAAAATAAAAAATACAACATTCGCCCACGCATATCTCAGGAAAATTAGCAACAGCTACCAAGCCACTTTGAGCCGATTTGGTCGTTTAAAAACTATAAATAGAAACGGCGAACGAATTTTCGTCGCATTTGAGATTCACACGCATAAAAGATATACACGGAAATTATGCATCTGAGAGACGCCAAAACAAACTAACTTTGTGAGAGATTAGAAAAATTTACGCAACAAACCTTTTCACTCAATATCTTTCATAGAAAAAACTTTTGTCTAAGTTAAATTCAACCTTTAAATCAAAGGCAGACAACTTTTCGACATTGAACATTTCTGAAACAGCAAATAACGTTTTCTGTCAAATATACTTTTGCACACATCATTACAAAGAAATTGTAAATTGTGTATATAAAATTTAATTTGTTGTTTCAAAAGTATTTTTTTGTCGTGATTGAATATCGTTACTATTTGGCAATTTCTTATAATTTTATTTGCAGCACAATCTTAAATATTCACGCAGCCTTCCTAGATCCACTACGACTCCAAACTGTTTCACAGTTGAGTTAGGTTTGTATCATTAAAAAAAATAATTTTGATTTAAAGAATACATTTTTCCCTGTATTTGTGATGCGCAGACCTTCAGAATGGCATTATTTATTTATTTAAAAAAAAAAAGGACTCTCCTCGAACATTCTTAAATGAATCCATAATGCATTTTAGAATTCCAGAACGCAAGTTCAGTACGATGTTGGCAAACCACTACTGGAGCTTTAGGGATAAGCATAACAGAAGCCCGGCCATTAAATTGACTATTTTACGAAATGTAAAGGCTAGAAAAGTGAATGGGAACACGTGTAGGCAGTGGCAGGATAAGCTAGTTATAGCAACATACAAAGCTGACACTGAGTTGTTGAATGTAGACACGCCAGGCAGTTCATTTTGGGGTTATACGTACCTGGATAAAGTTGGAATAATTTTTTTTCGCTACAAACCCCCCCCCCCACCCCATCACTCTCGGTTTCCAATGAAGGTATTTAAGTGGTTGAGTTGCCTCTGAGTGATTCGCTAAACAAACCACCTGACAAGACCTTGGCGGTCGAAACCGCGGTAGTGTACCGGACAGCGTTCTTATCTTTTTAAAATGCTAAATAGCTCTGCAAGTTTGGTTTTACTACTTTAAATTCAGCACTTTTTAATGTGTACGATTTTAACAAATCTTTCACTGTTTGTTTATTTCGGGCTATATATATATATATATATATATATATATATATATATATATATATATATATATATATATATATAAGAAATATAGTCTTAAAGTGTGCTATATTTATGGGATAAAGTGCTCAATATCAGAAATAGAGCGTGTGTAAATATAAAAGTGAACATAGAAGTCAACACTTAGAGGCGACAGTCTGTTTCATGCTAGTGCAATCGTCAGTGCAATATATATATATATATATATATATATATATATATATATATATATATATATATATATATTACACCATTGAAAAAGTTCGTGAGCGATTAGAAAATTAAAAGCAATGAAAACCAAGGACAAACGTTTGCAATGATTCAATATATATATATATATATGTGTGTGTGTGTGTGTTATATGAAATCCATAATGCATTACACACACACACACACACACACACACACACACACACACACGCATATATATTATGATTTTATTTCGTGTTTCGGTGATAATGCTAAAAAGCTTATTCGACAATATGAAAGGAATTTACTTAAAATAAATAGACAAAACTTGTCTATATTATTTAATGAAACATGCATTAATGAAAAAATTCTGCCTAAATATACACAATACATACATACACACACACACACACACACACACACACACACACATATATATATATATATATATATATATATATATATATATATATATATATATAGTGAATTTTGTTTTATCAAGTAATAAAATGTTTGTAGTGCGGTGTAACTATGTGTGAACAGACTTACTTTATGACGGTCAGCCTAACGGGTTTGTGAGTTTGTAGACAAAGTCGTAATATGAGATTGATGCTTCTATTGTGTGCGTGGACAAGGCCTGAGTCGGCGGGTGCTGGTAGTCGTATCTTCCATTGTGCGTCTGTGGGTGGGTGCGCGCATGTGTGTACGCACATGTAGATCAAGCTGGTGCCCCAAATTGATTTGAACCCCGAGAAGTAGAAGGCTTCTATTTTTATATTCGGGGGGGGGGGATTTAAAATAGAGGTGTGAACCTTTTTGAATACAAGGTTTTCATTGGTTAGAAAATAATTTCACATTTCTTATTCTCGAATTTGCTGGAATGGTGAAATGAGTTATTATTGTTATTTTCTAAATGGTCCCAAAATAACATGGTTGTCGATTGGGAACCACTGATATAGTAATGTAGACAAAGACAATTAGAAAATAAAATGTAAAATTAAACTTGTCTTTCAATGTATTTTTCCACTTTTCTTTGTGTACATCCTGGTATTCTTTATATATATACATATATATATATATATATATAGTCATCCACAGACAGACTGTTTCGCTGTATCACAGCTCATCAGTGTGGCTAGACGTCCGATTGCCTCTAGCTAGGATCAAAACCCGACTGAATTGGCGCACGGCAGGGATGAAGGTGAATTTAAGTGTATTTATTTTTAGATAAACACACAGTAACTGAGAGAACTCGATTCGATTTACCGTGGAGTCTTGCATTATTAGCCGTAATAGTCACTGTTTAGAAACCCACAATCCTCCCCAGAGAGCTCAACCGAAATAATTTTTTCAGGAGCATATATATATATATATATATATATATATATATATATTCATACATGTTTCATTAAATAATATAGATAAGTGCTGTCTATATATTTTATGTAAGTTAAATATATAGACAACACTTATCTATATTATTTAATGAAACATGTATGAATGAAAAAATGCTGCCTAAATACACACAATATATATATATATATATATATATATATATATATATATATATATATATATATATATATATATATATATATATATAATAAAACATATGCTTACATAATAAAGAATATGGATTACAACCAGGTTCGTTACCCGGGTGTTCTGAGTGGTGGTGGATGACCGTAATGACCCTAGCTCTCTCCAGAGGGGAGGTGTCACTGTGAGATTGAACTTCTCAGGCCAAAAAGCCAAGATTCTAATTCAATTATATGAAATTTAACATTTTCTGATTGGTAAGAAAAGATATTTTATGATCCTGGTATTTGGGTGCAGTATTACGGATACGCAGAGCTGGATAAAATTAAGGTCTGTTTTTGACATATGATCTGTGGATGCTGAAGTGAGTTTGAGTTAAAGAGTTGGAATTCCGGGTTGAGCAGTCGAAAGAAACTACTTTTCAAGAAAGGTAAGCAATAAAAAAATGAATATAAAAATTCGTCTAGAATTTGAAACACTTTGATAATAGCTTGCTCATTCTCCGAAGTATAATTGGTATATAGTACAGTAGAATCCCTGACAACCAGACTAAGAAGGCCTTCCAGATATGAGGAATTGGCTACAAAGTCCGGATATGAGGTGTTATATTTAGATTAAAATAAAAGAACTGAAATCAGGTTTAACATTTATTTTCAATGTTTTATAGTAAACAAAATAAGTAAACATGTAATGGTGAGTGAAATATAATGGAATTGATTGTAAGGAAAAAGAAATAAAATTATGTAATGTTATGAAAATTCATTAAATTAATTATGCCACGTATGCAAAACAAATAATGTAACGTGGATTTTTAATCGCTGTTGCATGATGATTCTTTCTCTTCTAATGTCATTCTCAACTTTTTCCGCATTTCGTTTTGCTTTTGTTCTTGATTTTTTTTAAACGAAAGACACTTTTAAACTCTGCGTGTGTTATTGCAGTCGTCATAGCTGAATGCTGGTTTTCTTTCCATAAAACTGACAACCTTTTCAATAGCTTTTTCAATTTCAGTCCAAGTTTCATCACAATCATGTTTTTTATTTCCTTGTTCATTGTGACAGTGTGAACGCTGGAGAATAGATTCTTTGGAAGATTTTATATCATACAATGTTGACTTTCCTTTGTTGAGCTCAGCCATTAGTTACAATGAACTTTTACCAGCGTCTAGTCTGTTTAAAATTTCCACTTTTTACGATAACTCCAAAGTTGTTCTTTTCCTCTTATTCCCCTCATCATTTTCACCAATACAAGTCATTAGGATGAAATGGGGATAAGCAATTATCCAAAGTAAATTTGATGAAAAACAGAAATTTCAAATCAGTTGCATATAACCGAAATAGTTCAAATATACACATCAAAATTTATGTCCGGATATGCGGGATTCCGTATATGAGACACTCTGGATATAAGGGATTCCAGATATGAGAGATTCTTATCTGTGAAAATTGGAGTCAAAACCCTCCACTTTGCTTTTTTTAAACTGAAATTCTGAAAAGCAGAAAAATCTGCATATCCCATTAAAAAATCTATCAATTCCCTTCGTAATTATTTTTCCTTGTTTCAAAGTTTGTTTCATAGGAAGCATTATTTACACTCGTACTATTGTCCCCATCTTTGTTGTTATTATTTGTCAAATTAGGTTTAAGACTCCAAGATCTACACCCAGAATTGTCCCACAGTAGCCTTGATTAAAGCATTGATTTATGGATTTGGTGACATAATAATTGTGAGTTCAATCCCTTTGCTAAATAGTGGAAACAGAGTAAGGAATGACTGAGCAGTATTGAATAAAAATTAGACTATATATCCCTATAGATGGTTAGCAGAATGAGAACAACCTATTCTTGTAGATATTGTAGTAGACCGTGGTGTGAAGATGAGGATGATATCTCTGGGCTAAGATTTCCTGCTGGCCGGTCCAGCTACGTGGGAATGTTGGATTATAATTAAGTCCAAAGAAGACAAAAGAAAACAAACAAGACCGATATACATGTATGCAAACAAATATATATTAATAACAAACATTAATACACGAAGACATGAAATGTTACAGAGTGTTTGTATGGAAAGTTATGTGTGTGTGTTGAGTGTCCGTACGAACGCGTATATTGTTTTTAGCGTGTTCCCAGAATATGGGAAACGCTGTATGTGTGAGAGGTCACATATTGGAATAAGTGAAAAAGAGAAAGTTTTTTTTTACCTCGCCTCATGCGCGAGGTTGCGGCTCAAGGCCTGAGTTGAAAAAAGATTTTACCTCATCTCTCCGCGAGATGACCGCCCGAGGCGTAAGCCGGAAAACGAGAAAGAGAGAAGGGTCAACCAGTATTTATACTCGTGGGAGAGAGACCCCCGTTGAAGGATTAAGGGAATGAGGAGGAGATAACTCCAACAATATAAATAAAGGGTTCGGTTCGAAATTACCTGAAGGTTACTCAGATCAACAAGCACCTGGCGAAGGCTAGAGGGCACAACAGCTGAAACGTCGTGGTAATAACGACAATGATAGGGACAATAGTTCAAGTGTAAATAATAGAAATGATAATAACTCCTCATCTTAAAAATTCAGAAAGAAATAGAAAGTATTATGGAGGATCTTTTGGGGTTGTTGCATCTATGAATCAATTTAAAGAAGGGAAGAGAGATACATTTTGTAATATAAATCTATTGGATGCTTTAGTACACATCATCAGTGATGTTTCTAGCCGAGATTCATTAGGGGTTTCGGGTCTTTCAACATCATACTCCCTCTCCACGGTGACCCAGCTTATACTGATCGGGTATCGACTTGTGTAACTTCCGTTAGCTACAATTTTTTTCTGTCTTCCCAGCCATACATTGCGACTCCTCTTGGCAATTTATAGTCCAATGCCTGATAACTTCCGGTTCACCAGCAATGTAGGCTCTTCCATAAAAAAGGAAGCAAACGCAAACACAGTTTCTATCTGGCAAGGAACATAGCGACGTGGTCGGCTTGAAGTGGTACAATTTACTAATGTTTCTATGTGCAAAATCCTGAAGTGGAAAGCTTTCTTTATAGACAATAACCTGAAAACAATGGTTAACAAGTTTAGGATGTATTAAGTTTTTTCGAGACTTAGCATTAGCAAAACAAATTCACAGATTTGAAAAAAGAACCCAAAATAACGTCAAAATCCGGGAAATGTTTTCATCTTTTAATAGTCAATTGTGCTTAGTTTAATTTGTAACGTATATAAATGTAGGTAGAGAAAAAGCAAATGTTGATAAGATAGTGGGGGTCACAAAGCACTGCTCAAAACACACAGTCAGACTCACCCCCACCCCGGGCGTGGGTAGTACGCATCGGCCCTGTTAACAGTCAATAGTATTTCCTTTTGTATTCCCCCAAAGTGGCTTGCATGTAAATTGATCTTTATCAAAATATTCTAAATAAATCTTAGAAGTTATGTACGTACAAAAACCGTGTTTTGTTCAGATTTAATCACGTTGAGCAAAAATATCTAATTTCTTCACTCAAATGTTCCAAATTCTTGACTATCGTTTACTTTTTAACAGAATTTCTGGATACAGATGGAAAAGGACAAAGTATGTTTGTAACTAAAATTTGACTGTAGTTAAAGTAGTAAAGTTTGAATAAAATTCTTTTGATTTATTTAAAAATGAATTACTTCTTAACAGGGAAATATTTATTGGTAACAATGCCAAACAGACTTAGGATTTCAAATACACAAGACACATCTAAGACTGGAAAGTTGATAAGTTTTAGAATTTTGCCCAGATTATATAAGCCGAATACTTTTAATGCATCCTATTTATTTCCAAAGAAATTACATCAGTGGCATGAAGCATAATGACACAGTTCTAGCAATGAAGAACTTCTATGTCACTTTAACTCATTATCTAGTGCTTATCTGAGCTCATATCCACTGTTTGGTCTCTATAACCATGTGGAAATTCAGTGACACACTTTTATGTCAAGTACCAGACTGCCACCAAGTTGACAAACAAAAATCTGTCATGAAGAATCAACCACTCATTCTATCATAACAAAATGAATAGGAGTCGTTACTTTTAAATCAACTCTTATAATTATTTGAAGCGGATGTATAAATACATATTAAGATTTCTTTAAACAATGTATTGCATCTAGCTTAAAAGCTTAAAAGGTTGTTCAGTAAGAGTTTTTCTACTTTACATCATTACTGAAATTAACTTCGTTGTCTAATAATTACATAACAGTGTAATTATTATTACTGTTTTATTTCCTTTGATTTCTGGTGTGTACTCATTTCTTTCCGGGTCTCGACCTGAGACCTAAGGTCAAAAATGACATCATGACATTTTCCACTGAGCAATTAAAAAACAAAAAACATATTTTACATAGATAAATCCCTTTGCAATGTGTGGGCTGTACTCTTGAGAACAACCTTTTGTATTTCTTTAAGGCATGGGCTACCAAGAATCCCTGAAATGAGTCTATTGGAATCTTTTCCAACCACATGTGCCACATTTTTGAGATTTCGATTTCTAGGTCCTTGTAGTTTGATAGTTTTTTGAAGATCTTCAAACATACATGGCTGTCTGCAGGGAATGCCATATCAATAAAGGGGCAACTTTTTGTTTGCGGTCTCTAATAACAACGTCTGGGCGATTAGCTTTGATTGTTCTGTCTGTGTGTATTGTGTAGTCCTATAAAATTGTTACAGGTCATATCTCTGTAACTGGGCCTGGGCGGTGTTCATACCAATTTCTTTCAGTTTCCTTTCTGTAGAAGTTGCAGATTTTCCGGTGCAGATATTGGCCAACTCTGTCATGCCGTGTTTTATATTCAGTGAGCGCTAATACCGTGCAACCTGATACAAGATGATCAACTGTTTCCTGATATTTATCACAGAATCTGCATATTATTATTATTATTATTATTATTATTATTATTATTATTATTATTATTATTCCTTTCATTTCTGGTATATAGTGATTTATTTTCGGGTCCCAACCAGAGACCTAAGGCCAGGAATCGCATCATGACATTTTCCACTGAGAATTTTTTTCAGAAAAAAAAACAGATCACACATATTCTACATAGATAAAGTCCTTCGTAAGGTGCACTTGTGAGTACAACTTTTTGTATTTCTTTAAGACTTGGGCTACCAGGAAACCCTTCAATATGTTTGTCGGAGCCTTTTCCAATCAAATCGATGATACTAACTACAACTGGAATTGTTGATGTCCTCATGTGCCACATTTTTGAGATTTCGATTTCAACGTCCTTGTATTTTGATAGTTTTTGAAGATCTTCAAAGCTACATTACAATCTGCAGGAAATTTCATGCCGTGAAGAAAGCACATTCTGTTTTTGTGGTTTTGATCACGATATCTGGGTGATTAGCTTTAATTGTTCTGCCTGTGTGTATTTTTAAAATTCCATAAAATTGTTACAGTCCTATGTCGGTAACCGGGTCTGGGTGGTGTTCATACCAATTTTTTGCAGTTTCCTTTACGTAAAAGTTGCAGATTTTCCAATGCAGATATTGGCCCACTCTAACACTTTCGCCCCAGCCCCTCAACCTCCGACGTCTTACTCTCTGGGTTGAGGTGTCTACTCGGTCTTACCCGAACTTAAGGGAGTGACCGTATGTCCCCTGAACACCCGTAGATCATTCGACCGATCCACTGGTCTAATCTTGCTTCCTGTCCACGTTGTGTTTGGTTTGATCCAGAAAGCAGAAGTGATGTTCATCCATTCACGGACGTACAAGATGTAGATACGGCTGGAGAGTCTGTGCTAAGAAATTTAGAATGCACCAAAATATATATATCCGCAGAAATCCGGAAAACAAATGGTTCAATTGTTAATGTCATTTATATAGCAGAAAATAATAGTATAGAAAAGAAACCGGTTACAGAAAAGAAAATAATTGACGTAAAAACTCATAAACTGGATTCTAGACACAGAGAGAGTGGGTTGTGATTAACTTGTTGTGAAATCGTCTCAGAACGATATACGACTCTTGCGATGGGGAGATAAATATTTCTGTGCGCGGCTTAAAGTTTTTATAGTTGCGTTCCTCCTCGGCGGTAGTAACAGTAGTAGTAATCTTCGTGGTAGTAGAAGCATCGGTACTTATATTAACAGTACATGTTAGCAGGGGTTTTGTTCCAATCCCTGTCGTCACTTCCAGTCTCCGATATCTCTCCATCCAGCTCGACTGCACTCGACGACAGACGAGCCCAAAAACAACCTTTTGATTATTGTAGCTTGTTCGACGTTTCCGTTTCCAGTGGTAGTAATAATAGTAGCAGTAGCAGTCTTAGATTGTTGGAGGAGTAATTCGCTTCTTTGTACTTATATCAACAAAATATCTTAGCGGGCGTTTGGTTCCAATCTCTGACGTCACTTCCAATCTCCGACCTCTCTCTACCCAGCCCGACTGCACTCGACGACAGACGAGCCAACCACTCTGTCAACAGATTTCTGCGCGCGTTTATATAGATAAACCTGGCTGATCATAAATCGACTCTTGGCCCGCAGACGATTATCACGAGTGCTACCTTCAACCCAAAATCATAAGAATTTCAAAGTTCCTCATAGCCTTAGTAAGCTCTATTTCAAATTTTAACCGATAAAAATTATCTCGATCATCTTTCATTGTCTTCCTAATTACCCAATTCCAAATGGGCCAGATCAGATTCCCATCAGTAAACAAAATTGTTCTGATCTAATTTCGCGGTTCAAATCTACTCCAATTTCAATTAAAAAAAATATATGTGTGTGTGCGTGTTTCCCAAACTCTCTCTGTTACACACTCTGTCATGCCGGGATTTATATTTAGTGGGTGCCAATACCGTGCAACCTGATACAAGATGGTCAATTGTTTCTTGGTATTTATCACAGAACCTGCATTTTGGGCTGATACAATTTTTCAGTATATGTACTTGAGAACTTCTAGTTAGCAAGCATTGCTCCTGTGCATCAAGAATAAAAGCTTCGGTTTCAGCTTTTAACCTTGCACTACGTAGCCACTGATTAATATTATAAGTTTATTACAATTATTTGATAAAAAGTTTGAGCTGTCTACCTTTTACTGGTTTGATCAATTGGAATTTATGATAATGTCCCTGCTAACATCAGTGTAATGTGGAGGTTGATTGTGATAAAGATCATTTGTAGGTCAGGGTAAGATAGATAAGCTGTGAGTGAACTCGTTCAGATGATGAAAGACACCAAATATACTGATTGTGAACATCAATGACGGACGGAGAAAGGTTATTTATGAAAGAAACCGAATACGTTGTTTGTGATTATCGATGATCTATGGAAAGGGTTTATTCATTTTTAGCAATGGTTTCCATTGATGAACCTTAACTACACTATTTACATTATTCGCACTATTGTCCTCATCTTTGTCGCCATATTTATCACAACGTTTCGGCCGTTGGAATGTCGAACTGCACCCTTTATTTCGCTCACTGGGGTAGACTGTTCTAGTTCCACGTGCCATGTTTAATGGATGTCATTTATCAGTTATCTCCTGTTAATACAACAGGTCCATACAACATCAGGACAACATCAGGACAACCTTCAAAAGCTGAACGACACTTCGCAGATGTCTCTCCCGGGTAAGACCCCCCCATAGAGGAGAATATGACTAAAGACTGTGTACGCCATCCCCAGCAGCTATGGTTCAGTTCGACATTCCAACCACTTGAAGAAGGCCGGAGCGTACAACGGCCGAACGTTGTAATAAATATGGCGACAAAGATGAGGACAATAGTCCGAATAATGTAAATAGTGTACATAATGCCTCATCTCAGAAATATAGACAGATACTGAAAGGCCGAAACGTTGTGATAAATATGACTCCAAAGATGAGGACAATAGTCCAAATAATGTAAATAGTGTACATGATACCGCATCTCAGAAATATAGACAGAACCTTAACTAGTTTCATTATTCCATATATTTTATGTATTATCATTATTATTATTATTATTATTATTATTATTATTATTATTATTATTAACACGTTAATCGATACATTCTTCAGCATACTTCAAGTGTATATTGCACAATTTTACATTAGAATGTCCTGTTTGACTCCTGCTGTAAGACACACTAACTGGTTCCCATTGATATTTGCTCAAACGAATAATTAGCCCATATCCTGATTGATACTGGATGTACTATAATATTTCTTTTTTTTTACCTGTTACTACTGCTGTTAGTAGGCAGTTAGTAAAGAGTTGTTTGACTACTCACCTATTCTTTTCTTCACCAGCCAACTTGATATAAGAGGAACGATTTTTCAAAAATATGACACTATATCAAATTATGTGCATAATCACCTATTTTCCAACTCCTAATGTTAAATTATTATTCTTTGCAAATTTCTAGCCTGACCGACTACACTTGGTTTTTATAACAATGGTATCGCTATGAGTTCTCTCAATCAAGTCAATATTTTGTAAATTACTATATTTCCACTGATAAAATGCAATCTCCAAAAACTTTACTAAATCCACAAATAAATAAATAAATAAACCCCTAAAAACTACTTTATGAAATCTTTAAATTATTCACTGACAATAATAACTTTGATAAAAACTGAAATTATTATCATAATTATAAGTAATAGTGTTGACATCCGTCTATACAGGTTTTTGTTCCTATCTGAGTGTCGGGATTTCAAACATTTAACAGCAACAACAGCAATGCATCTTTTAAATAAAACATGAAAAAGGTTATCTAGTGAAGGAAAAGTTGATTGAAGCAAAACGTTAGTTGAAATAACTATATATTCTTTTCAGAAGTATACAATGACAATAAAATGTTCAACTTTCCTTGCAGTGAATTTTGTTGTATAAAGTAATGAAATGTTCGTAGTCCGGAGTGAATATGTGTGGAGAGACTTACTTTATGACAGTCAGTCTAACGAGTTTGTGAGTTTGTAGACAAAGGCTTAATAGGCCGTTGCTAGTTATTCACTTCTATTGTGTGCTTGGAGGAGTCCTTTGTTGGCGACCGCTGGTTATCGAATCTTCATTTGTGTGCGTGTGTGGGTGCGTGTGTGTGTGTGTACGCATGTGTAGTCCAAACTGGCGCTCCAAATTAAATTGAATCTCGAGAAGTAGTATGCTTCTATTTTTATATCCATAAGGGGATTCAAAATAGAGGCGTGAACCTTTTTGAATACAAGTTATTTATTGGTTAGAAAATAATTTCACATTTCTTTTTCTCGAATTTGTGGGGGTGATGAAATGAGTTATTATTGTTATTTTCTGAATGGTGCAAAAATAACACGTGGTATTTCTACAACTCTGCCTGCAAGTATTTTGGCAGTATTTGCCCATGTAATGATTGTTTATCAAACAAAACTTCTATGTGGATTTTAGTGGCTAAACATATATATATATATATATATATATATATATATATATATATATATATATATATATATATATATATATGATTTAATTCCTATAATCGTAGTAAAAGCAACAAAAATGCACCTGTCTATATCTCTGAGATGAGGTATTATGATTACTTACATTATTTACATTATTTGGACTGCTATCCTCATCATTGTCATATTCACAACGTTTCGACCGTTGTACGCTCCGGCCTTCTTCAGGTGGTTAGAATGTCGAACTGAACCCTTTATTTCGTTCGCTGAGGAAGACTGTTCTAGTTCCACGTGCCAGATGTCTCAGTTATTTCCCTTTAACTCAACTCTCAAAGTTTTGGTTCACCACTGCTGTGGCCTGGTATTGAACTCTTTGGGTCTAGTCACTGGATTTAACCAACGTCTTTATCCACTGGGCTATGTGTCCTCGAGGACACATGGCTCAGTGGATAAAGACAGTGACAAAAATGCAGTAACAATAATGCAATAAAGCTATTTTATCGTAAAGAAATAAGTATGAGCAACAATAAAGAAGAAAATTAATAAAAGGATAAGAACTTCACAGTTACACAAGCTGTCTTATCTGTATGTGTGAATTTGGCATTATTCAAATTAATAAATGGACATTACTGATCAAGTCTGTTAGCTTGACTACTTTCCACATACACTTTCTTACCCTACCAAAACAATCTCATGGTCAGTATTTGTCAATCAAGTTATAAATGCTGATTTTTTACACTTCAATTAGAAGAGCTTAACTCAACGTTTTCAAATCAAAATATTTCGTTACGAAAGATTTGTGCTACACTCGCAAAGCAAAAATATTAAACTGATCGTTTAACTAAGCCTTAACTCAGAAGTTAAGTTCAGTTCAGAAGAACTTATTTTGAGCCGGTTGGCCTCGATAGGTAATCAGCAATAATATTATCCGCACCTCAAATATATGAATTATATCTGATGTGTACTCAGTAACAATAGATAATTGCCTCTGTTGCTTTACAGACTTTAACAGATTTGTTTTGTTGAATGTGTAGGGCTTAGCTAAAACCCTACTGCGTTTATATTAACACAAATGTAACGAAATAAACAACGACAAAAGAATAACAAAGTTCAAGACAAAATATGCATTAACAATGAATAGATTATATTTAGATACAATAACAAGTACAATATTTGTTGAGTGTAGTATTTTAAATTGTTTAAATGTTTTTGTGCTTGATGATTTGAATATCAATAATATTTTGGATCAAAAGGTTTTTAACGTGAAGTCTGAATATTGGAATAATGACACGCGTAGACTGCCATCGGGTAGAAAATTTCCCTCCTCACGGTATTTACTCTGTCCTTCCACTAGGACGAGATGTGACACAAGGTCTATTTTTAGGTGGGGACCCGAGCGCGTACGCCCGGGACAGGAACAAAAATTCCCCCCAGCCCCCGCAACCGATCCCTCCCTCTGGTGAAATGGGAGGGCGCAGCCTCGGGCAGCTGTTCCCCAGGGCTGGGCACCTCTAGTATAATTTTCCCAGTTGCCCCTCTGTCCTTTGACAGAGAAGCTACTGAGTGCACTCTGCCCAAAGACAGAGACGCAACTGAGAGATAATAAGTAGACGCGTCCTTACTCAAAAGAGTAAGGTACACGTTTTCCCTCCTCACTGAAAAATAATGATTTAGATATCGGTTAAGTAAGAAAAGTTCGTCACGTGATAGGCTTACAATGACTTGGTGGTACTGTCTTGTCATTTAATTCAGGCGTAGTCAAAAAACACGTCATCTCTTATTTTTCACATTTAATAACCAATCAGAACATGTCATTCCGTATTTCTGTTTTGAGCCTATTTATATGAGTTTTGAAAAGAATGTAGGATTTTGAATCCTACAAATGCAAGTGTTAATGGCTTGTGACCAGTAACTATTCTATTTTGCTTTCCTTCAACGATGTCTTTCAAATGTATTACTGGTAAATATGGGGGATAACAGTTCCGTGTCAGAAATTGACCGTTTCTGATGGCAAAGTTGGCTCCCTGTGCCGCGACAGGAAATTTTTCACACCGGAGTCGATCCTTCAAATCTATAAATCAAGGAGTATTGCTGCCATATAAGGTCTGGAGACCCTTTTGTTTGTCTCAAGGTTCTTGATAAAATCCAGAGAAGGATATGCAATTTATTTGGCCCTGATCTGGCATCTCGTCTGCAGCCGCTCTCTCATAGACGTACCGTCGCCTCCCTCTGACTTTTTTACAAATACTTTCATGGTAACTGCTCCGATGAGCTGCTTTCGCTGGTTCCCAGACTTCATGAATTTAAGCGTTCTACTAGGCTGGCATCTCGCTCTTACCCTTTCACTGTCGAAACTGTTAAATGTAGTCGTCTCTTCTACTCCTATAGCTTCATGTCTTGCACCTCTCGCCTGTGGAACTCCCTCCCCTTTTCCTGTTTCCCTGATAGCTATAATCTTCAACTATTCAAATGTAATGTCAACCGACGTCTCCAGATGCCTTGATCTATCCCTTATCCGTCTCTTCATCC
Organism: Acanthosepion esculentum; assembly: GCA_964036315.1. NCBI lineage: Eukaryota > Metazoa > Mollusca > Cephalopoda > Sepiida > Sepiidae > Acanthosepion > Acanthosepion esculentum. The sequence goes on from OZ038478.1 coordinate 9,948,289, forward strand.
TTTCCTCTATCACTCCTCTTTGCTCTCGCTCCAACTCTCTGTAACCTCTTGCGTGCTTGTGGCTTCCCGCCTTGCTTGGGGTGAAACGCTTAAAAAAATTTTTTTATCATTTCGTTCCATTCACTCCAAGACACAAGGGGTTTACTGAGAGTGAAAGATACGTATAGGAAAATTAAGGGACACAATTCAAGGTGACATATGATGGTGATTGACGTTGCATTTAAAATTTTAAAGATCGTAGTTGACAAGAGAGCAAGAAGCCGGAAGAGAGTTTCACAAGACTGGAGAGCGGGAGAATAGACTATTAGCATAGCGCATAGTGACATCTAGTAATTTCATCAGTGAAGTTATGAGACCTAACTGCCAACCAAGTACTGTATTTAAAAGCCCACCAGAATAATTACTGTGAAGATATTTATAGAAAGGTATAAGTAATGTGTTATGGAGATGGAAATACGGCTGAAGCCGACATGTCAGGTCAAAACATCGCAGATTCATCTTTGGATTTTATGAAGAATCTAGATATATAGCAGAAGCACCAGACCAACGGTGGCAGCGATATTCGATGCACGGAAGAATGGTAGTTTTATAAAGGTCCAAGATAGATTCTTACTATATCTGTCTTTATTTCTGAGATGAAGTATTACACTATTTACATTATTCGGAGTATTGTCCTAATCTTTGTTGCCATATTTATCACAACCTTTCGGCCGATGTACGCTCCGGCCTTTCTTAAGGACAGATGACACTGTGGATAAAGGCGTTGGTTAGATCCAATGAAAGGACCCAAAGATTTGTGAGTTCAATACCTGGTTAAGGCAGTGGAGAACATGGAACGGGGAATTAACAGGAGATAACTGATAACTGACATCCATTAGACATGGCACGTGGAACTAGAACAGTCTACGCCAGCGAACGAAATAAAGAGTTCAGTTCGACATTCAAACCACCCGAAGAAGGCCGGAGTGTACATCGGCCGAAACGTTGTGATAAATATAGCAACAAAGATGAGGACAACAGTCCGAATAATGTAAATAGATTCTTGCTAGCATGACATATTGAATCGACTCTCCTAGCAATAAACCTAGCAATTGATTTAATATAATCGTTCCTCGTCCTGTCAGAGGAAAACGTGAGGCCGAGAACGCGTAATGATTGTTCTTCTTGATTTTATCATCAGCCATGCTGGTGGAAGACAAAAATGCTTCTCTAAGATAATTAAAAGAGAGTAATTATCTCCCTTTTAACAGGTAGAATTTACTGCTGATTGAAGAGACTCTTGAGAATCGCGTGATAGCCCGTTGGTGAAAATTGTCAGTTGATATTTGGCTCCCCATACGCCCGATGCGTTCTAAAGAGGAACCGAATAGATACCCCAGAGTAATTTATCCTTTTTTGTCCTTCTTTGAAACTTTACAAGGAAGAACTAATATCGGACCTTAGAGAGTAAAGACAAAGTTATTTGTTTGTTTATTTTTTCTAAGATCCCTATTAATTGCATTGAAAGATATCCAGTAGCGAGTAGTCTATTTTTTCCCACTTGAAGGAGTACTTCTCCCATCGAATAGCCAGAACTGTTAGTCACTCATTTAGGTAGCCACTACATGCACGTTAGGCTAAACTCAGCAGCCGTATGCAATGAAGAGATATTTCGATCGCTGCATAATGCCTTGCTGTTGCAATGTTAGAAATACCTTTTTTTGTAACTATATACTTGTCTGTAAACAGTTGTATGACTTTTGCAACTCCTGCTAGGTTATGATTCATTTTGTAAAAGCTATATTTCTCTTCCTATCTTCGAAGAGTGAAGGTATTTGCTACAAATAGCCCCAGACATGGTTCGAATATTAATTTCAGCGCGTCTATAAGATTAACGAAGTTCTTCAAACTATTCTCACTGCTCACAACTCATACATACTAACTGCTCACACGGCAATACAATATACAAATATTATAACTGGTTAACCCACCAGAATAATAATGCTATATTTAAGGAATAAAAGAGGGTCGGACAGGTTCATGGTAAGGTTGCGGGAATTAAATTCACCTGTGCTCTTAATTGGACGGAAAATAATTATGAGGTTTCCCGTCTATTGTTCTTTTTTTTTCCTTTTTTTTTTCGTTATTAAATTTATTCTTCCGGTTAAGAAAATATATTGTGAGTTACACCCCACTTAGTTTCATCAAAACGTCGTTAGGTGGCGCTAGTAAGCACCTATAAAACGGGATACTTCCTGTCTTCTTTCTTTTTTCCTTCTAGCATGCAGTAGATGTGACACCGGAGGGACCTTCTTCCCGAGCATGGGAATATCTTTCTCCGGGTAACTGACCTTTCACACATTACATAAATCCTGTATCACTCACACAATTCCTAACTTGTTTTCTTTCTGTTGCATGCATACTAATGTTTTCTCTCTCCTTTGTTACTCGGTTATATAAAAAACAAAGATTTAAAATATTGCGTTGTTGACATTGATACCGTTTCCTCTGCAACTAATGAAAACCCGTCATTTACATGTGTAAATTTTGGTTACCACTGTTTTTAGTCTGTTGTGGATTTGAATCAACCGACAACAAAGAAAAAGGCGAGAAATATAAAATATTTTTATTGTCGTGTTTTTACAACTAAATTTTTCTCAGCGTATATGAATTAAAATTTCTTCCGTTAAAGCTCCTTGTTTGTTAAGATTAAAGGAAATGCGATTTATTCGCATGTATGTGTGAAAATAAAGGGGCAAAGGTGAAATTGAGGAAAGTGTAAGTGTCATGTAGCTTGGTGAGGAAGACGGTTGAATGAGTAAGGGAATCACTTCGAAGTTGCCGTCGTCAACTGATGTCGCACGTATCCGTCTGTATCTCCTTACTGGCTTTGTGCGTCTAGTGAATTTAATTAAATGCTTTTCAAAGATATCACGAAGCCTTTTTTTTTCTTTTTCAGCGGTAACGCGTTTCATTGGTTGGAAAATGTTAAGGATTAATTTATTAGCCGGAAAGATGCGCAAATCCTCCGACTCCGAAACCATTTTTTCTCAGTTGATAATTGATTGTCTTGGTGTTTATTTCCGTCTTCGTTCCATAAGTCCGACAAGGAGTAGGGCCCTCACAATATTTTTCAAATGAAACTCTTTTTTCATTTCGTGTCGGGTGTCGAGAAATGTCGTCCCGCATTTCTCGTATTAGTTTCTTGTCCATGTGTAAGCTCTGCACCCTAGCTCTTGTAAATGTATCTAAATACAAAATAAGATGATTTATGCATGAGTTAAATAATACTGTTTCGATAGTTTGTTCGTCGGAGTTTGTAATGTAGAGTATTTCTAATAATAACTGAATGAGATCCGCCATTTTATTCTTGTTGTTTAGAATGCGTTGAGCGGATCTTTTTGTTCGTATCCCGCATAATTGTAATCCGATTTATGTGTTTTCTGATCGATTAATCTGCCTCCATTCAAGACTAGACCAAAATGGCGTAAAAAATCGGCTGATAATAACAGATTAATAGTATCAGCTATAACAGCTATCAGTTAAAAAACTGTCATAATTTCAGTATTTCTATTGTGATATTATCTTCTAGCGAAGACAATATATCCTGTCCGTTTACTCTCGAGAGTTTAACTGGTGTATGGAATTTTTAATAAGAAATTAATCTAAAATGATTAATAAAAGGTGAATATAAAGTAATAAAAAAGAGTACAAATAACTTCTCTTGAGAGGAGAATATCAAAATTTATATAAAAATATGTAAATTAATAGTAAATTAAATGATTAATAAAAAAAAAAACTAAAGATAAAATAAGTATTGTCATAGTCTACGTTTATTTATTACAGTTGCTTTTAAGAGAAGTGTTTAAAATAATTTAAAAAGCCAAACAGTTAGTAAAAAGTGAACTAATAAATTTGATGTGAAACATTTGTACTATAAACATTCTAAAACGTATGACTCGAAAAGAACCCATCGAAAATAAATCGATCAAAGGCGAATGGTTTGTTACTTCTAAGATTTCATTTTCAAATTTCAAAAAGAGATATATTTTTCGGTCTTTGACCAATGAGGCGGGTGACTCCCAGGCAGGCAAATTTAAAATTTGGGGCTCATCTGGATCCTATTCGAGGCCTATATAAGAAATCGATTTGGTTAAAAAGATTCAGACGATTGCAAGGATTCAGAAAGTCACGAGCTAAAGAAGGATTTCAGAAGGACAGGGAATTTAGGCTCTCACCGGTGGTGGGTGAACTTGGTTGTTTCTTACAGGAGATGTAAGAAGCAAACACATACGGAAACAGAAGCTAAAAGAAACGAGAAAAGTTAACATTTTCTCATATTAATAATCGAACTGTGTTTAAAAAAAAGAACAAATTTATTAACGACTTTGGTGAATCTGCCAAACTTGTCAGTTTTGACTTTCAAATAAGTAAATGTATCTTTTTTTTTTAAAGAATGTGTATTGTTAGAACCTTTTTTTAAGGAATTGTATTGTACGGTCTGAAAAAGATTTTTCGATTGTTGAAAGTTTTATAGAACAATTTAAATCTTATTTATGAGCCATATGTAATTTTCTCAACTGGTTATCTTGCCTTAGTAATAAGGCGCACAACATGAGCGAAGCAAGAGCCGTACAAAAGAGCAACTTCAAGAAACTCTTCCAAGAAGAGGCTTGAAGCATTTGTAAGATATTAAATCAGTTAATTAATTACCTCAATGGTCAAGCGAAAACCTGAAAGCAATATATAAAAACTTTTTTGACTGCTCTCATACGTTAACAACTACCAAATGTTTACTGGTATAGAAAAAGGAAACGTTAAATAAATATTTGTAAACAAATACCTTGTCTGGGGTAAATAAGAATTGTTTGCTTAAATACGCATTATTTATATATATATATATATATATATATATATATATATATATATATATATATATATATATATATATATATATATATATATATATATATATATGATAAAATATAGTTTTAAGGTATGCTATGGGTCAAAGTGATCAATATCAGGGATGTGTATGTAAATATAAAAGTGGACATTGAAGTCAACACCCAGAAGCAACAGTCTGTTTCATGCTAAACGAAATCGTCAGACTGTTGCCTCTGGGTGCTGAGTCCAATGTCCACTTTTATATATATATACATACATACATTATATATATATATATATATATATATATATATATATATATATATATATATATATATATATATATATATATATATATATATATATATATATGGCTAATGGTGAATAAATGAATTAAAAAATGGAAAAACTTGTTAGACGTACCTTCCATTCTGAAAAAGAACTTCTTCAGGTTAATAATGTTTTTATTGATGTAATCACTCTTATATATATATATATAGAGAGAGAGGGGGGAGGAGAAAGAGATGGGGGAGAGGAGAGAGAGAGAGAGTAGAAAAATTGGACGAGAAATATAACAAACGTCTGTTACAGTTTACATCGAAACAGAAACTCTCTGGTTTAAATTTTTATATCTAGTGTATCCAGACATTCGACGTAGTCTTTCTCATTAAGTTTCTTAATTCTTTTGTTTTTTATTTTTACTTTTATCATTTTCTTTTTTACTCATCCCCACATTTTTGTGGTGGTGGAGATGTGTTGCATGGACCCGAGAAGATACCGAAATGAGTGCACTTTCAATACATTTTTAGCTTTAATAAGTTGGTGATTTTTTTCTGTTCAATTCCAGTAATCTACTTCCTGGCCAAAGAATATTGTTAACGAAATGTTGTCATGGTCCAAAAAAGAAAGGAAAAAAAAAGAAAGAAAGAAATTAGTAATAATAATAATGTGGCACATGGGAACATCAACAATCCCTATTGTAGTTGGTGCCCTCAGATTGGTTGGAAAAGATTCCAGGAGTAGACTAACTGAAAGGATTCCTGGTAGTCCAAGCCTTTAAAGAAATACAAAAAATTGTTCTCACGAGTACAGCCCACACTTTACGAATGGCTTTATCTATGTAAAATATGTGTGTTTTTAATTTTTAATGTTTTTTTCTTTAATTGGTCAGTGGAAAATTTCATGATTCCATTTCTGACCTTAGGTGTCTGGGCGGCACCAGAAAAGAAATGCGCACACACCAGAAATCAAAGGAAATAAAACAATAACAATAATAATAATAATAATAATAATAATAATAATAATAATAATAATAATAATAATAATAACAATGAATAAGAAATTAAGAAATCCGTATCTTGTAATACATTATAATGTATAAATCTCTCGACTGCTACAGTAAGAGGATGTACATCTTCTATTCCATGACGATTGCTCTTCCTGCTTATAAATTACCAATCGAAGAATACTGTTAACGGAATATTCATTGTCATAGCTAATAGAAGAAAAAAAAAAGAATAATTCTGCAAGATACCTTTGATCTTGATATACACAGAAGTTACGAAACAGTAGTAGTCATTTTGTTATAATGTTTTGGCTTCTCAGTGTGCAGATAATTTGTTTTTATTTTACTTTTTATGGTTACACAGCTGCTGCTGCTACAAATCATGAGGTGTTGTGAAATCAGAAAACTAGATCAGCAAAAAAAATGATGACGTGGATTTGATGATCAGTACCTTTTAAAACCTTTTGATATTTTAACTTAGCACAGCTGCAAAATAATCGCTATTGCTACGTAGACTTTAACCGAATTAAAATTGAAATCGAAGGTAAATGTATTAAGACAGCAGTGATCAGGGTCGGCGCATCTTACGCCCGAAACCCCCTGACCGGAGGCGCGTGTTTTGGGGCTTCGTTATGGCCTCTGCCATTTTTTTTTTCAGCAATGTTTTATGGCCAACTACCATTTATTATTATTATTTTTAAACTGACGTTACATTGTCAGTCATCATCTAATAATATAAATCGTGTATCTGCATGGCCGGTACGGTGTGTACTACGCAGGGACCCCCGACAAGGTTGGAGCCCCAAAAAGGGCTAGTTTCAGCAGCGTTTTTTTTTTTTGTTTTTGTTTTGGGTTTTTTTTTACATTTTGTACGTTTTATTTTTTTTTTCTACCAAAATTATTGTCAATCATAAACTATAGTAATAGTCAGGGACGGTGTTTACTACCCACCCCCTGAACCTGTCAACTCTGTGGGGGCCCCATACCTACTGTGGAGGTGAGGCAGAAGTACTAATTTCAGTAGCGCTTATTTGTTTAAATTGTAATTTTCTTTCTGAACAGTTCTTTTAAATCAATTAATCCACTAAGGAGGATCTTTGATTTTTTTTTTTACTAATAGTAATACTAAGAAGTCCTAATAGTAATAGTAATACTAAGAAGTCCTAATAGTAATAGTAATACCAAGAAGTCCACGGCTAGTAATTAAAATAAAATTTCTAGTTCTCATATTTTATATTTCCAGAAAAATTTTCTCGAAAACCGAAATATTGTTTCTAAAACAAATTTTTAAGACAATCCCGTTTATGTTGTGCTGGAATCTTTGTAAAACTTTTTTCAGTGGAGATGCATCGGCAATTAGTTTTTATGGAAATATAAACATTTGTGAATCAGTGAGACAGAATGCATGGTTGTTAGCAAAAGAAACATCCAAAAATGCGAACTGCAAATCTGTGATACCAAAATCAAATAAATTTAAATATTTGGGAAGCGTTTTAGCAGACGGAAACTGTGACACTGAAATCCGAAGGCGGATTGAGACAGCCAAAGATGCATTTCAAAAGCTAAGCAGAGTATTAAGAAACAGGAAAAGTTCGCTAGAAACAAGGCAAAGAGTACTGAACTGTTACGTGACTCTGAACTCCTTTATGGCAATGAGTGCTGGACAATCTCCTTAAAGAGAAAGAAGAGACTTGAAGCAACAGTAATGTAATTCTACAGAAAGATGCTGAGGATACCATAGATCGAAGTTTTAGAGAAAATGGAAACAAAAAGGAAACTTATACTTAATATCAGGAAGAGACAGTTGAGGTTACTGTGGCACATAATGAGGAGAGAGTGCTTGGAAAATCCGATACTCACAGGGCAAATAGAAGGCAAGAGGGACAAAGGGAAACAGCGCATGACATACTTAGTGAACTTAAGTATATGGATGGCGGAACAGGGTTTAAGAGAAATAAGAGAAAGACAAAATTTATTAAGAGCTACAAGGGACCGAAAATTATGGAGAGCCACGATCACCTACATCCTGAGGGGATACAGCACATAAAGAAGTATAGGACACCCAGTGAGAGTCAAAGTGAGATTTGTACACTCAGTAGGTCTACAAAATTAAACTTCTAATCATCACCTGACGGTAAATTTCATTTATTGTTGTTTACAACCAATGCATTCTTTAGTTTATTAGCAGGAAACCTGATAACTATACGATTAAGAAAAAAATGAATTTAAAACGTTTCATCGTAATAATGTCTGAATTATATTTCATTCTGGCCGATTGTTTAATTTCTTGGGAGGAAAAGAGGAATATGCACTTCAAAGAAATCTATTTCTTTATTTTTGTCGAAAACGATAGGCTGAAGGTTGACATTGTGCGAGTCTATCACGCACGAACATACATAGATACATACAGATACAAATCACATTCAACGCCAAGCATTCATTGGTTAATTAATCACCACTACGTTATTATAAACAATTTACAAATCGCAGCAATGCGACAATTTTGTAATCGCTCTATTTTCATCTAGTCAGTTTTGTGCACTTTTGGGAGAAACGGATCACAGAAACTTTCTTAAGTCCCCCCCAAAGCTCGCTCGCTGATTGGTCTATGCCAACCAATCAGATCGTCTGCACGTGAAGAATAATTCTTCCCGTGCAGCGATCTGGAGCCTATAGTCACTTATTTAAGTGATCATTTTTCTTAGCTAATTAGTGAGAATTCAGCTGCCAAACGAATCCATGACAATTGGAACCATGCACCAACCTTCTTACTCACACACACCACCCACATGCTGAACATACCTTGTATACACTCACATAATCTTTTCTAATACAGCAAATCTTTTAAGAACAGTCATTATAAGAGACTCTCATGAACATTATTCCAGTGAACTTTGAATTACTAAAATAACAGTTAAAGAGAGACAACTCTTGTTCATTTCAACCTTTTCTTACTTAAATGCATGCTTTCTTTCACATCGTTGTTTGATATTGTACATCTTGTTAAATACATATTTTATGTGTAACAATGTCTTTGGCTTAACCTTTTCTGCGTCAGCCCTGTTTTCTAATCTAAAGTTAAATTAATGTGGTGAAGTCCGCCACAACATTATAGACAATTAAAAAGGGCTTCATGATCGTCACCATTTGAGTATTTTTTTTTATCTCTTCCCAGGATACCTTTCACACATTTCCGTTTGTTTTGTTTTTTTATTTATAGGAACGCTGTATACTGCTTAGGGATACACTTAAGCAACGCTTCGTAAATTTTCTATAGGGATGTTAGATTTATGACTCACATATAATTACGGATTCAGACATTTCAGCGCTTTAGGCCAATAATTTTCTCTTTTCCACGAAAAATTGCTAACTTTAATTTTTCAGATGCATGCAGCAATAAACGACATCATCAGAAGAGCTTTGGATGCAGCTGGGTTCCCTTCCCAAATCGAACCCGTAGGCCTCGACCGTGGTGATGGAAAGCGGTCAGATGGCATTACCATTTTCCCTTTTAAAATGGAGAAATCGTTGATTTGGGATGCGACCTGTGCCGATACATTTTCCGCCGGTAATTTGATCAGGTCCGCGGTTGAGCCGGGGTCCGTCGCTCGGGACGCAGAGATAAAAAAAAAAAATAGTTAAATATTCTTCTCTTGCTGATAGATTTTTTTTTTTTTTTTTTTACTCCTGTGGCAGTGGAGACTTCTGGGGTTATTGGCCCTCGTTAGATGGCGTTCCTTCGGAGGATTGGCGGGATGGCGTCTCGATTAAGGAACGAGCCTCGCGAAACGGAGTGGCTCTTGCAGCGTGTCTCACTGGCGATGGTTCGAGGTAATGCTTTCTCCATCATTGTGGCTGGCAGAGGATAGCAAAAACAAAATTGTTTATAGTTACTTTGTTCAAACTTTTTTTTCAATAAATTTAAATATTATCTGTTTTTCAGAACAGATGTCATCACGAAAATTAAAACTCAAAACTGCTATATTTATTTTAAATTAATTGAAAAATTAAAAATCAGCTTTTGTATATATTTTGTTGAAAATATTTTGGTACACAAAATATTTTGACTAAATTTCACTTGGTAATCCATTCTTCTGCCGCATTAAAACTTTTAACTTCACACACCTTAAAGTATTTTGGCGATTTAAAGTTAATTGGCCTTACCAACCCGTTACATTACCACAATATTTTGCCTACAGTCAGACAGAGAAGCAAATCAAGCAAACAAAATTTTAAAAGAATCTGATAAGAATATGATTTACATCAAAACCTTACTCTGTATGCATTTCCCATCATTCAAACAGTATTGAGACATGTTCAATCGATATGCCTACCAAAACAATTAATCTTTTCTTTTTTTCAACATTATAACATGTATACACATCTTAATGAGTTAGAGTTTTGAAAAAACTCTCCCCCAACACCTGTTACTTAGACTGAAAATGCGAGAAAAATCTTTTGAGCAACAGAAACATAAATCACTTTATCCAGAAGTTTTTAATAGAAGAAATATCTCTCTTGTGGCGGAATAGACGTTGGCAGTCTTCGAGTTATTGCTATAAGCTTACAACACATCTTCATTAATATCTTTTTTTTTTTTCATTCTTTATCAATGATTTTTCTAAGGTTTTTAAGTATATTTTCAGTAGATTTGTTCTTTATACAGTTTACATATTTTCCGCAATCATCAATGATGGCCTGTCTATGTTCTGGTTTATCATGACATGAAAAAATAACTCCCCCCAACCTCTCTCCTCTGAACATACTTTTCTATTTAGCGCAGATCTGACATTTCATTGGTTAATCAAGACATACCCACAAGTCTATTTTTAATTCTGACCTTAGGTTCCCCCCACCTTTACCATTCCGAAAAGAGGCAACACTTTGCTTTTGAAATTTTCTTTAAAATTATTTAGGCTCGAAATAATTGTTCAACAGCTTTTTTTCTGGTTGAAAGAGAGAACAAAACTGTAGTATTTTTTGGAGGGGGGTTAACAAAGTTCTTGAGCAGATATATTATTGAGATAGATTTTTTTTCACTTGTTCCTACGTTTGGAACGAGAAATCTGAGTATGAAATAATTATAGATTTGTTAAATCAGACTGATGAAGTTAGTTACTTCTAGACAACAGTTCGCAGAAGTAAACACCAAACTTAAAGAGCGTGACGTACAGAGCACACAATTGGACGTGGATTTATAGCCACAACCTTCTTGTATACGTGAAGCTGCATGAATATCCACAGATAAATGATACAGAACGAACGTGACACAGAGTAGGTTAAAATTTTATAAAATATTTATTCCATAAAACAGGAATAAAATATAAAAGTTTTTGATGTGGAAAAGGTACGCCTTTCGTTAACAGCAGAGCTTGAATGTCTACATTTCTGGACCAAGAAAAGTACTACCTAGATGACCGACTGTAGAGGAGCGATTTTCGTTAGGGTCAATGACCCGACACATTAGGTGACGGTAAAGGAAAAAGAAATTGAGTTTCTTTTTGAAAGCAAGGATTTTTAAAACCGTCTGCCAGTTAGTGGTGCTATTAAACTGTCACCTGCTTCTATTGTGGTAAATTTGTCCCGGCTTTCCCATATGAAAGAACTATCGTTAAAAGTGACAGAATCAATAAAAGCAACAACGGCGTGAAAGTTTAAAGCGGACAATTCTCTCTTTTAGGCGGAAGAATAAAAACTCCTGCTCGGGGTGTAACAATAGAAGAAGAAAATGTTTATTTACATACACAAAAAAGGTATATATACAAAATATGAGAGAAAGAAAGGGAGAAGAAATTTCTTTTAACGTAAAGGAAGAAAAAGTGTTCACATAAAGGCTTGCTCAAAATATTCGTCTGAGCGCCAAATTTCTTTAAGCAAGTAATTTTTTCTTAAGAGGTTAACACTAACATAAAATTTCTTCGGAGCTCTTTTTGAGGGAGAAACAATAGGAAATTCCGTAGTTTGTAGCTGGTGAGTTTGTAGTAGTGGCCGAGGACAGGAATTTCAAGTTCGCAGGAAGCAGATCTCGAGTAGTTTTTGTAGAGGGCCTACGTTTTGTCTTTAGAGCCCAGCATGTAGATTTCCTCCTTGAAACATGTTCCGAAGATAACTGTTATCACAGACGATGTCAAATGCCCACTGCCAAAGAGGCGTGTATTCTCCGTATTTATCGAGATTTGAAGGCTGGGAAATATCGGTAACTGTTCACTTCAAAATTGCTTATACACTTTCCCGGCCCTCTCATTCGTCAGAAAATATTTTCTTATCTCTGATAAGAATCAAAGGTTTGAGAACTGGTTTTGGAAACAAGGGTCCGACAAGTTGTGAGTATTACCCCCGACTTCGTGGTACCATGATCAAGACAGGGGTGGTCAAATTCCTTTTGATATTTTCCAGCTCTCTCTATTCTTATCTCTGATAAGGATCGAGGCTTTGGGGGCCGGTTTTGGAAGCAGGGATGAAAGTCGGGGTAAAAGTCAGAAAAGAGGCTAGAACGTGAACGAGTAAAACATTGTAGTAGTGATTCTCAAATTCAATTCTAAGACTATTACTTATTTACTATACAGCCAATAATCTCTATTGAGGCTTAAACTCATTATATGCGCCATTGACTTCGTTTCTCATTATTATAAACTTGAACACACACGTTTTCAACAGTTAATCGCATTTGTTGAAACTGCCCAAGAAAATATTTCTGCCATAAAAGCACCTTCAGACTTTTGTAGAGGAACATACTCGAAGAAATATTCTCTCATGGTGGCTTTAGGCTCCGATACCTCATGGTCTAATGATTACATCAGTAAAACGTACAATCATTGTCATTTCTTCAATATGACTAACATCAGTTGCGCAGTCCAGAAGAATTGAAGTATATTTGAGTTAGTATGTAATAATATCATGTAATAATAATATCATGTAATAATAATATGTAATAGTATCATGTAATAATAATATCATGTAATAATATCATGTAATACTAATATCATGTAATAATATCTTCTGATTTATATATCCGGCTAAAGCTCGTTTTGGATATTTTTTATTAAATAATAAACCATTATTTCTTTGACTATTTTTGATTACACAGATGTTAATTTCTGATAAGATCAAAAAGGGCTAGATATTTTCCAAACTTTAAAAATATATTGTTAGCACAGTAAACCATTTAATTTGGATCAAAACAATCAGAAGGCGAATAAGATTGTATCCACCTGATGATTGTATTACGGCATGAAACTCTGAGTAGAGGATTTTGACATTATTGTATTAATAAGTATATATAATTATTATATCATATTAAAGCTCTTCCGACTTTAACTTTGAGCCCTGATTTTATTTATATTTTGTCTAAAACTTTGTTTATCTATAGTTAGAACGGGCTCAATATCCGAGATGAAGCGTTTATAAATAATGTGGACATAGGAATCAACACTCTCTCCCTCCACCCTCTCTCTTTCTACACACACACACACACACATTATATATATATATATATATATATATATATATATATATATAAGGACGTAAATAGGCATATTTACGCCTAAGGTGTTATAAATACAGTGCTCAATGTTCATGGCGATTAAAAAGACAATCATAAGAAGCTATCCATTAACTAGGAAATAATCGCTCGGAAATCTAGGCCATACAACGGAAAGGGAAACAGATGTAACTTATGTTCGTAGAAGAAGCTTATTATATTAAAGCAATTAAATTATCCTAATTTGCTGAACACGAGGTCCGAATTAATGTCTACATGCTTCCACAAATCCAAGCACCTGCTCAAAAACATTGACTCCGATTAAAAGTGATAGCAAAATAGATTTTACGAATACAACATGCAACAACTTTTAATATTCTCAGAACCCATTATCTCTAACTTTCATTATATACATATACACACATACAATGCAATATTACTGTACTCGATTAATTTATAATTTATAACGTGCGTGTAGATATAATTTCACTGTTATAAGTACATTAGATATATAGTCCCGGCATATTATTTATTTATGTTTGTAACTTTATATTATATTTCTGATCTGCGTTATAGTTTATGTTAATAGACATAACTCGGTCTTTTACGTTAAAAAACGAGAAATACCCCCCTTAAACGAGAGTTACCCTTTTATTAAAAAATTTTCAAAAATAAAATATACTTTCCTGAACCTTTAAGGAACGTTAGCTGATTTAAAGTTTAATCTGATTTGAAATAAATATTACTTTGAGTTTAAAATATCGCAGAAATGTTTTTTTTTAACACAGAGGAGGGTGTTTATATAAGGTGTTGAGAACGACAGCTTGATTAACAGCCTGAAATTTAACTATTTTTTTCTATGGAGGACATATCTGCAAAAATTACTTGAGGACTATAACATGAGCGCCTTTTTTATATAATTTTTAACTACACAGTAATCTTAAAAATTTGGGATAATATTCTCCATTATCTAATGTTGTACTGAATTTTAGGTAGTTTTCCTTAAAATTTAATATAGTTACCGCTCTTATTTCCTGATAATGCCCTGTATAGACATCGGTATTTAAAAAATTCAGCACGTTTATGCACACATAAGAAAAATTCAAAATCCTTTTCCAAATGCTAAGTGTCTTTGAATTATAGTATACTTTTCAATTTACGATTAGTAAATATAGTTTTTACTTAAAAACAAAATCACCTAACATAATTTCATTCATTTGTGAATAATATTCTGAAAGTTTCACTAAAATCTGGCAATTGCAAGAATTTCCAAATCAGTGTGTTTTTCACTGCAAAAAAGACGGTAAAATTTCCTATACTAATTTATGGTCACCCGCTAACGCAAGAAAAGCAAAATTTTTATCCAAACTTTCGAACGTGCTAAAAAGGATCAAAAATATAATTTATCAAAAAATCATTTGATCTTCCTCTTTATAATAACATAAAGATATTGATGATAAAACTGTTTTTATTAAGTTTGGAGCATTTTTTCATCATCTATGACCATTTTTAGCGAATTTGTGGAGGTACCTATATAAGTGTGTGTGAGTATGTATGTGTGTGTGTGTGTTTACATTATTTTGTTCCTCACCAAGATTTCTACCAAACGGTGAGGAACAAAATGTATTGTTATGAATAATCAAAAGTGGTCTCCCCTTGTTCCGTTACTCTCCTCTTCGTTTACTGGTACTATAAAAGGACATGATACGCGAACCTTGTATTCACAGTTGAATAAACCTCTGACCGTTGTTAGACCTTTTTCTGACTCTTTGAGAATCTTTTGGAACCTTTTACTGCCGTTATTTAGCTAAGTTTTGTTTCATTTTAACCGTTTTTCTTACGTTCCTTTTGACTGTTTGGTAAATCTTTGATTTTTTCCCTTTTAATTCCTTACCCTCACCCTTACCCTAAAAATTTTTATTTTTACTTTATTTTGCTATTATTCTTTTATTTTTTAACTTTTTGATTTTCTCTTACGTTTCATTTTTTTACTTTTTTAAAATTTATTTTCTCCCCGTATCAACTTCCCAGAGCTTATCTGTTTATTTTTCGTTTTTTACCTTTCTTGTCCGACTTTATTTTCCTTTGTTTATTATTACGTGTTACTTTATTTTTGTGTTTTTCTTTTAAATATCCGTAATGTTCCGTGTTTTATCTGTTAATTTCCCCTGTAATATATTTGTTTGTAAATTTTGTGTTTATTTTGTATATTCTGTCCAATTTCTTTTTTTCATTGTTTATAGTTTTGTTATACGGTTGACCGTTTTTTTATCGGCAGCCATATTGTGAATTGTTTTAGCGTTTCGTATTTTCTAGCGTTTTCTTTTTCCTTGTATAGCGTATAGTTTATTATTGCTTATTGTGTTGTTTTCTCGTCTTTTGTCTATTTGAGCGTTTGCACGTCCTTCTGTCTTGTGTTTTCGACTGTTTTAAATTTGTTGTTTCGCAATTAGGCGATCCTTTTTCATTTGTTCTCGTTGGTCGTCTATTTTAATTTTTACGTTGTCCTTTTCGTCTGTCTAACCTTGTTTCGCATTTAGGCGAACTTTATTCATTTGTTTCTCGTCTTTCGTCTATTTACGTCCTACTGTTTTGTGTTTTTCTTTGTTGACTGTTTTAATTTCGTTGTTTCGTATTTAAGCGAACTTTGTTTTGCCTTTGTGTATTTTTGCGAATCCTTGTTGTTTTTGTAATTGTTAACTGCATTATTTTGTGTACACCTAAATTTTTGTTTTTTATTTCCCTATTTCCTCCTATTTTGTTTTGTTTGTTTGTGACTACTTGTTTAAATCTTGTTTGAAAAGTTTTGTCTTTTGTTTCTGTTTAAGAAAAAAAAAAAAGGACCCCCCCTACCTATTTTTCAATTTTTAAAAATGGTCCGTAAAAATCTTTTCGGGACTAAAAAGAAAAAAAAGATCCACCCGATAAGAAAAAAGAAAACAAAGAGGAGGATGTTACGGAGCAATTAGTAAGCGACGAAAAAACCCAAGAGCATGAGGTTGTTGTTGCCGAAGTCAAGAGTTCCAGCGAAAGTATGGTAGCTGAAAAGTGCCAAAATACAGAAAATACGACGAAACCCGATGAAGATATGGAAGCCAAAGTGGTCAAAATACTCCAAATAAGTCAAGTATAGCAGAAAAGGACAAATCTAAAGACGAATCTGTAGTGGTCGGAGAGACGCCCTCATGCTGGAAGTCCCCGCCTAAGTGTTCAATCAACATCACGGAGTTCCTCGAGAAAGCCAAGGGTTACGCACATCTGGTGACGGCAGATGGACTTTTGGTTAATCCCGAGGAATTAAAGAGAGTTGAGAAAAGAATTGTATCAGACTTAAATTTCTCTGGGGATCAAACCCCAGAGGGTTATCAAAGGAAAGGGATTTTTGATGTGGGACGTACTGTTACCCACGCCTGCCGACCGTGAAGCCGTTTCCAGTCGTGATCTAATAACTAAGGACCTTATTCTGTGTACAGAATATGAAGGCAGACGGAGGACCAATGTATCAGTATTTGAGGTTCCTCCTCAGATTGTCGGGGAGCGCTTGGCTGCGTATCTGGTTCAATTTGGGCAGATACTCAGTGTTTCCTCTGACGATTTGACCGGGGGATGGAGTTTTGAGATCATGATAGACCGGAAAGCTTTCATCTCCATCCCCAACTGTCTGGATGTAGGGGGACAGAAGATGCCAATCATTGTCACCGGGCGTAGACCAACATACTGGAAGTGTGGACAGACTGGTCACCTGTCCTCTTCCTGCACAGAGAAGAAGGCCTCTGAGACTCTGGCCCTTGTCGACCCAAATCCGCCTGCAACCGCGTCTGTTACATCCGTCTCGCCTGTAATGGGCATGCCAGCGACCGAGACCGGTGTGGTTAAACCCCCGGTTGGGTCTGTCTCTCAGCCCACATTCCCCGAAAAGCCTTTGCACGCCGCTAGTGCGGTTGTGGAGAAGGGAGAGGGGGAATGGCAGGTCGTTGACAAGGTCAAAGGGAAGCGCCAGGCAGCGGGACCTCGTTCCAAAGAAGTCCCCACAACGAATGACACACACAGCTCCACTCCCTCTACCAGTACTAAGGGCAACTCTTTGACTACCTACGCCGAAAAACTACGTCAGCAGCATCTTAAGTACGAGCCATCTTTTGAAAAAAAGGAAAAGTTACTACAAGTAAAAGATTCACTCAAACAACAAACTGGAAATATAAGTCAATCCACATCAGCTCCGGCATCTCCATCATCTAAACAGCCCCCTATGGCCCCACCCATAGTGCTACAAACAATAACCCTGACCCCTTCGAAATTGACTCCACTGAGGAAAAAATCCCCTTAAAAACCCCTACTCCGTCCAAAACTCCAAATCCGTCCCCTGTTAAAACACCCAGCAACTCACCAACAAAAACTGAAGCTCAAAAGATGTAACGTAGCCCTTCATTAGATACACCAGATCCTGTTAAAGAAAAAAGTAAAGCATAAAATACTTTTTAATAAGTGTGAAGATGTGTGTCGGGTGGAAAAACAGCAATCAGATATGGCATTTTCACGATCCCGCAAACCGAAAGACCTGAAAATTCTTTTAAATTTGAAGAAAATAAACAATTTGGACATAGAAGATCCACGAAATTTTCCCTTAGCTAAACGACTATTGACGGTTGTTAGAGCGGGACATAGCTCAGAAAACATTTGGGCCATGTTACGAGAATCTAATAGCGCCTTGGACGTTTACACGCCATTGGCATACTTTGATACGGAAAATGAGAAGAAGCTGAATAAACTTTGTTCAGGGAGGCTCCCGCTTTTCGTTCACCCCTCCCTGTATAGAGCTTTTAAGCTAACTTTCCCCCTGGATATTGGTGGTCTGTCTCCTGATGGCACCGTCAAGAATGAGATGGGTACTGGCTCCATGGGAGAGGCCATCGGTATCCTATCTCCGGCCATGTTCAATCCAGGAGAGCAACCCTAATCAGTTTTCACTATGGCTCTCTGGTTAGCTAGTATAAATGGCATGCAAAAGACCCGTTTTTCTTCTCGCGATCATGACAGCATTCTGTCTAGGGTTTTTTTCCTCTATTCAGCATGTTATGATGGATGATCGAGGAGTGTCTCTTGGCTGGTGAGCAAGTCTTTGAAGGCTGCGTGTGCTCTTGTCTTCGCAGATCCGGCGGGCAGACTTTGCGTGCTGGATGTTACCATAAAGCTCTACATCTCATTGGGGTTTATGCGCCCAATAAGCATTCTGAGCGGCCTGCTTTGTATCGGCAGACCGAGCCGTTCTTGGCATCATCACGTCGAGTAGTTTTAGCGGGGGATTGGAATGCCGTCCTTGACCCCGATATAGATCGCATAGGGTCAAATTCGGGTACTAACAACGGGGACGTGAAACTATTTCGGGACTTTATCGACAAGTTTGATCTTGTCGATAAGTACCGAAATGAACACCCTCGGGAGGTAGTGTGGACTTGGATTAATAGTGGCGGCTCGGCTATCGAGGTGCGTTCTAGATACCTCGACCGAGTCTTAGTTTGGAGAGTCGATGTAGGGCTCTTAGGGTGTCCAAGTTTCCATTATATAGTTTATTCGGACCATAGGCTAGTCCGGGTCCGGGTAAACTTAGATAAGCCTAAGGTTAAGATGGCTGGTTACTGGAAATTGAACTGCTCATTATTTGGGGAGCAAGATTTCCGGGACCAGATGCTACTAATGATACAGAGGGAACTGACGAGGGCTGTGGTGGGAAATGCCTGGTGGGATAATCTTAACTCCAAAATTAGAACGTTTGCTGCTGATTATAGTCGTCGGCCCAATCTAGATAGATTAGCGGCGCAAACGGCTTGTGAGCAAAAAGTCGATCGGGCGATTAAATCCCGTGATTGTGGGGACGTAGCTTTAGCTAAGGCAGAGGAGGCCTCCTTGCTTATCAAGAAGGATCAAGCTCTGGTAGTTAGGGCTAGGTTAAAAAGAATGTCTTCTGAATCTACGAATATGGCCGCTGAACTGCGTGCAGAGGAGATTCGGAGTGCAACTCGGCGACATATCGCATGCGTCACATTGCCGGATAAGCGGACCGTGACCACAAACAAGGGCATATGTGAGGCTTTTCGTGAGTATTTTCAGGAACTTTTCACCAGGGATCCCGGACTGAGCCCTGCTCAGTTCGACGCCTATTTAGCCGACTTTCCCTGCTTTGATGCAGCTGAAGCGGCTAGGTGTGAGGATCCCATTACAGAGTCGGAAATCTGGGATACGCTGAAACAGGTTGGCCTGGACAAATCTCCGGGATTAGATGGTCTTCCGTACGAAGTGTACTTGAGGCAGTCGCCCGATTTTGTTCCATTGCTGACACTGATTTTTCGGCAATTGGATGAAGCAGGGGTCTATACCCCAACGTTTCACCAGGGGCGTAATCAAGTTGTTACGTAAGGATAAAAACGGTGGGGATGGGTTAGGTAACTTTCACCATTTAACTATGTTAAACACAGAGTTAAAGATTTTGGTTAAGGTCTTAGCGAACCACTTGCAGGCTGTCCTCTCTACTCTGATTGGCTCCGAACAGACTTGTGCTGTGAAAGGCAGGACTATTCAGGACAACCTTCATATGGTACGCTTGATCATCGAGCAAGTCGACAGTGAAGCCGCGCTGATCAATTTAGATCAGTCTAAGGCCTTCGATACGGTTGACCATCGCTTTCTGGAGGCTGTCCTTTCGGCGGCCGGTTTCGGGCTGTACTTTCGCATCTGGATCCGTCTTCTGTATGCGACCCCCGGTGCGCTGGTGGAGGCGAATGAAGTACGATCGGAGCCGTTCGTATTGTCTCGCTCCATTCGTTAAGGTTGTCCGCTTTCGCCTTTGCTTTACGATCTTGCGCTGGAACCTTTCCATCGCAAGTTAAAGACGAATCCGGTCCTACGCGGAATTTCCCTACCTGGTGCTATCACGTCACCCAGGTATTCCGCCTATGCAGATGACGTTTCGGTTCTTGTGTCGAGCAGGGCCGAGATTGACAAAGTCAGCAAAGAAATCAGTGGTTATGAGATGGTGACAGGGGCCAAGATCAACCGTGATAAGTCTGTTGGCTTGCGGTTGGGTGCGTGGAAGGGAGTTTCTCTTCCCGGACCTTTTCTCTGGACGGGTGGGCCGGTCAAGATTCTCGGCGTCTGGTTCGGTCCTGATTTCCAGTTGAAAATGAATTGGTCGGAGGTGCAAGGGAAGGCCGAGATCGCAATTAATTTGTGGTCTCGGAGGAATCTTTCCTTAAAGGGGAGGGCGGAAGTATGTGTTTCACACATCTACCCGATTCTCCTTTACCGACTCCCTGTGCTTCCACTTCCGTCTGACATTTTACTGGCGTTAGTGAGGCTCTTGTTCTCCTTCTTGTGGGGAGGCAAGGCCGCCAGTGTCTCGGGAGATCTGTTGCCTTCATCCGTCTGAAGGCGGTCTAGGTATGCCTAGCATTGAGATTCGTCAATATATGCTTCGCATCGGGTTCCTGGATCGAATGTGTCGCGAACCGGATGAGGTGGGCGCCTTCTGGAAGGAAGACGCCCGTAAGAACTTCCCATCTCCGAGAAGTGTGCACTCGTCCGAGGAGGAGGCCCACCGTTTACCTGAAGTCGAGTGCTCCTTCTACCGTGAATGTCGTCGTGCCTTGAAACACTTCTTAGGATGGCCTCTCCAACGTCCAGGCGTTGTTTCGTAAGACATTATATCAGGTTTTAGTTAGTGGGGCCGTTCGTGATGAACTGATTGACGAGCTCGGTCTTACAAAGCAGGAGGTTCGCTCAATATGGCCTTGGGCTCCCGGGTTGAAATGTCTCAATAACCATGAGGCATCACTCACCTGGCTGGTGATGCGTGGGGCCCTCTGGGTCGCCAAGAGACTTTGCACAGCGGGCTTGGAAAAATATACAAACTGCCGCCGCTGTCGTGGTGAAGACGAGGGCTGAACATTATTTGTTCTAATGCTTGCTAGGTTTTATGAGAGTCGTGATTTGGACGACACGTCAGAAGGGATTCTATGAAGGCGAGAAGTTCACTTCTTCCCAACTGATCTTATACTTTAAGCATCAGCTTAAGGTTAAGATTAGAACGGAAAAGCGGCGACTCACTTCATCAGAATTCGGCAAATGGTGGGTGAATCTTGCGCGTTTGTGCCGTGTGAAAGGGGCTGACCTGGAGTGGCATTTTGATGCCGGTTAGGTATCAGAATATTGCTTTAGCTGGGTTGAACATAGGCAATCCATCCCGAAATTAGGTTAGATTAGGCTTGGTTTTTTGAATTTTTAGTTTCCTTTTTCTTTGAACTTAGCTAGGGCATGTATGCTCATTGGCCTCTTATTTCTGTCCCTGTTTTTCTAAGTTTACCTCCCCATCCCCTCCCTCGTTAGGTGGTCAGTGATGTCAGTTCTCTGGTGGATGCGGAGCGCCTTTCGATTCGCGTGTGTGTTTTTCGTATTTGTTGTTGTGTCAAAATGAGTGCTTGTCTGTGTGAGTGCATGGGATGGATGAATGTTTTCTATATTTTTATAGCCCCACATCGATTTCGTCCAGTTAACTGATATTTCTGCCACATTTAAGGTTTTCTTTGGGGGGGGGGTATTACTAACATGATTTTGTTTAGCTACGTGTACAGATTTTAAGTCATATTGTACATAATCATTGGGGATTTATAACTTGTTGTTTTTATTCCCCTCCCCCCACAGACAATATTTGTATATATGGGGACTATTTAGGATTTCATTGAGACAATGAGGTATTTTGGTGGATGTAGTAAGAAAGGTAAGAATGAATGTGTTGTTTTGGTGATAGGAATATTGTTTTGTTTGATTGGGTCAGTGATTGTGGCTAGCTAAGTTATAAAATTAAGACAGATGATGACCGTCCTTTCCCAACCCCCCTTTTTAGGCCTGTAGTGGAACGTCGGAATATTGTTAGAAAGATTAAGGCCTAGGCTTGGGCTGTGTTCAATATTCCACGACAATTTTAGTACAAATACATGGCATAAGACAAAGATGAAAAAAATGACGCCGAGACAATATTTAAAACAGGAACATTTCCAACATGTTTATATACAAAATATATACAAAATGAGTGTTGTATGAATGGTTGATCGTGATATTGGATAGTTATTGATGGTTCGAATAAGGTTTGATTGAATAGTTCTTTGATTGGAATGAACAGTTTGTACGAAATTAAACTTGAGACAGAAACGACAATTTAACGATCTGCTTAAACGTAATGTGTATGCGTGAAAGAAGGAATAATTCAAACGAAGTTGCGTACCTTGTATGATGAGTAAATATTATTTCTTGGTAGTTGATAAAATAACTTTACAAATATTACTCGAAGAGTTCGTTGTGTGCCAAGCTACTGTTGTTGCTGAGTTTGCTAAGGGAAGTTCTTAGATGAAGAATTCTGGACAGCGGGAATTCTTTGAGTAGCTGGCGAGTGAATTAGTTCAAATCGCTGAGTTAAGCGACGAAAAATCTGTTCCGGTCGGAAGCTGTGTATCTCGCAAACTTTTTTTTTTTGAAACAAAGCAAGTTCAGTCGACCAATGATGACAATTCCAGAACAACGTAACTATAAACAATTTTTCCTATCATCTGCCTGCCGCTATGATGGAGAAAGCATTACCTCGAAACATCGCCAGTGAGACACGCTGCAAGAGCCACTCCGTTTCGCGAGGCTCGTTCCTTAATGGAGACGCAATCGCGCCAATCCTCCGAAGGAACGCCATCGAACGAGGGCCAATAACCCCTGAAGTTATCCCAAACTAACTGAAGATCAAAAACCGCGTTCCTTGCTTGTTCCAAAATTCGTATTTGGCGGGACCATGTAACGAGCGATGTGGTTGGTCGATTTACAAACGAAGGAATTGATTAGCTAACATCAGTGATATGAGAATAGTTCATTATAACATTGGGGTATTGTCGGTGTATAGACGATCCCAATAGACCATGTGCCACATTTTCTGTTATTTTTACGGAAATAAATATCCTCAGTTGAATAAAGCTCTCTTAAAGCCTACACCTGCGTACTTTTGTCATTATTTATTGTTAGTATGAATGTTATGTCTGTCACATGCATCAGTGTTTTATTACTACCAGCACTCACTGTGCTCTCTCTCTCTCTCTCTCTCTCTCTCTCTCTATATATATATATATATATATATATATATATATATATAATGACTTCGTCAGATACAGTTAATAATTTTGTTTTGCTAAGCTTAGTTTAATTTGGCACAAGGCCACAATTGTGAGTGCCCAATCCAGTTCGATTTGATTAGATTTGTAGCGGACCGTAGGGGTGAAGATGTGAAGAGATATCAGAAGGTTAAAATTTTCTGCTGGCCGGTCCAGCTACATAAGAATGTCGGACTTTAATTAAGTCCGAAGAAGACAAAGGAAACAAACAAGACCGATATACATGGGTAAACAAATATATATTAATAACAAAACAAGTTAAACAAAGACATGGACTGTTATATTGAGTTTGTATGGAGAAATTATGTGTGTGTGTTGTAAGTGTTCGTACGTACGTGTATTGTTCTTAGCGCGTTCCCGGAATTTGGGAAATTTATCTGTATCTGTGAGAGGTCACATATTGGCCTAAGTCGAAAAAGAGAGATCGAGGCGAAGGGTCAGTCAGTATTTATAGCCAGGAGAGAGAGACCCCTGTTGAAGGATTAAA
>OZ038478.1:9975105-10075105 GCA_964036315.1 Acanthosepion esculentum
TTATTTACTATTTGATTTGCCCCAGTATGGATCAAAATTATGCATTATGCAGTGCAATGCTGCAATTGTAGTAACATCGTAACTATTCTTAAGTGCTGCAAGAGACAAAAAGCGATCTTCAACATACCGACCACAACTTTGACAACACCAAAAGAAAAAGGAAAAAAAGTGCTCCAGACATATTAAAGCGGATGTAGTTGCAACGTTCTCTCCTACTTTGACTTGTCTATAACAAGTGTCTGGGTTTTAAGTAGATCCAAGTTCAGCATACTCAGGGCCTCTCTTATTGGATGTTGGTGTTCTGAGTCTGGTAGAAGTTCTGGGTGTGGTTATACTTTTACAGGAAGGATGAAGTCATCAGTTAGAAAACGGGTTTTGGCTGTTTACTGTTCAGAGAATGACGAAATACCTAACATATTTAATTGCACATATATTTTACAGTTAAAAAGAACCTTTTTTTATGATAAAACTTCAATCATTTAATATGAATCAGACACACACATAAGCACACACACAATGACACAATGACGTCATGCAACAATCTCCATCGGGTCAAAAATTCACAGCAGTTACGGATTTGTCTCTTCAAAATTACATATAGATATAAAAAGAAGAAATCCTTAAAACACGATATTCAAAAATGACTCAACATTAATTTAAAAAAAAAATAGATAAAATTATTTTTTTTTTGAAAAGCTTGAAAAAGAAATGAATTAATAAACTTATGGCCCGTTACACCTTTATAGAACACTTAACAACATGACCACGCAAAGAGTGACCTGGCAAAGGGAAACAGGACGATAAGTAGTATCAAAGGAAATTGGCTCAACTGATAGCTATCAACAGTAAGAAAGAACCTTTTAAGTCGACTTTCCTTCGTGTACTATTTCTTTCTTTACATTATTCGGACTATTGTCGCCATATTTATTACAACGTTTCGGCCGTTGTACGCTTCTTTTGAAAAGTCGAACTTAACCCTTTATTTCGCTCACTGGGGTAGACTGCTCTAGTTCCACGTGCCATGTTTAATGGATGTCAGTTATCTCCTGTTAATTCCCTCTCCAAGTTTTCCACTGCCTAAAACGGGTATTGCTCTTTGGGTCCTGTCACTGAATCTAACTAACGCCTTTATCCACTGTGGCATGTGTCCTTGCGGACATCTGTGTATGGATTTCTGGGTATTATAAACCTAATCTCTTCAGCAACCGTTTTTTACCAGTGCTCATATTGCAATTTTTACTGTTATCATTACATTTTTTGGGGGGGTGCAATTTTTGTTGTTATTATCGCTTTTCTCTGGCACCCCTTATTACTGGTTCCCATATTGTATTCATTAAGGCATCAGCACATATGCTAGGCCACAAAAATCTCCTGAGCCGATCAAGCATAGAAATGAATAACATTCATACACAGATGTCCTCAAGGACACATGGCATAGTGGATAAAGACGTTAGTTAGATCCGGTGACAGGTCCCAAAGAGTGTGAGTTCAATACCGGTTAAGGCAGTGGAGGACTTGAAGAGGAGAATTAACAGGAGATAACTGATAACTGACATCCATTAAACATGCCACATGGAACTAGAACACTCTACCCCAGTGAGCGAAATAAAGGGTTCAGTTCGACATTTCAACCACCTGAAGAAGACCGGAGCGTACAACGACCGAAACGTTGTAATAAATATAGCGACAAAGATGAGGACAATAATTCGAATAATGTAAATAGTGTACATAATACCTCATCTCAGAAATATAGACAAATATTTCTTTCTTCTTTTTTAAACTATCCACATTCTAAAAAGAAACAAATGTAAGTAAATAAATTCTAATTTGGGATGTACTGATGTAATTTGTTTTCTATTTTAGCTTCCAGCTACAAAGATCCGAACGTCTCAACCTAAAAAGGACGATTTCTCAAGTTTTGCGGACGTGAACGAAGGACTCAAAAGCTAGTGAACATTTTTTTTCTGCTTGAAATCCTCTTCCCAGTAAATGTTGATGAGCGTCCCGCTAAACACGCGCGACAATAAAAGTAAAGGTAAAATGTTACATAAAACAAGCGGCCTGATCAATTACCTCAGTTATTATTAAAGAAAGAAATATGATAATAATTATTGAGATCGTGTTAATACATGTCCTTGGTGAGGTGATTAATCGGAGATACGGACAAACACCATGTTTTCGAAAACCAAATAACAGATTTTGAATAACAACCAAAACGCTGCAGATTTTATTCACTCATTGGCTGTTCACACCAGTAATAACAGTGGCTGGCACTGGAGATTAAGTGACAGCAAGTTTCCTCAATACTCCTTCACTCTTCTCAGTATTCGAACTGTTTTCAATAATGCTGTTGTCTGAATAATCCCGATTCTGTCTTTGATTTCCAATTCCTCTAGCCTTTTCCCTCAGTACTGTTCACAGCGCTCCCATAATGACTGGCACAACTTCGTGTATCACAATCTCCTCGGCTCCCTAACAGGGTCGATTATTGTCAATTTCTTTCAGATTTACTCCCTGGTCTGTCCCTGAACAGCAAATTCTTCTACCTGAAATGTTCTTTGCTGTTTCTTTACAACTACTAGATCCATTCTTCGAGATTTTGGATTCGATGACCCATTTTGAAGCTCAAAGTCTTATGTTTCATTCCTTTGTATAGATCTTAGTCTGTATATACACTATTGGTCTGTAATATTCAATTCATTTGAATAGTTCCTAGTAAATTACCATTTCCACCCAGTTAGACCTATCCTTGTCTTTTTCGATGCTAATTTGATACATTTTCTTAATATATAGCTGTTTCATCGTGTTTCCACAAAATTTAAATTTTCTATTATCATTTCGAAGGACTGAAAATGAAAACGCCGACAATGAAATGAGCAAAAAGAAAAACTCGTAACCATATTTTACAAAGTTTATTTTAGTCAGACACAATAGAGAGCTACTGTACATGACAAGTTTGTTTGTCTTACAAAACTGCATATCGAGATGACTGGCAAGCTCGCCTTTCTAATCAACCTGATAATATAATGAATTCGTTCCTCACTGGGTACTCCAGATTAACGTCAGACTTAGCGAATCTTATAATCATACTAAGCTTAGTAAATAAATACCAATAAATGACCTTATGTCTTACGAAACTAAGCGGGCAAAAATCGAATATTAAAATTCTATAGGTAATTGGAAAACGGTGGACTGACTGTCTTATGCCTGTGTCTGCAACTAAAGCTACCAATATAGATGACAATTTATCGCTGATAGCGTGTCCTTGTTGAAAAGTGTCAATCAATAATATCTTTCGTGGTTGAATAACGATTGAAAGTTTGTTCGGAGTTGGGTGTATACTGGACAATACCTTGATGAATATTAAACACAGAAAATGATCCAAGTACACGTATTCAAAACGTATGGACTTTTATTCAAAACATTTGTTTGGTTATATTGGCTAGGATATAATTATTGTGAATAAAATGACGAGAATATAGCCGAGTTTGTTGAAGGAGCCGGGTGATAGTCATTGAGGTATTATTGGGACGTAGAAGGTGATATATTGTTCGTGCTAACTCATTTAAGGTAGTAGCAGTGATTACTAATTATTCTGGGTGCTACCCTGAATAAAACAATCTTATTCTTATCTCAACGTACATAGAAACAGACGTAACAACGCAATGGTGAAGCAAAGCATTTAAAACAAATGAAATTTAAATGAAACTGAAGATAAAGATTTATTTAGCAATAGATAAGAATTTATTTGGATGTTTTTACCTCGTGTGGTGAATATTATAAAAGACTTGGAAAGAAGGTTAAGTTTACCTATAGACATGTGAGGTGTTTTTATATAAATCCTTGACAGGGGAAAGCTAACATACACACATTTAGGTTTGTTTAATAAAATCCATGAAAATGGAAAGGTTCGAAGACACACATGTGTTTAATAAAGTCCATAAGAAATGGAAAAGTTGATAGACATACATTGAGAGCTGTCTATATTTCTGAGATGAGGTATTATGTACACTATTTACATTATTCGGACTATTGTCCTCATCTTTGTTGCCATATTTATTACAACGTTTAAGCATTTCAGTATCAGTCTATATTTCTAAGATGAGGTATTATGGACACTATTTACATTATTCGGACTATTGTCCTCATCTTTGTCGCCATATTTATTACAATGTTTCAGCCTTTCAGTATCTGTCTATATTTCTGAGATGAGGTATTATGTACACTATTTACATTATTCAGACTATTGTCCTCATCTTTGTCGCCATATTTATTACAACGTTTCAGTGGTTGTATGCTCCGGCCTTCTTCAGGTGGTTGGAATGTCAAACTGAACCCTTTATTTCGCTCACTGGGGTAGACTGTTCTACTTCCACGTGCCATGTTTTTTTAATAGATATCAGGATGTCAGTTATCAGTTATCTCCTGTTAATTCCCCTCTCCAAGTTCTCCACTGCCGGGCATTGAACTGACATTCTTTGGGTCCTGTCCATGGATCTAACTAACGACTTTATCCACTGTGCCTGGACAATTTTTACCAGTGCTCATATTGCAATTTTTGCTGTTATCATTACATGTTTTTACCAGTGCTCATATTGCAATTTTTGTTGTACAATATGGGAACCAGTAATAAGGAGTGCCAGAGAAAAGCGATAATAACAACAAAAATTGCAATATGATTGCGGTATTTATAGTGTAGGGAGAGCATCCCCTAGTGAACAATTAGGGAATTAAGGAGGAGCTAACTCCGACATGTCTATAATCGTTGGTTCTCATATAATTGTTGAAGTCCCGCGTCTTCAGTGAGTTTGTCTTGCAAATGTAGCAACTTGAATCGTGCTCATTCATATAAATGGGACGAATTCAGTAGCCAGGGTATGAGAGGACCAGTGTTATCGTATAAGATAAATATTTATGAAACGATGTCACATACGGTCTTCTCCAACTCTGACTTTTTCTGCAATGGCCATTTATTCGTATAACGAATATCGCCAGGCAATTTGTGCTTTGCTGAGTCTTTTTCTTCTAGGTGCCATGTTCCTTCAGGGCGTGAGCGATTATGGCTCTCCACGATTTCCTGTTCTTTGTAGCCCTTATTAAAATTTGCCTTTTACTCCAATATCTTTTCTGCGAACACAAGCTCGTTAGGTAAATTATGCGGTAATTTCCTTACTTATTTTCATGGCTATGAATATTTCTTTGAGTTATGTGAATATTCCTTTGAATGGCGTGTAGTCGTCGCTGGCTGAGGTGTTGTCATAGTAACGAGAGAATTCTGGTTGGGTGATTCACGTCCAGCTTCTGACTGGGTTTTTGTTGTGTGCGTTTACATTGGCCCCCGAAATCAGTCTATATATCGTTATCCTGATTACGTTTTTGGCTCCAAACGAAAAGTTTTCGGTTTACGCGGGATAACACCCGGCGACAAGTTCATTTGGAGTTCAAACGTACGGACATTGTTGGAAGTATAGAACGTGACCGTACTATCCAATCAAATTCCAGAAACCACTTATTTAATTTTTTTTTTTTTTTTTACTGATTTGTACAAAGGTTTGGGTTTTAGTGATACTGATCCTATTTTTGTGTGGGTGTTTCTTATTTGTATTTCACTTATTGGCTGTAAAATGTAGAATTTTATATTCTATACTATTCACTATCAAGTAAAAAAATTAAAAAAACTTAAATTTAAAATTCCCAGCACTCTCTTTCCATTGTGCGCATGCGTAGGCGCATCAACGTAAACATCACTTTAATCCAACGAAGTCCTAAAGAACGAAATGCGTCACACGAAAACATTTTCCACTTTGTCATAGTTTTTTCCCCCTGAAATTGTTCTTGATGCATAAAAAAAATATATATATATATATATATTGTTTCCCCATACTATCAAGTAAGAAAAGATGACTGTGTTTAATTTCAAGTGTAGCCAAAAATTAAATTCTGGTGTTAGATTTATCAGAAAAATTTATGTTGTATCAGAAGATGCGTGTTCAATGCGAATGTCCATGAAAGTATTAGAAAATAGCCTTACGTAAGGATAAGAATATATATGGCCTCGTTTTGTTTTTTTTACCGTATTATCGTACCATATTATTTCATCGCCGAAGGGAGCAGGTTATTACTTTGTTGATTGCAGTGATCCCCCTTGAACAACGACATTCATTGTGACATCTTCACTCGCTACTATAACATTATAGCTGAAATTAGCTGCGTCAGTATGATAAGGTGTCAGCTGCTGTAGTGTTTGTTCTATGAACATATTCAGTGTTTGAAGTGAACAGCGAACTGTAGTCTGACTCATGCAATCCTATCGGCGGGTATTTTTCTGTTTGTCGATCTTAATGCAAACGTTTAACGGCTTTTGATCTTAAAAAAAAATGTGTAAAAAGTCTCTGCCCTTTACGTCAATTCTTGACAGCTAAATATATAGCCAAAAGCTCTCTAGAGAAGGTACTATAATTTCTTTCAGCTGAGGTTAGTTTGGCAGAAAAGAATGAAATAGGCTGAGAAACGCTATCACTTACTTGTAATACAGCACCAACAATAACTGTTGACGCGTCTGTCTTAAGTAGCAATTTCACTTCGTCATCGGTATGCAAATAATTCACTTTGGTATAGTTTACTATGGTTTTATTTGCTTCTTCCCCGACTTGAAGTTGTTCATTTATTTATTACCTTTTAGCAGGGTGGTGAGTAAGGCTAGAATATCAGTAAATTGTGGAATATTATTCCTGTAAAAGTTGAACTGACGTTGGTATTGGTAAATTTCCGTCTTGTGAGATAGTTTGACAAAAAGATATAAATGATGGAAATCCTGGAGACATTACTAAATATTTGATGTAAATGCTCTGAGATTAAATACTTTCTAATTTTCATAAATGACCTTCCTGGTGTCATTAGTTCTCAACTGGGTATCTATGCTTATGACACAACTATTTACTCCTGTCTTAGTAGTAAGTCTGATCGATTCAAAAAGGCAATATTGGCAGCTGATCTCAAAATGACCAACAATCTGTTGTTAAATGGGGCAAGGAATGGCTTGTTAATTTTAACACCTCAAAAACGAAATTGATTTTTTTAATCATCTGAGATAACCCTTTTTACCTTCCATCATCATGGCTGATGTTAACCTCTGGGAGGCTGACTTATTGTGCCTTCTCGGAAACGTTTTCCGCTGATATGAAGTGGAAAGAGTATATTGAATCAATTGCTAATTCTGATGCTAAGAAAGTTGGATCACTCTGTAGTGCGAGAGATTTTTTTTCTCTCGACAGAATCTATCTTATATATTTATAAGTCTATCATTCGTCCTTTGAATATTGCTGCCACATCTGGTCTGGTGCACCTGCTACATATTTAGAGATTCTTAATAAAATCCAAAGAGAATCTGAAATGTTATTGGTCCTGAGCTGGCATATCAGCTCCAGTCTTTTCCCACCATTGTAACTAGCTTCCTGTGCATTTACTTTTATGGTAATTGTTTTGATGAACGTTCCGCTATGGTACATAGACTTTATGAGATTAAGCGCAGTAATAGATTGGCGGGAAGGTTTCATCAATTTACAGCTGAAATGGCTAGATGTAACCGTAAGTTCTATGCTAAAAGTTTCTTCTCTTGTACTTCTTGCTTGTGGAACTCTCTTCCGACTTCTTGCTTTCCAGTCAAGTTTGATCTTCAAAAATTTAAATGCAATGTCAATCGTTATCTTCTTAATTCTTGTTCTTTTATTGTCTTTTTTCCTTAATAGTAGTTTTTCTAATATTATCTAACACTCAGTAACCCCTTGCGTCCTAGTGGTTTCATTGCCTTGATTGGGGTGAAATGATTAAAAAAAAAAGAAAAAGAACAAGATCGTTCGTCTACGTATGAGGAAATGGGTAGACGATGGAAAACTCCATCGGTAATTCATTGAAACGTCTGTGAAGCGTTATTAGTCCCAAAGGTCATCCCTGTGAACTAGACTGAATGGCGTGATAACCAGTTTTGTGAATATCTACTTCTGTGGCTGGTATCTGATAGTAAACCCGTACCAGGTCAAGCTTGGAAATAAATAGTTGACAGTTGTAAGCTGGTAGTAAAATCACTTATGAAGAATAGTCAATATCGGTCCGTTGATGTTACTGGTATCAATCACCTAAAATCGCCGCATATACGCCAATATTTATTTTTACTAAATGTATCGTAGATGACCAAGAATATTGTGAGGGACGAATGATTCCCTGCCCTCACATATGCTGAAATAATTATTTGGCGAATTTGATATTGCCGACGTGGAGCAGCGTTTACTGGCTAACAGGGTCAGCTCAAAGTACTGGCAAATCGGGCAGTTATGTGTTTGATCTTCTAAACAAAAAGGAAAATATGTGAAAATAACAAATAAAATGAAATAAAAAAAATAAAAATTAAATTTCTTGAATGGAGTAAAAAATTTTAGGATTTGATTATTAATTCTTTCTGGTATGGTGTCGTGATCAAACGTCATAACAGAAAAATGAATGAGTGGGTGTTATTCTACATTTTCAATTTTTCTCTTTGTGAAAATTTTAAAAAATTATACTTCTAAAGGCGCCGAAGTTCAGTCCTACTTGCTGACTAGTGTCCTTGACAGTACTAAAATATGATAAAAAACGGCTTATGCTTTGATACTGGCAATGGATGCTTGTAAAATCGTAGTTTTGTCTTAGTGCTACACTAATGCCTGTAGTGTTGTGTGTAGCTCAGGTTCCAGTGTATTTTTCTTCTGTATCTCTTCATTAGTCAGGATACGTTCGAACATGTCTACAGGGAGTTTGATATTCGGGAGAAATTTGCAACAGTAATAGATGTAAATATCCATGTGAATTACCATCGCATTCTTGATCCAACGTGATACAACTGTTTTCCATGAGTGGTCAATAAAGGTATGTGTACCATAAGTTCAGTTAATAGAATTGTTGTGTGACAGAATTTAGTACGTAACTGTGTGAATAAACTGCTCAGTTTTAGGAGTTGAGATCGACGCATGCAAGATTTCACAGCTCTAGCATTATAGTGGGTTATCAGTTATAGTGAAGTGTATGTGTGTTGAAACAGATTAGTTTGATTTGGCCTTGTTAGTTAGATAGCCCACCATAAGAGGGGCATAAAACAAGAAAATCAAATTGTAAAGTGAAACAACCAATTTATATACATATAAATCAATTAAGGTCTATACAAGTAAAATTAATGTATTTTGGTTGATACAAGGTCGTCAAAAGGTTCGTAGTAGTCCTTGCAAGAATGAGTTTATGTGTACGTAGGCAGGAACGTATGTGTGGATGTATGAGCATTATCGTAGGGTAGGAATGTCTTTGAAGTAATCGCTCAGTCTTAAAAAGTTCCGTTCGTTTATCAAGTATAAAAGAGATGAGGGAGAAAGGTAGAGATAATAATAACGATCCCTTGACGTTTGTCAAGGAAAGTGTTAATACGCTCGTCTCCTCTCTGGTGACAGGCGAACTTGCCCGTCTTTTATTTTGTTTGTGGGGCTTGAAAAGGTCATTTGGGAATTCACTCTCGGATATGATTCGGGCCTTTCCATTGGATGACCTTCAAACTTCGCGTCGGCTCGCGAAACGTCCGTAAAAGAATTTGTTTCTGAGAATTGAAGATTATTTGAATTTTGTTTTAAAACGTTTCCTAGTCTTCTATTGGCTGAAAAACATTTTGCATCAAGGTGTGAAATTTCACGAGTTTTGTTTTTGGTTCGCTTTTGCGTTTGTGTTAAGCAAAGTTTGTAAATTCGAGTCTTTTTAATTTCTAAAATCAATGAATCAGTGCTTAGAATTTGAAATCTAGATCTTGTTTTGTTCACTACAGCATTACTCCTTCGTAGTCAGCCTATGAATTTTTCAGCCCATTCTCGTATGTTGCAACACATGGGATTGAGAGAACTGTATCTGCTTATCAAAAGCACTAGTCTCACTTGACTAGATGCCAAGGGCTTGTTAATGGCATTACTAGGTAAAACCAAAATGGAGGGTTTTTTTTTCCGAAATGAAAGCAAAAAAAAAAAAAATCACTAATCCGTGTTTTAAAATATTTGCCAAAGATCAGGGAATTGTCCGATTCGAACAAAATTTTCAATACTTACTCATTAATGAATATTTTTTTTTTTTACTGAATATATTTTATTAAGACTTTCGGGAAATATTTTGGGGGTATGTTTCACCTACCCATTTTTCGATATCGCGTGTGTACTTTTTAATGTAGGGGATGTTCGTCCAATTCTTTTGTAGTTACATAATGAAAAATCTGCTAAGATATTTCAATAAAAAGATTATTCTAATTTCATATCCCCGTTCAGTCAGTTTTTATCTTGAAAGTTTTCCGATCCATCGGTACGGATTTTTTTTTTTCGTTTCTTTTCCTTGGATTTACACAGATTCTTGTTTACAAAAATAACCAATTACTTCAGTAATTAAACGGAAATTATTTTAAGTTTTAATTATTTTAAAAACAAATGTCTTATTTTTTCCTGCATAATGTTCCCTCGCCACCAAAGAATTTGTCAGAATTACAACGGAACTATTTCATTCCCATAAAAAAAAAAAAATTATTCTATAATTTTTCTAAGATTCAATGTGAAAAGGAAGACATTTACAAATACTACATTTTTACGCTTTTTGTTTAGGTAGCGACTTCAATTTATTCATTAAACTAAGTTTATAGAAAAAAAAATACTTTTAAACTATTGGTTATAACGAAAATTTATTTTTAAACCTAATAATAGCTCTTGAATATTGCACTGCCGGTATTCTGTATTTCATTTTTGGTTTAATTTTACTTTTTTTTTTTTTTGCGTGCGCTTTTTATTTTGTCCTTTGACATCACAGGATACCGTGCGTAAATAACTCATTAAAAAAAGAAAAGAAAAAAAAAGGTAAGCATTGCCTTTAGAAAAAAAGTTAATTAATCTTTAAATTTGCTCATAATAGGCTTTGAAATATATCTCTAGGTCAAATGTTGGATTTTAAATTTGTTACATTTTTTTTTTGTATATAATGGCAGTTTGATCAGTGGCGGAAAAGGAAAAATCAAAAAACGTGCCAAGGTTTTAAAATTGCCTAAAAACTTTATATATGGAAATTAGTTTTTCTTTTAATTAGGATTAGCTTTTTAGGCGATTATCTTTCAAATAGAACAGAAATTTAAGTACAAAGTCATAAATTATTTAAAATGCGTTTTTCGGGATTTTTATAAAGTTCGTGTAGATACTAATAATTATAATATCAATGTGAAAGATCATTGTCTAAATTTATCAGTGAATTAGCCCGTGTAATACATGCAAGGAAAACTGAAGAATATACCGGACAAAACGTTTTGATGACTTTTTCACCTCCAAGCCAATGCTAAAAACCAGTGAATGTTTGCTTGATATAAGGTTTTTTTTGTTGACATACTACAGAAACTTGGAATGAACCCTAGCTTTTAAATATCCTGTTTGATTCAAACCTGAGTCATGTATCAAATGGTTTATCTAGTCAGGAAATTTACTCCATGAGTGAATGAAAATTAATTTATGCCTTTATTATTACTATTATTCCTATACACACAAAAAAAAAATCTCATTTTTATTATCCTTCTCTACTCCAACAGTTCGCTAACCTTTGATGGAAGCCATTTATTATTTGCTAAGAGTAATGCTCTTCCGTCAACGGGAAATAACAAATGAAAGGAGCGACTGAAGAAGGAGGCTATTGTTTATTTGAGTTGAAGTTGAATAGGTTATTTGATTCATTTCATAACGAAAGCCCCCAATAAACAGTGTATCATTGCTGCCTGTATACAAAGAAGTCTCTACTCCCTTGCTAGATAAAAAGCAGCAGCAAAAATATAAACCAGCAGATGTGTGTGCATGAATCATCATGGGGATAATGTTAACCAAGCTATTCTAAAAAGAACCTTACTGTAGAGAGAGAGAGTTTGATTTTCACAGGGTAACTGAAGCTGGAGGCCCTTGTACCAAATAAAGATTAATAAATGAGCAATGTACATTGGTCTGACCAAGTTGCAAGAGAATGTAACAGCCCTGCCAAACGGATCAGTCCTTTGCAAGGGAGGTGACGGTTGAGAGTCAGTACAAAATCATGGGTCATTATTTAAAAGAAAATTATGCTGATGACCAGTCAAATCAGGGGTACACTTTTTCATTTTATTTATTTGTGCTAGGTTTCCCCCAGGCGTCCTTGTTGGATATCCAGATTTTTTTAAGCTTTTCACCCCAAGCAAGGCAGGAGTGCCACAAGCACACAAGGGGTTACAGAGAGTGGGAGCAAGAGTAAAGAGAGGCATGAAAGAGGAAAAGATGAAGATATGCAGAGAATAGATCAAGGCATCTGGAGATGTCGATTGACATTGAATAGTTGGAGATTATAGCTATCAGGGAAGCAAGTAAGAGGAAAGGAGTTCCACAGACAGGAAGTGAGACATGAAGCTATTGGAGAAGAGACGGCGATATTTCAAATCAAGTGCAGTGTGTAAGTACTGCTGATCCCAATTTTTTTGTCAAATAAAGCATGCAAGATCAGGACTAAGTTTGAATTTCAAGTGAAGATACTTTCCTTTTGCATTAGTATCCCATAAAAAAATAAAAAAAAGATAGGAATCTATCAGCAGATATTTTGACAAACAAGTTTCAACATTAGTATGCTACACTTGTAAATAGAAAGGGGCACAAAACCAGTAAGTAGCTGTTGGATTCAATTCTCAAACTTTAGGTCAATCAATAAATATTGTACCATGTAGGTGTTATAAGTATACACAAGTAGTGAGTGAAAGTAACACTGGCATGGCAATCTTTCAAGTGGGAGAGAGAGAGTGCACATGTCAGTGCCAACCAGACACAATAGAGAAATATGTACGCTTCTCAAATTGTATTTACAATTACACCCTATGTGTTAGATGCTAATGGACTAAGTAGCAAAGTGGAGATAGCCAGAGTGATACACACCTTAAACATTGATCCCTAAACATGTATACCTATACTATACTTAGATATTCGAGAACATTTTCTATTTCAGAACACATCAGCTGTGAAGTGTTGCAGATACCTGATATGAAGTTGTTTATATTCACAACCTTATTCTATTTACATGTTAAGCTGTCATTTTTTTGGGGGTGCTCGTAAACCAGTACTACAAGTCCAATGGGTTAAAAATACATTAACAACATTCAAGTTTCTTTTAATTGTCACCAAACTTTAAATGATAAAAGATTTAAAAATAAGAAAGAAGTCAAAACAAGTTTTGAGATGTTTTAATATCAAGTAAAATAAAAAAATAATAATAAAAAATGGGTGTGGAGAGAAACCTCCATGGGAGGCAGTAATAAGTGTTTATCAATGATTTTATACACAAAAGGAAATTCAGAGAAGGAGGAGGAAAAACAAATGCAAAAGAAAAGTGAAGTACCAGATGTGATGGGGTGTAAAGAATGGTGGGGACTCTAGTTACATATGAAAATTAACGCCCAAGTTTTTGAAATGTTCAATCACAACACACAAAAGTTGCACAGAACTATGTACACAGAAACAGTACATGACACTAAAACAAGTGATTGTTTCAATGTGTATACAACCACAAAACAAGCAAACCTGAAATAAAGGTCTAACAAAACTGATCAAGCTTTTCTTTGAATGCATATTCAAATTAAGTGGGATTTTACAATCGGTTTCATCATGTTTAATTTAGGCTTAATATGTACAGTGAAACAATCACCCGGAAAAATAGTTCTCAGATGAAAATTACCTTTTAAATTAAAAGAACAGATACCATTTAAATGTTACATATTTTTTTCTTTATACACATAAATAGACTCACTTGTAAAGTGTAAAATAGAGAGAGAGAGAGAGAGAGAGAGAGAGAGAAAAAAAAAAAAAGAAATTTTCCTTTCAAAAGGAACATTTTTTTTCTTAAAACAAAAGCCTGTTTGAGAAAAAGGAATTTCTCTTAAATCCAAAAAGTCCAAGAGTATTCACTAATTATTGCTGACATGTTTTCATCCACAGAAAAATTTATTTTTTAAATTATCAGTGTAGAATTGAGAATAATTTTGATTACCAAATTTAGGGGAATAGAATAAAATAAGATTCCTTGTTTATTTGAGTTGAGCAATTCTTACAAATGAAGCAATATTTATAAAATTCCCAGTGAAAATGTCATCACCTATTTTGCCAGAGTGACCTAAGATGGAGGGGGAGGGTAAACATTTACTTTAAAAGTCGTCAAGAATTGCATAGAAAAGAGGGACTATAGTCACAACTGAAAGAGCCATCAATGCTTCTTCCCTAACTACTACCCATCAGCTAAACGTTGGGAGAGGGAAGAATGAAATAAAAATTTACATCTCAATCTGTCATAAATATTACTTATGGTGTAAGAGTGTCAATTTCAACTGAAGCTTAAATCAAAACTATCTTGCAACATTTACAGATAAAGTGAAAGGAAAAAAAAAAATTATGTGCATTACTGACTATTGCTAATTGCTTTACAAAGTTAGTAATATTGCATCATCAATGATGTAGAGGGTGAAAAACTAACAATCAGGTGACATTAACATCAAGTACAATTATTTTCTAACAACTTGAAATAATATACAGAGGGTGAGCTGTTCTCAGAAAATAATTATACATACAAACAGCAGTTTAAGAAAAATACCAATACAAAAAGAACTTCATGCCCATCAAAGTTCATTGTGTGTGAGATTTTTATATATATATATATAGATATATATATAAAAGACTTAACTATTATGAGGAATGTGATGTATTATTTACATTTATGATGTTTGAGCATTATATCAAAGAGTTTCCCTACTGAAAAGGAAGCAGTCAGCCAGAACGTAAGAAAATGAAAGAACTGCATTCTCTCCCAATTTTAATCACATTTGCTTTAGAACTGTTGAAATAAAAAACCAATACAATCTCTCAGATAGAAAGGTATGACAGATGGGGAGGTGTATGTGGCATTGTGTGTCAGGGTGGGAAGCTCATATTGTCAAAATTTCAAACAGGCATCCAGATCTTTAATAAGCCTTTCACATTACATGACCAGCATATAACCCCATCCACTTGAATACTCAACAAATTTAAACAGGATCTTGTGCAAAGACTAAAATCCTTATTCCTAAATTCTTACCCAATCCCCGAAAATTCTCATGAGTAAATATAATTACTGTACAAATTGTGAATGTGAACATGAAAGGCTATTTACCTTTCACTACAATTCTTTTCCTCACATTTTAAGTAAAGAAAGCGTTCTCTTAAAAAAAAAAAAAAAAAAAAAAGCTGACAAAAAAAAAAAAAAAGAAAGAAAAGTTCAGAATTTGGAAGAGTTCATAAGAGGAAAATCAAATAGAAAAACAAAACTCTTTCAGTTCTACATTTTGTTGATGCTTTTCTGAATTAGATTTCAAGAGACTTATTTTGAGCACTTGCACACCACAATGAAAAAGGTAAACTGTACCATATTTTAGTTTCTCCAGGCACAGATTAAAAGTCATGTCAGTATACTCAAAATGAAAGATAGGAAAATTCACTTCTCTCATAACTTTAGAAGATTTCATTTTTGAAAAGCAGCAAAGAAAAAAAAAGAAAAAAAAAAAAAAAAAAAGAAAAAAAAAAAAAAAAAAAAAAAAAGAGACAACTGAATTTCCAGTAGAAATTGATAGGAATATTTAAATTTCTGCTACTGACTAGTTTACTGGAATCCTACAAATGTGGTGCACTGTATGTTGCTTCCAATTTTTGACAATCTCCTCATTACCATCATTTACAAGTAGAAATGTTTAAGGTCTCCATTTTTTAAAAGCCACACAAGTAAACATTTTATGAAAGCTTTTTAATGCAAAAAGCTGTGGAGGATTCAACAAATGCTTCTAAGAGAACTATAAAAATCCCACTCTTGCGTGATTATTTCAATTTTAGAGCAGTTGAACTAATTTAGATTATCATTTAAGAGTAAAAGATTAAATACTAATTTATGCAGTAAACTATATTTTACAAATTAATCTAGTGTGTTACAAAGAAATTTAAGATAAGAGAGATAGAGCAAGAATAGGAGGGCAGAGAGAGAGAGAAAATGGGTGGGTGGAGAGATATTGAGAGAATAGAGAGTTCCATATTCAGAATTTCAGGATATTTGTTAAGGATTTCTCAACAAAAATCCAGTTGAGTACTA
This sequence comes from Acanthosepion esculentum, assembly GCA_964036315.1. NCBI lineage: Eukaryota > Metazoa > Mollusca > Cephalopoda > Sepiida > Sepiidae > Acanthosepion > Acanthosepion esculentum. Next base: position 9,991,303 of record OZ038478.1, read on the forward strand.
ATCAGTCTACAAGAGAAAAAGATGCAATGAAGTTCCCAGTTCCCTCAGGACAAGAAGGAATGAAGCTGACTTCAAAAGTTATCCTTTTATGTCTGTTGATGAATAATGATAAGCATCTGTCCAGATTTATCAGAATTGTTGATTTCTATCAAATATTCTCAGTGTTTTGTGCTGGTAGCAACAATTGTAACAAGGGATCTTAAAACAGATCACCAAAGATAATGAGCCAAAATATAGTAATGGTAGAGATCCTAGCTGTGAGCACTATTGATCCAGGCTTGTCAGACATCAGAGCATTCTTTCTCCTCTTTCAAAATTGCTTGCCGACTTGCTTTTAGCATTGCACGCACCTTTGACAAAATTGTCTGAAAAAGAAAAAAAAAAAAAAAAAAAAAAAAATTACAGAAAGGAAAATTAATAATAATGAGAAAAAGAAAATTCATATATATATATATATGCACGCACGCATACCACCAAAACTCTAATCCAAAGAGTAACAGCATAGCAAATGGTGTAAAACTAGGTTACAATTTGGATCAGCGTCCTTGAGCACTGCAGGTTTTTATTTAGGTAGTCATCTGTCTTTTCCTTTTGAAAGGTTGGTATTGGTAAGGTTGATTTTTGATGCTTTACCACATATATATATAAAAATAAATAAATAAAAGGAAGAAGGACCTTTGACACTACAATAGGAAATTTTCATGGTGCAGAGACCTGCAAGCTTTTAGGTATATATTTAATACATGAACTAAATACACTAATCAATAAAATGATATAGGTCTTTGTAAGAGAAAGCCAGAAAAATAATCATGCAAATTTTTTAAAAAATATGGAATTCAATAGACATAAAAAAGAAACCTAAGAGAAACAGATTTATTAGATGTCACACTATGTCACATCTAGAAAAGCCAAAGTCAAATCACTCGAAATACATGCATCATCCAACAATAATCAAGCATATACCACAATCAATTAACTGCAAGTTATCTGAGAATTCTCCCAAGGGAACCAGCTTTTAAATAAATCAGAAATAATAACCATACATAATTCCTCACCTCAGATACTTGGGGTTCAGATTTTGTTGGCACTGTTACTTGTGTACTTTTGTGGTCATTTGGAAGAGCTAACTGATTATTTACATCATTTTCAGTCTCTGAAGAAAGTTCAATCAGAGAATCAGACCTACAAAAAGAAATTTACATTTAGATCGAGACGAAAGCAATAAAACAAAACATTGTAAGCATTTGTTTACATATAAATATACAACAGAAATATGAAAAATGATTAAAAATAACAAGCTTACATATTTTTTAACATTTTTAAAGTCATTTGTCTTTCAACAGAGCAATACACAACTGGGTTTTGAAATACTTGTTTAGTTAACAATCAGTTTTCCTCAAGCATTAACCTGGAATTTATAATCACATTCTCATGGTAACACTATTATTTTTTTTTCCTGAAAATGTCAAAATAGTAAGCTATCTAGCATATTCTACAAGGCATAAGGCAATAACTGCAGTTTTAATTTTTTGTTAACAAAATGGATCAGCACTTCCACTTAGGAAGATTGTAGCATCTGTTTGCTCTATGAAAAGCTATATTCTGTTGAACAAGTTAATCTGATATTCCTGTACAACAGAATGAAAGAATTTTTTTTTTTATAAACAGAAGATCCACAACATTCAAATAATGAGAAAGGAAAGTTTCAATCATGGCTTACTTGGTTGTGAGGTCAATTGTTGGTCCACCGTTTTTGGACAATTCCTTTCTTTTATCTGTTACATCACCATTTTTCTTTTTCAAAGTATCCTTTTTTAAACTTTTACTAGACAAGTGAAATTTTTTATCCTTGCTGTCTTTTCGGGATTTGGATTTAGAAGTTAACTTGGTCAAATTTTTCTCACTTTCTAACCTGGAAGACTTGGACCTTTTTTTACTTGAAGACCTGTAAAAGTAAATGAAAAATACAAATGTTATTACCAACTTGATAAGGATGAGGGAAGAGAATACAGACTTACACAATTCAACATTGAAAACTAACATTGCATGAATTAATCTTCATTTACATTTGGCACTTTGGAATGGGGAAGAGCAATGACCAAATGTTGAACTTCCTGTGGGAAGTTCCTTAAGAGTTTACAATGAATTTTGAATTAAACAAATGCAAAACATAAAAGGAAGAAACTATTCTGGATAAATAGATGTATAAGGACTTTCTTTACTCTCATATAGCTGACAATTCACAGACATTGTTACCCAGGGTTAGTTTAAACTTAAACCATTGATTATTTAATTCGATAAAGTAAATTAAGATGAAATTACCGTGATCTTGAACGTTTGTGCTTCTTTTTAGAATTTGGTGATTTTGAATAAGGTTTAAATTTCCGAAATGGAGACTTTGAATGACTACGTTTCCTTGATGGGCTTTTATTATTCTTTTTACTGTTGGGTGACTTGGAGCGTTCTCTGTGGGACCTAGATTGGGATCTAGAACGAGATTTTTCTCGACGATGAGACTGTGCTCCTAATGAGGTGTACTGAGATCGAGAGGGATGTGATGGTGATCGTGACCGAGAATGACGCCGCAATTTGGAAGATCTATTATGAGAACTTGCATAGTTTGGAGACCGAGACCAATCCCTGCGCCTGTTCTGACGATTATTTGATACATAACGACTGGGAGACCGAGACCGAGACCTAGAAGCAAAAGAAAAAAATTCTTTTAAGTCACCTTTAAAGGTTATCTTTGGTAACCACTCAAAAAGTTTTATTAGAAAATCAGTTTGTTAAAATGAAGTAGATGACTAGAGCCAAAGATTAAATATATGAAAGCATATCAAGTTAACAATGACACCCAACATAAAGCAGTGAAATATTATACATGGCTACTCTTGAATCAGTTTTCATATATTTATTGCTTTTGGACACTGTAGCCTCCACAGCACATTCTAACATTATTCAGGTTTTATTTTAATGTTTGATTAAAATATAAATAAAAGGAAAAGTGGGAAATGATGGCAGATAGAAACAAGTGTAAATAGTTGCTTACATTTTCAATTCAATCATGTTTAGACAGATTAAATAAAAGCTTAACATCCTGACTTGTGAAAAAGTTAATTTATTTTCAAATAAGTATGCTGTGAACATTTGTACATGACTTAATAATTATTCATATTAAGTTTTATTGTGGATTTGTAAGATAATTAAACTACCGTAATTCCCCATGTATAATACACCTTCATCCATAATATGCACTCCATGTTTGGTAATCAAACCCTATAAATTGTACTTTTCATTATGGCCAGCATTTCCTACTCTTTTTTAAAGATTCTTTTGTAGCTCTGCGTGATACACACCCATTATTTTGCTTATTTTTTTCAGAAAAAAAAATACATATTATACATGGGGAATTACAGTAATAAGAAAAAAAAAAGAAAGGTCTTTGTTCTGATGAACTCTATATTATATATAAAAGCAATTCTCTAAAGGTCGCACTATTTTTTTTACCAAAAATTTCAAAATATTAGGGGTGTGACCTATCCACTCGACATAAATATAAAACAACAATATCTTGTCATCATGATTTCCAAGAAGTCGGAAATGATGCTAATACACACTAAAGCTGTGTTTTTTCTCCATATAGAAACAATTTATCTATCATATATACTGACTCACTGCTTTAAACTTACCTCATGCTGCTAGATTCACATATCCATGACAATAAATAAAATTATAAAATATTCACTGATCCATCAGTCACCATTGCACTAGACTGATGTAGAAACTCTGAACATGCATACATGAGTTAAGTAACCACGTGTAGATATTTACTGACAAAGAAAAAATAATCCCAAGATTCATTGTGCTATTTTGTCAAAAATACGTTGGAAAATGAGTTAAAGAATGAAATATATTCTTTATGAGATAATTTTCTTTAAATGATTGTTTCATATGATATTAAAAAGGCGTTCTTGAGTGTTATTTACAAATAACAAAGCGCATGAATCTAGTACTCAAAACGTTTGCACTATTTTGCATTGCACAGCAATATAGTCAGTAGCTAAATTTATAGCTTATAATTTTAATTGTTGCAAACATTGATAATTCTTACATTTAAAAAGGTCTGGGAACTCTCCAGATTATAGTGCGACCTATCTGCAAGTCAATAGCAGATCATCTATTATTAAGCCATAAAGTAGGGGGTGCGAACTATCTGCAAGTATATATGGTAATCCGACAGATTTTATCTCTTTAAACATTATTTTTAATGTAAACGTATTTGAGTAGACACTCAGTTCATTTATTAAACAGCATATTTATTCATTTTCACCTATTGGTCTGAATATTTGATAAATCTGATTAAAAGAGAAATATGCGCTCTCTAGCATGATCTGGTGGTTTGAATACGTGAGTGCCGGGGGTGGGGGCATGAAATTGCTATCAGAGATGATATGCCTATGGAATTGGTATCAGGGTTTATTGCAGGTGATATTCCCTTAGTGAGGTGGTGAATCATGTATACCAAATTATGTTAAGAGTGTGTGTAGATTGGGGGAGGGGGACGACAACTAGTGTGAAGTGGGTTCTTGCTGAATATTTTTCTAATTGTGTACAATTGGGGCTATTTGTCAAAATGTTTCAAGTAGATGTAATAGATCTAATTTGATTACTACACTATCATTGGAGGACAATTCTGGCAGGAGTCCACTTTTGGCTGGAAGTGGAGTAAACTGTTTTCCTCATTTTTGAAGGGAGAAGGTGCCTGGCCCTGTAAATTCCAACCCTGTGGCAGCACCTTCTTCATTGCACCAAGAAAGGTGACGGTTGGTGTAATATCAATGTCAGTGTGACCGTGGCCGTTGGAACTGGGCAATTTTTATCTCTGGCTCATATGCATACGTATATGTATGGGCTCCAGACGTAAAAATGACCAGGTGTCACATCCTGTCTTAGTGGGGAGGCTAGGTAAATACTTAATGTTGGTCATGCCAGATTAGCTTTAGCATGTCAAGAATAATTATACTAGAATTTGGAAAGTATTTTCATAAGAATGGGCTGCAGAGTGGGATGGAGTTAATACTTACCTAGATTGTGAATGCTGGTGCTTTCGCTTACTGGGACTAGGAGACTTGGTCATTGAAGATTTCCCCTTTCGAGAAGGAGACTTTGAAGAGCTTCGCTTCCTGGAAGGACTTTTACTGACTTTTTTACTATAGGGTGATCGAGATCTTTTTTCTGAAGACTGAGACTTTTCACTACGGTGGGGCAACACAGCAGCAGAATTATGATATCTGCTATAAAAAGAAAAAAAATATATTTAGCATTGTTCATTAAAATAAAAAAATAAAAATATCAAATTATTAAATGTTTGAGAGTAAAATATAGCAAGTGATGCTTAAAGATGTAATAATTAATAATACCAGTTTGAAATAAAGGTGTCAGAATTTAAACAAGTGCTCAAATGCAAACAAATCTTATTAATTGATTATTGATTAATAGTGTTAAGTATTTTTTTTTTCAGCAGCCGCGAGAAAAATCATTTATATAAAGATTTTAACTTTTTAATTTTGCATCTTCACTTGAATATAATTAAATTTACCTTGTTATGTAATGATTAATATACAAAGTGCATATGGAGACAAATAAAAAAAAAAAAAGTTACCTTCGGGGTAAGTTATAGGCACTAGGAGGTGTAGGTGATCGAGAGTGTCTTTGATGGTTTCTGGCATGGCTACTTGATTGTTGCTGGTGATCACTTTTTTCATTTCCCCTCTCAGAAGAAGATCGACCAATTTCTCCCTTGGAGAAAGAGTCCAGTGTATAGTCTACAGAATTTGCAGATTGGTAATTAGTATCAAGCTGAGGGCTGCTTGCTTGGCTTGGTATTGGTGTGTTACCACTTGATCCTGTTAAATGAAATAAATAAAAGAAATATAAATAAAACAATAAAATTAAAAATCTCAAAATGTTCACTAAGATGTTTGTAAGATTTAACAGGTGTTTATCTTATCGTGAATTAATTCCTAGTATTGTAGTCATGCATACAACAAAAACTTGCTTTTAATGAACAAATCCATTAACTAATGAGCAAGCTAATACCAGAGACCAATTTACTAGTGTAGCAAGTTTGATTCTTCTGAGTGGCTACCTTGTGAAATAATAGCAAGCTATTATATTAGAGCTCAGTTCTCATGATCTGTGCTTACTGTAATTTGCAGAAGGAATTGTGGGTAGTAGAAATTATCATTAAAGAAACAGACAAAATTGTGAGCAGTATGATATACAAAAATAACTCACCTATTTCTAAATGATCCCCTTCAGCATTTTCTGAATTATTCGAATGAGGCAACAATTGGTTAGAAGACTTGAGCATGTTGATGAAGAGAGCAGCTTTACGCTTACGTTCAGCCTGAAGCTGTTTCTCTTTGGTTGCTTGAGCCAGTTTCTCTCGGGCAGCCAATGCCAGCCGATCTTTAAGTTTCTCCTCAGCTAAAATTTACAAAACACATTTTTTTCTATTATTACATTCATGCACAAAATACATATTTTAACAAATAAGTGATTAAGAGTAAATTATTATCATTATTTTTTTTTTATTAGGGTCGCAACTTGAGAACTGTTGTAGTTTTATTTACAGACATTTTTTTAAATTGACAAGAATTTAGTAAAAAAACAGAAGTGCCTCGACCTGAATTATAGAGACAATTCAGTTAATGTTACCGATTATAACTGCTACTAATGTTTACAGTATTTCAAGTAAAATCCTAATTTATATTGCCTATCAATACAGTTTGTTTTTTTTTTAAATTACCTAATTTTCTAGTCATGTCTTCCTGTGAAGAATCTGGTTTTTCCATTTTGTCTTCTGAGACAGCTTTGATTTCAGTTGATTTCTTGCTTGATTGGAACTCTCCAGATTCTGCATCAGGACTATTTGTTTGAGACGGTTTATGAACATCTGAAATGAATTTATTGAGAAAAATGAATTTAAAGCAATTTTAACCATTTATTTTTAATTAGAGAATATTAACAAAATAGGTCTCATGAACAATAGGAAAATTTAGTTTGTAGCATTTGAACCGAAGAATTTAAAGACTCAATCAGTAATCTATTGCTCAATTTGTTATTTTGTATATAACTTTTGAAAAAAGGCTCATTAACGTTCCAAGTTGAAAAATTGAACTCTTTAGTATTGAGGCTATATGTGACTTATTCTACAGCTTTTCAAGTGTAAAGAAAAAAAAGAAAAAAGAAAGAATTTATCTGCATACTAATTTTATCATGGTACAGTAATCAACTAACATAAAAACAGGAATGCATTTCTAATCCCAAATGAAAATGAGATACTAATTTTAATCCATTTCTTTTTCAGTTTTATAACCTTCCTAAGATATAAAATTCAAAACCCAGATTAACATCAGGGTTATTTCTGCCAGTAAAGGTTGTCTGAACACAGTCTTTAGATTCTGTTCAGAATATTGTTTAGAGACTGACTAATATTTTCATAAAAAAAAAAAAGAGAAAAGAAAAAGCTACCTGCTTCACTTTCATCTTCACTGCTCTCACAGGCAAAAACTGGACGCTTCTCTAATGATACACTTTCTTGTTCTTTGGTTTTAGTCTTGATAGAAAAACTAACACCTTTATTTTGAGCAGCTTTCTGTTCTTCAATTTTCTTTCTTTCTTTCTCAAATTCCTACAAAACAAGATAAAATTCATTTAGACTGCATTTAGCTCATACTAGGCTTAGAGTCTGACAAAACCAATGTTCCATAGTAGCACAGATTATAATGAGAAATTATTTTCAAGTGCCCAAACTATTTTTGATCATTCAATTTTACAAGGTTTTCAGAAATCTAACCATAAAATGAAAGTGGTGAGAACATTTTTATTTGATAATGCTTATGACCTCTTTACATTTTTCTGAATAGAAAGCATGTGACACCATACGCAGTTTCCTATAAAACCAGCATTATCCTTAGCTAATACTGAAACTGGGATTTCAATTTTGTTCTTCCCTAAATTAAACATTAACTTAATCATGGAGTCAACACCAACAATAAAACAATCACTGAGAAAAAGACACAAAATATTGGCAACCAAAGGTGATCTAAAAAGAAATGAATAGCTGATAAGCCATTGTTTATCATAATAGAATTAACCCCCATAAATTATGGTTTGCTATGGACCAAAAGTAATAAAATTCAGAACTGAGATCCAACTAAACCCACCTTGATATGCAGTTGTTTCTTGAACTCATAATATGGATGATGTAAGTGGTCTTTGTTGAGAAATTCAAAACGTGGATCACATTTATTCTTGACTACCATCTCAAATTCTATCCCATTTTTCGCAACATAAAGAGCCATCTTGTCTATGACTGGTTGTACATCTGGTGATGGAGGGATTATATCATTCTGTTGAGAACCATAGTCACTTGAAAGAGAAAAAGAGTAAAGATAAATACACCTACATATTTACTAAAAGTTTTTCCTATAAGCCATTTCCTCTTCAAAAGATGGATATGTTTTATAATGCTTGTAAGAGAAAAGTTTGGCTAAAATGAGAACTACACACACACACACACACACATATATATATATATATATATATATTGCAAAAACACTCTTCAATAAACTAGTCTTTGCTATGTTGTCAGTTTACACAGCCATACAAAAAAAAAAAAAAAAAAAAAAAAAAAAAATCCAATTATGCCTACTATTATAAGTGGATTCCCGCAAAAAACAAAAAAAAACAAAAAACACTATGGTATTGTCCCAACAAAAATGTCACTATTGGAAATGTTCTAACTCAAACAATAAAGCAGTTTTTAGTGCAAATAGATCACTGGTCATAGTAATTTTAATTAATGAAAAATTGACATGAGAATAATGCCGGGTCAAGGAGATAACTCCAGCAATGCTAATTACAGATTCATTTCGTACTTATTACATTTATATTCTTAATTAAGATAAGAGGAGTAAGCAGGAAAGAATCAGACATGTTAATTATGATAACACATCAGTGATGATACTTGAATATTAGCATTTGCGAATAATCATGACATGGATTCTATGAATATGAAGCAACTTGACAGTGTCCTCTGTGCTCCAAAGTTTTCTTTTAAATAACGAAGACTAAAATGTAAGTTTAACATCCTTAATAAATAACTTAAATTTCATTTAATTCCAAAGAGGAATTAATTTTTGGTCCTAGTTTGACTCATTAAAATGCAAATAGTAATTAGAACAAATTTTACATCACAAATGAAAGTGGTTAGAACACATTTCATTTACTTTTGATTATAAAAACCATGCAATGCAGTTAAGGAATAATCACAACCAAATACAAGGCAAAATTTAGAGAGATGAAGTAGTCTTCCAAAATACAACTTACCTTCCTGTTGTATTCTCTGGAGAATCTGAAGAATCATATTTAGGTAAACATAAAGGTACAGCATTGTCTGTTCCTGGAGGAGGAGGTTGGTCAGATGGTGGTAAGGTGACAGGTTCAACACCAGGAGGTGGGGGAACATTTGGACCATATACGGGTTGGGCCATGAATGGAGGTATGCTAGGTTTGGGATCACTCGCTTCAAGTTCCTTTGCTTTACTATCAAAAAGGAATGAAAGAGTTTTTAAAACTAACTCAAATTATAGTCATACATAAAAGCATTAGTAAGGGATTGGACATATTTTTAGAGATGTTAAATATATTTGAGCAGTCTCAAAACAAAAAGGCTATACCAAATAGTAAGCAGTGAATAAAAATTAAATTATGAATACTGTAAAATATTGACATTATTCATGCCAACAAATTATTGCTTTTACAAGCTATCAGGCCCCTCCAAAAAGAAAGGATAGGGAAAAAAAAGAAAAAAAAAAAAAGATATTGGCTTACTTAAGATTTTTCTAAGTGGGCAGGGGCAAAGAAATGTTCAGCATGTTATCAAATGCAGCATTTTAAGAATTACAAATTAAAAAAAAAATCAGCAGAAATGAAAACATATCTAGAATGCACATCTTTACTCACACAGAGAAAACAAAAATCAAATCAGTACAAACACAAAAAGGCAAAAGTTATAAAAAAAAAGAAGTGGGGTAAGGCCCTATAATTGAACAACCTTGCATAATCTCCACAAGATAAATTTTGGCCCAACATCTTTTAGCTTGTGGCTCTATGCCAAACTATATGGCACACAATGAGGCACAACCTCAAAGGCAAAGGGCCTGACATTGGTGTAATTGTCAGCAAAAATGACTTGTAGATCATTAATTAAAAAGTTTAATTCTCACCTTGCAAAATAAGTTAGGCCTCATAAATAACATTTTTAATACTAGGCATTAAATAATTTCAAGCAGCAAAAATGACATCACAGGGAAGAGAAAAAACAACATGCCAATTGAAAAAAAAACAACAACAAAAAACAAAGTGGGGAGGAGAGTGAAGTTGAAAGAAGAAAAAAAATTACATTTTTTTAGCATTTTGTCTTGCTGTAGAGGCTTTTACAGACCGTATGAGGTCCCCATAAGTTGTATTTTGTATATCCACTGTGGGCATTTTCAATGGTTTGCGACATTCAGCAGGTTGTGATTTCACTGTTAGAATTGGATGCAAGTAACTCTGGTTATCATCATTGTCATCATCATTATCATCTAAAAAGGAAAAAAGTTTTAGTTTAATCACTTGAACAAGTACTTTATTAAAATAAAATCATTGTCATAAATAATTGAAATACTTTCCTTAGAAATATTCTGTCTTCAATCCCATTACCAATTATTAAAGATTTTTAGTACATGGATATCATCTGAAGAATAGTTAATAGTAATTTTTTTTCATCTAACAATCATTGTAAGTTCCATTTCCTTATGAAATTATTAAGATTAAAAAAAGAAAAGAAAGTCTAATAAAACATAAAAGAAAAAAAATAATGAAAATAAAATAGACTCTTCCCAACACCTAACTTACCTTCATCCTCACTCTCATTGTCAACTTTAGGCTTGTATTTTCCAGACTTGATCATCTTAATCATATGCTTATAGTATGGGTAGAGTATATTATCAATGTTTAAAAACTCAAATAAAGGATTGCTCGATTGTTTAGTCTTGATCATTATTTCCATTTGTCCACCTTGCATCACAACAAAACTGGCTGTCTTCTCAATAATGGCATTGATTTTATTGCTGTCAGGCTAAATGAAAAGAGTCATTAAGATTAGTCAAGATTTTAAGTTCACATAAAATTTCAATTAAATGCAAACATACTTGTTTGCTTACAGTAATAATTGATGAACATTGCAAAAAAGATTAATTTATGTAATGCTCAAAATGCATATATTGTTTATAATTTGCAAAGGCATTCTGAAACATTCAAATCAAAAGATAAAATTTGTGAAGAATAGTACTAGGCAATGTTCTGGAGAAAAGTGGGAAACTAGCATCTGTCTCATGCACACAGCAGTATTCCTAGACGATTGATAGATATCTGGTATGTAAAATAAACAACATTCAATCTCGAACAGCGAACCATTTCTGATACTAACTTTTCATTATTAAGAAGCAGACTGCGTGTATATGACGTGTCACAAACTCATACATCACATTCAACTGCTCAATACCACTAAATAGCAAAAATATTTGAGCCAGTGAAATTTGGGATAATTAGTGTGATTGAAAGAAATTTATATCATTAAAAAAAAAAAAAAAAAAAAAAAATTTTTTTACTAACAATTTTACTCACCAATGCAACAAGACTTAAATTTTTCCCTATTATTTTATAAATGTTTGAATATAAATTACAAGTATTTCAAGAGGTTATTTAATGACATGCTTTGTCTGATATAGTAAGAAATATTTGAAGATGACATTTCAAGCCAAACTAAAATACAACAAAAATTCATATCCAATACAATTCATTATTTCACTAAGTCTTTTTTACTTTAGGTTGTATTAATTTTATCATTCATAAATATTGTACTATTAGAATGCAAATTCCACAGAAAAATCAGCAACTTTTGAAAGGTAACTTACAATAATCATTTCAGATGGAACCAGCAATTCTTTGGGTGCAACAAATTTCTCTACTGCAGCTTCTAAGGCAGCTGTTTATAAAAAAAACAAAAAAAACAAAAAAGAAATAAGAAAAAGAAAACTAATATAAAAATTGAAGTGAGTATTTCAATTTATAGCAGGTCTAAAATATTTTCATTAGCATATTAGGAATCTGTGATGTATATTTTATATTTATTTTATCCAACTTTTCAAATTATTTGCCCAAAATGATTGTTTTAATCGCCTATCAATTGTCAGTTATTTAATGCCAAAAACAATTTTTTTTTAAAAATATATGGCTTGTAAACAATCCTGCCCAAAATGAAATCCACTATTTTTTTCTTCTAAAGTGTGTGTGTGTATATTTTATATATATATATATATATATATATATATATATATATATATATAGTGGATCTTGTATAATTAATTTTTGAGAATGTTCCATGGGTCAGCTCATCTTAATCTCAAAATACTGGAAACAAAAGTATATCCAAGAAAATTGCTATTTTGTCCGCATATTAATATAGATATTTTTTTTTATATTCAACTACATGCCAAATATGTAAACAAGAATGAAAATGTGAAGAATGTCAATTTTATTTAGTTTGTATTAAATTTAATATACTGAGCAGCTATTAATCACTGGAAACTTGTCATTTTCAAAATTATGGTTAGAGCTTCATGAAATTTAAAAAATTTTTATTAATAAGATTTGCTAGCTGAAATTAGAAAATTCTTCCACTTAAGAGTAAAAAAGAAGGATAAATTTTTCAAGCAAATTCAATAGCCTGAAGGATTCCTAAGGGGTATGTTATTGGAAGAAAAACATTCCTTGCTTTTACTGAAACCCTTGAAACTTTATAAAGCATAACTTTTGACTAATTACAATATTGTTAACAATGATAGCAATTTAGATATTTTTACTTTATGCTTACATTGAAAATACTTGTTTCCAGGATTTTGAATTTAAAATGGATTCTACTACCAACTTTGAGAAAAAGGTTTTTTTTTTTTAAATATAATAATGAAACAAAAACATTTAAACGAAACAAATTTCAAAACATGTACCACTGCTGTCAGTGAATGTTTGTGCTGATGGTGAATATTCCCCAGTGAAAACTTAACTACAGCCTTTAATCCAGGAAAAACAATTGGTTGCTTACAAAAGAAGTCAGCAATTATTTGGCCCTTGTTCAATAGAAACTTCACATACAGGGTCATGGGAAAGTTAACACCATGGTGTTTGTTACCTGAAGTGTCTGGTATCACATGGATTGCTCTGCCAGCAAGATGTTGCTCCACCACATTTAGCGAGGAATCTCTACAACAGGTTGGATAAGAATTTTGCTGAGAGATGGATAGACAACAGAATGCTCTCCAATAAGCCTGGATTATATTCTGATGAACTTCTTTTGGATGAGACTGGTCGAAGGAAAATGTTAATCAATGGAAAACTAAACATTTTTGATCAACTGCAGGAAAATATATTAAGGCTGTCACACAAGGTATACAAAGCGGAGTATTTTTTTTGTTTTTAAAGATCTTTTGAAGGAGTGATGGCATCAAAAACAAAAAACAAACAAGAAATAAATATATACATTTGTAAGAGTGTAGCAAACAGTTTAACACAATGTTGATCAATCAATTGAACCTTAAAGATTCATACAAACAAAATTTGGAAATGCCCTATTTCCTACCTTTGTAACAGGGGAAAAAAAAGAGAAGAAACCCCAAAAGCTAATACTTTGCTTTTATCAATTTTTTTTTTTGTTAACTCATCTTAATCTTATTTAGTACTGCTCAGTATTTATTGCTTGCTTTGTTTCCACTAAGTCTGCACTACCTGGCCCAGGGATTGAATCCACAATTACTATATCATCAAATTCATGAATTGATGCTTTAATCCACTAAGCTATTGTCTCGAATGTTGAGCTTTAAACCGAATCTGCCTGTTGCTCAACACATTTGACTACATTCACTGAAGTTTCTTTTCTTATTACTGCTGCTGCCTTTGAAGCCTTACAATCATTTCTCTTTATTAACAGAATCTTTTCAGACATCTGACTATCCAGTGTACCTCTCTGTATAGTATTTATACTTCATTCCACAGGGGTTCATGACTACTCTTTTCACTTTATACATGATCAACCATGCCAGATTTCACTGTCTTGACCCTAATGACAGCTTTTTTGATATTTCCCCAGCCTTACTTTTAGTAATTGTTAGTTTAATCATTGGGCCAAGTAGAGAAGACTTATATTGTGGAAACAAAGCAAACAATAACTGAGCAGTACTAAATAAGAACAAGACGAGATATTCACAGACATGGACAGCAGAATGAGAATCTTCAGTTTGAAATTCCCCAAAGGTTACCTAGAATGACAAGCTCTTGAAGCCCAGAGCACACAAGATCTGAAATGAAGTGATAAAGATGAAGACAATAGTCAAAATGTAAATAATTGTACTATTATAGTTGTTAAAACAAATCACATGGTTAGAGCATTTTAAGAATGCTATTCAAGTAAAGATGACTAGTCAAATGCAAGATTTTTTTTGTGCAAAAAGCGAGTATTAAGCAGTCTGACTTACTGGCAGTTATGAATGGAACAAAAACCAGGAACACCAAAAGATTTAGTGATATAAGTCTTACTAATTAACCCATAGTGGGAATGGGGACTCGTACCTTTCTCAAGGGTATTTACATGTAAGTGAATATGACAATCACAACTGGAATTGGAACTCTGTTCTCCAATCAATAATTCCAATTCATTATACCACCTCCACACCCAAGCTTACAGCACATGGTATTCCCAAGCAGTCACCAATCTAGGTAGTGACCAAATTTGACATTGGTTCCTGTACAATCCTTAAAATTAAGTAGTGTTTCAAAGTAATGTGACCATAAGTCTCCACCCTATTAAGGGGAAACTGTGACTGAATGCACAAATGCAGCCCAATACTTTTAACAGGGAGCCTACTAAAATCAATGATAATATTGTCATGTATATAAAACTATATTTTAATATGCTAACAGAAACAAATTCAGAGTCATTAGCAGTTACCCGACTGAACACCATATAATTGTTTAATATATAATAAAAAGGCATATCTATCATAAATCTGAATGTAGCCCAGAACAAGGTTCCAAGTTAAACTTAACTTTTTAGTAAAGAAATAAAAAGTTAATTAAAAAGAAAGCCGTATTGCTTAAACAGTCATACTTTAACTGGTAAATAAAGTGATCCTGAACATGGCTACACTTCTCTCTTCTGGGGGCAGTTATATATGAGTTAGAAATAAAGAATAAAACTGCACCAATTTGAAAGGACACATTACCAATGTCTTAAATGTTAGGTCAGAGATAACACTATAATCTGAAGTGAGCCAACATTTCAGGCATCTTCGCAATCCTGATAACTTTAATATACTAGTAATTCTGGTAAACTGTTAGGGACAAAGAAAACAGTATCATTAATTTTCTTTCTACAAATCAGAACACTTGATTTAAAGAAAAAAAAAACATTACAAAATAGATAAATCTTTCATTTTAAAGACAATGACAAAAGGTCTGAATGAATAAAATTATGATACTTCTTCCTGAGGCTTACCAGTTAATTCTTGATCTTCATCAGTTGGCAGAGAGGGATCATATTGCTGTTCATATACAAATCCAACTGCATTAAAACCTTCGGATAGAGACTGATAATAGCGTTTCCATTCTTCCTCTGTGAAAAGAAAAATAAGACAATTCAGTTCCAAGAGGAAGTTTAGTCAAGTCTAGCCCAAAGAATAAGCACCAAGCGAGGATCCCACTCACTACAGCAGTAAAAGTCCGAGAGACTAACTTATTGTTCAGCAATAAGATGACCAAAAGAAAAGTTTAGGTGTAAAAGATACTTTAATAAGGTAAACATTAAAACAAATATCACAATTCTCTTTTAATGATTAAGACAAAAAACAATTTAGGAGGGATGAAATTAACTGTATAACTCTTTAAAGTATTGTAGGTTGAATTTCATCCTATTGTGTAAAATTAAAAACAAAACAAAAAAAAAAATATATATATATATATATATATATATATATATATATATATATATATATAAATAAATAAATAAATATAAATAAATAAATTAAATAAATAGATATTTTATTTTCATCTTCATGTATCTTTTGGAACCTGGGTTTATAGTGTCCTGCCAGTGTTTAGAACACAGGCTGATCAACAGATGGCAAAGTAACTCATAGTGATGAATTTAAGTTTGAGAGAGAGGAAAAAAAGGATGAAGATGGAAGTGTGCAAGAACACAGGTGCTGCTGAGAAAACTTAAAGAGTCACAGAGTGTAGCAAACAAAGGAAGAAGATTCTAGAAATATTTCACTTATATAGAAGTTTTTATTTTAGTTTTTCCCAATTGGGGAAAAAAAAAAAAAAAAAAAAAAATGAGAGACATACAGCATAAATAGAAAAAGTAACAATTGTTGAACCACATAAATCCTAAGTAAGGTCCGTAACACAACAGCCCTGGCACTACCAATATAAGAGGAAAAAAAAAAAAAAAAAAAAAAAAAAAAAAAAAAAATCACAGATAATTAAAATATCTAAATTATTAATAGCTACACAATCAAAGCTTAATTACCCTAGAATGCACGTGTTATAAAATTGTGGTGAATTAAAACTCGACAAAATATTTTGAAACACTTTCAAATGAGAACTTTTATTTAATATGCAAAGATAATGTCAAATTAACAATGGGATAAGAAAAAAAAAAGTGACTTCAAAGCCAATCAATCTTGGTTCACTTAAAAATGATATATGGCTACTTCCAATAACCACACGATACAAAGAAGCATACTTAGCAAGATCAATAGAAAATTTTTTTTAATCAAGTAAATACAGTTTTAGAATGAGTGTTATAAGTTTCAAACGATGCCACTAAATATATATATATATATATATATATATATATATATATATATATATATATATATAAACTGATTTGTTGATATACTGAATTTGATTCAGCATAGCTTTAATAAGTAATGTGTAAACTTAGTAAATTTCCACAATTATATAAGTTAATGTTAAAGTGAAAAACCTGAAGGCTGATTAAACTTAAGACTGGTTTGGCTTCCCATTCATCGAACTAAAATAAAAGTGGTAATTTTCAATGTACACTTAAAGGATCTGTAAAACACCATGCAATAAAGATAGACTGAAGAGTGTAAGGCATAGTGCATCATATATATATATATATATATATCAAAATACAGAATGTGTACATTGCTATGATAAGCCGTAGTGATAAATGGAAATGCCTCATACAAAATCTTGAATGAATAAGTTAAAAATCATCCAAACAAAAGATGACACAACTAACCTTCATAAAGTGCTTGTTCTTGTATATCTGTGTGTAGTTCCAGGTATCTCTCCTGGTCACACATAGCTTCAATATGCTTCTCCTCTTCAGAGAGTGAATCACAATTTTTTTTTTCTGCATCATAATCACTTAGGTCATATAAGTGACCTCGACCATCATACCTGGAGAAGAAAGGGTGCAATCAAAAATCAAGTGACAAAATGACAAAACTGGATTTGATCTAATCAAGACAAAAGACATCAATATAACAATTAATGGTACTTGAAGACAAAGAACTAAACAAAAAGATTTTCAAATTCATTATTTTCTAAATTGTACAAATCCAGTATCCCATATACCTAAAAAGATTTTAAAATTAGTTTATTATCTATATATTTAAATCATTTAAATTTTTCATTCAACAAAAATCAAGGTAACTTATGGAGAGAGAGAGAGAGGGGGAGGGAAAAAAAAGAAAAGAAAAAAGGGCGCTTTATGCAACAATATAAAAAGAAATAAGAAAAATGCACCTGTGAAGGGAAAAATATCCTGTCTTCACAACATAATGAGTGAAAATAGAAGAAATGCCATCATTTTCATAGATTGTTTTTTTTTTAAAAAAATGTAATAAACGCAACAGTCATCTGATCAGTATTCAATTTTATAAAATAGGAACTTTATCTTCATTTTAGGACAAATCTTATCTTCTCATCCTGGTTATTAATAATAAAGAGAAAAGTTTTAAACTATTAATCCTGATATTGATAAATGTATCAAAGATTGTTGCAATCAAATATTTATCAGTGAACGCCTAAACTTTTTCTTTAAACATGGCTCAACATAGAAGTGTGTAATTAAATACCATTCTTGATTAAAAATAGTTTTATTATTTTTACAAATACTAATTAGCAGAGATGAAAAATAATAATTCAAGAGAAACAAGTTCATGAACCTACATAGGAATAGTACATTTGAACTTTAATCTTTCTTTATCCTCTGCTGAGAGAGAAAGCACTAGTGACAATTTTGTTCTGCCTATCAATTTATACAATATCAAGGAGGCGGGGATAGTAATAATTGTATCTCTAGCAGTCACCCAGTTTCTTTTTCCTTGACTTCATTCCTATCATTTATTTTTGTGTCTTTTGTAGTAATTGAAAATGAAGTTAAAAAGATTTTAAAGTGAACAAATTGGTGACCTTTTGCAGAAAAAAAAAAAACATACATCATTAGAATTCTAATTAAATCAGAACAATTTTATATTACTCTTCAAAACTTTTTTTCTTTAATCAACTTTTGACCAATTTAATACATATTCAAATATTTAGATTAAATACTTGTTGCCAATAAAAAAAAAAGAAAAAAAAAGTAATCAGCGAGTTATCGAATTAGATCAAGTATACTTGTTTGATCTTAAACGCATAAACCATATTTTCTATCATGTAGTGCAGACAAGTTTCATTCCAGGGTCTTTTAGACTCTTCTAAACAAGAGTTGTGTCAGTACCAGTTACCTCAATTCATTTGCCTACCCATAAAAGTAGGACATCTCAGATTTTTTTTTTTTAAGGAAGAGTATAGATGGCAAGAAATTCAATACACAAACGTAACTATGTTTTGTTATAAACAGATCTGTAAATGTTATTTCATGCCCTGCACGTATCATAACAATTGAAAATAAGTTTAAAAATCACACCAATAATTTTGTTGCTATTTTCATTTACTCTGATACCAAAGCTCTCCAAGAAAAATATTTGAATAATTCAAAAATAGTTTTTTTTTAGAACTTTTATATGCATACACACACACACACACAAAATAGTTTGCAATAACTTATTTACAAATTCTCCTAACTTGACTAGATCAAAATTTAACCAGTTCCTGCTCTTCATTGGTTAACTATTCTCTAAAATTTAGAATGCTTCTAACACCTACACTTGCTATAAATAATATTCGATATGTACATGTGCTATCAAAGAATTTTAGGGGTAGTATGGCAACTGCAAATATACTATGAACAGATCAGACAAATTCAAGGTATTTTATCCCATGATCTTACTGAAATAAGTTTATTTTTTAATAGACCATACTCCTGAAAGCCACATAACTCCTTTATTCTGATGAATCTAAACTCGGTCACAGAATTTATATCCTGTTTTTATTTATCTTTGTAATTATATTAGACACACACTTTATAACTGAAAATTTTAGTAGTGCCTGTTTCAAGGAGAAAGTATTATCTTGAATCTGTTAAAAGAATTAACTTATTTCAATGAACATAATGCATCAATTACTAGTTTGTATTTTTCACTTATTTCAGTCAAAACTAACTTGTTATTGATAGATTGAATAGTTGATTGTGTGCATGAGTGCGATTCATATACTGATAATGTCTAGAGCTACAAAGTATCATCTTAGTGACCGTTAAACAATTATTTAAAGATCCCAAGAGCCTATTGATACACTATAGAAGTAGGTTTTCAAATGTGACCTTCTTTAACTCCTAAAAGCAACAAAACATAATTGTCATGGCATCAATATATCTACAGTTTATACTCTTCAGTTCTGTTCTTGGGATCCTGACTTAACTCATAACTAAAGTCAAAAATTTTAAAAATCAACAACAATCTTTCACAAACATCTTTAAAACCATTTAATATTTTTTTCTTTTACTGAAATTAATTTGTGAAACCATGTTAGATTCATAAAAATCTATTAGTAATTAAAATATAAAACATCTTTGTGGGAATTTTATATGTACAAAATTAGATCATTAGCATTATTTCAGAGAACAAATCAATTGGAAAATAAAACCACACCCACACAATAGTTTTGTATGTCATAAAAAAAGTAAATAGTGATCAGTAGATATTGATTTATTTTAAAATTAAACTTATTTTTGAGAGATTGAGAAGAGTTGCTATAGATTAAATTTGCAACAAGTCATTAACATTATTATGCAGCAATAAACTTAAATGCAATAAATTAACAATTGTTATTGCAGCTTGATTTTAAAAATCCCAAACTAGTTTTTAACTTAAACTATCTTCATGCTGAAAAGTAAGGAATACTTTATAATTCCAATTTTACCATTCTCTATTTTTCAAAATGTCAAATGCATCCAACATTGGGAATTGAGCCCACAAGATAATTTATCTATAATGAAGATGCTACAAATGTTCGAATTGGCCATAGAACATCCTATTGCTTTGGTTTGTAAGAAAAACTTAAAAGAAAAAAGTTACATCTTTCTTATTTATTTGAAAGAATTCTATGAATATTAAATTAACATTCATTTTATCAATAATTCTTAAATATAATGACAGACTGAATGAACAGAAGTTAAAAGAAACCAAATAATTTTACTAGTTTTTGAAACTAGTGGTATTTATCATCCATTAGGATCAATGCAATCATCAAAATTTCCATTTATAAACATATTACAAGTTATCTTCTATTGACAATGCTAATTTTAAGACATTTTCTCAATGTATACTGACTAAAGAAGCTAACAAATACTTAGTATTGTAATTCACATCATTAATTGATTACAGTGATAATTCCCAGTATAAAAAAGGGGAATATAATTGTAGACAAAATAAAGTACAAAAAGCCTTGCATATTTTAATAGGTTTTTCATTTGAATAAACACTTATCAGTAGCACCTTCAGAATTTACAAACTACACATATTAAACATATACATTTGTATATGAATAAACACTGTGCAGTGTGTGTATTATACACACAAAGATTTGTTAAAATCTTTGCAATTAAAAGGAAGAACCAAAGAATTTTTTGATTATTAAATTATATTTTTTAATACTTTTTAGAACTTTGGAAATATTGGTTAGAATGTTTTATTTTTCTAGCATCAATGGATGACCATAAATTAGTATGGGAAATCTGAGGGACTTTTTGCAGTGAAAAACACCGATTTTGAAATTCTAGTGAAAAATCACATAATTGTTGGATTATAATTAAACTTTTGGAACTTATTCATAAATTATTTTAGTAATGTTTCATTTCGAAAATCTTGGGATTTTTTTTTTTTTAAACATTTGTTACCCACCACTTATTTAATTTTATGAAATTTCAAAGAATACATTTTGAGGACCCCACCCCCAACACAGATTACAGATTATCTACTCAGTTTTATTGCATTTTTTTTAATTTTATGCTTCTAAGACATTATTTAATAAGAAAATCTGGTAAATTTGCAAATCCCAGTGACCGATTTAAAAAAACTGCATTATTCCTGGTGTAAAAAGTGATTATTATAAAAATAGCTTTAAAAATTAAGGAAACTACCATTTAGGAGATATTGCCAATTTTAGTTGGGCCCTGGGTACAACCTGGTCTCCACCGTTTACCTGAAGCAATATGCTGCTCGATTTAAGTTCTTTAGGCACATCACTCACCATAACACCTTCAGATTCCTGACTGAGGTAACCAAGATAAATGATAAAGTTTCCTCAATTTTTATTGCTATTTTTGTAACAAATCAGGCCTTATCTGCCAAAAAGCTTTTAATACTTTTATGAATCATATATTACAGACACTTAAGAAAAAAAGTTTTTGTTTTTTCCCTCCAATGCAAAATGAATTTTTACAAGAATCATTTTAAAAATTTTAATAATAATTTATAAAGTTTTAAATCTTTTGTAGTGGTCAAGTTATACTGTCATAAAGGAAAAATTGTATTTACTAATGATAAATGGAAAAGCTTACAAGTCAACAAACCCCAGTATTTCAAAAATAATTTTTAATTTTATTTGTGTGTATAAACATATCCATTTTTGTAAATACAGACATCCACACGTCATAAGTTGTAACTATACTAAATTTATTGGCAATTTTGTAACATTTTCTCAGTGAGTTTCTTCGTAAGACTATAAAGCCAAAGTACCTAAAATTTAATAAAATATTAGATTACTTAGAATATTCTGCTAAATTTTTTTAAATTACTGGGTAGTTAAAAGTTTATATAAAAGATGCTCCAGTTGTATTCGCCAAGTAATTTGTACTGTTATGTGCTATTTGCTAAGAAAAGAAAAAAGCTTTTGTGATATTTTAAAGTAATATTTGTTTTAATTCAGATTAATTAAACATTAAATCAGTTAATCTTCAAATAAAGTTTCAGAAAGCTATATCTTATTTTTGTAAAATTTTTAATAAATAGAAGTATGTTGTGCTGACAGATTTGTCAATATGAGCAATTTTACCGAGGAAAAAAAAAAAAAAAAAAAAAAAAAAAAAAAAAAATTTACAATCAATTTAAATTTGGTTTGAGATACAGTAAAGCATTTTCTTTATTGGAAATACTAAATTTAATTTATTAGCATCAAATATAAAAAGCATCAAGAAAGATTTTTAAAATGCACTTTAAACCTTAGGTAATCCTTTTGCTTTTTTTCGTAGATAGATAGATATGTATGTATGTATGTATGCGCATGCTGACAATTGGATTTTCTATACAATTTCTGCATCAATAACCAAATTCTTCTTCAGCAATATCCAAAGTTATATAAAAAAAATTTAATCACCATCTCTGTATAAAAACCCATTTTGAAGCTCACTCTTCATCTAAAATTCAATCCATGTTGCTAAAGACACAAATTGCATAAACCTTACAAAAGAAAAAAAAAAAAAAAGAAATACTTCTGATAGGCATAAAGTTTTTCTACCCCACTAGACACATTTTTGAATTCTACTTTCACTTTCTCCTTAAAACTTCCAGAAATTGTTTTGTCAAAATTATGAAGAGATGGTCTTATCTAAAATCATTTTTAATATTCTGATTGAATAAATAGTATTTACAAAAGGTTGAATACTGATTAAAAAAAAAAAAAAAGACAAACAAGAAAAAAAAAAAAAAAAAAAAAAAAAACAAAAACAAAAAAAAAAAACTACTTTGCATTTAAAAATCTTACCCTGCCTTACCATTTATACTCCAGCTGGTTCAAATGTACATTCTCTGCAGTTACCTGAAATCAACACAGTCAAAGAAAGTGGGAGGGAAGGGTACCAGGGCAAATAAAAACAAAGTGGAGGTAGATGGGAGAGGGGGGGATAAATAATACGTATAGAATCCAATACATGTGTGGACACTATAAGGACTTCTCTGTATGTTTGATATGTGAAGATAGGGTCTAAGCAAAGCAAATGAATAACTTCAAGAGATACACACGCACACACAATAAGTTAATAACTTTAAAAAAAAAAAAAATTATAATTCAAAATCCCCTGCAACTGTGAATAGAGCATCAATCAATAGAGAAAAAGCTGCAACTCGCAATTGCACTTAAAGGTCAGCCTGATACCCAGGTGCCCCGAAAGGAAGTGCTAAAGAAATTGGACAGTTTTTTTGACTTTTGATTTCTATCCGTACAATACAACACATACATTTCAACTTCAAACCAACCTTGTTTTCACAATCTCCCCATCTGAAGTTGCAGAGTGCGACAGAGAAGTATATATCAATTTTAGACATTATTTCTTATTAAATATCAGCAATTAAAACAGTTGTATTTCTATTTACATAATCAGTAAGAAAAAAAATGTTATTTACTATTTTCGATCATCTGCTTCTCCACCTTCAAGGAGAAATAGTGAACAAATTTTCCGTTTCTTTATTGTATTCCATTGTTATTCAAGTATATCAAAATAACTGGCTATCAACAGTAGAAATAAATACAATTTTAAGCTAAAGAATAAAAAAAGGTTAAATTTTGCCTGTATGTCAGATCTCTTGAAAATCAACTATTATCAATTTTTTTTGTTCTTTTCTTAGTTTATAGTATAAAAAACTAAGAAAAGAACAAAAAAAAAAAAAATTGATAATGCATTCATTATTTAAATTTAAGAATTATTTTCTCTTTTCATTTTTGGAAAAATAAAATTCAATACAAACTAAAATGCTCACATGTACTAGTAAATCATTTAAACATATGGCTAGCTCTTTTAACTTGTCTTATTTAAAAAATAAAAAAATATCCAAATTTTTCTGATTGAGAGATAAATGCCAAATCCATTTTAGTGGAAATGAGATTCCAATGAATATGAGAAATCAAAAGTAATTTACCAGTAAAAAAGAAAGAATTACTAACAATACCAATATTATAAATTAGTGAAATATAAAAGATTTTTTCGGTCATGTGAATAGCGAATGCCATTCTTATTTCAGCAGTAACTACTAAAAAGAGTCAGTAGTAAAACGATCGTTTCTTGCTAATCTTTATTTGCTCCAATCCAACTACAAACAAAACAATTCATTTATTCAGTGTCGCATGTCATGGTTTATCTTCACCATTTTTAACAGACTGATGATGCTTCATCTTTTAGAGATGCAAACAATACACGATATGAAAACAAAAGGCAAAGAATAAATAATCTTTTTTAAATTAAGATTTTTTTGTTTACAGAAAATATAAAAATACAGAAAAAAATTGTTTATTATTATTTTGAACTTTGGTTTTCTAATTAAAATCAATAATAATAATTATTAGCTATTTTTATAATAAACAGGCTTTTTTTTTTTTTTTTTTACACCAAGAACAGTGCATTTTTTTTAAATTGGTCACTAGGGTTACCAAACAAAATTTATCAATGTTTTTTGATGTTTTTTTAAGATTCCATTTTTAAAATTGAAATAATCATAAATCAAATGTAATTTGAACATTACTTTCTGTTCAACTTATTAATCTTCCTAAATAAGTAAATACTCATTAATTTACAATATGCTTTCTGATTGATTTATTTAATAATTTAAATTTAGTTTTAGTAACAAAAATAAGGATATAAAATTGTAATGTAAATCAATTTTTGATACCTATATTCAAGAAAAACTTCAATGAGCAAGAGTATAACGAAATTAATTTGTTTATATTCCCCTTTTTATACTAAAAAATAAAGGAAAAATCTGACTTAAATTCTTTTAACAAAATGACGTAAATTTTTTTTTTACGGTTAGTGTTGTTGATCTTCCCTCCATTTCAATCTTACAACAAAAAAGACATTTTGTTGGCTATCCAGTCTTTCTTTCGCATCAAGACAAAAGAAAACAGAAATATGATCATATAAGCCTATTTTTCTTCAGCAGCTATTAATCCTTAAATTATTCGTGAAAATTTAAAAAAAAAAAAGGGTACATCTTATTTACTTCCTTCATCATAAAGTGATTTTTCCTTTATTTTTGTTTTTTCTACATTTTTTTTAATCCTCCATGATGAGTCGAGCCAAGTTCTGCTTGTCGGCTTCACTAAAATGTCGAATGTTCATTTTAACTGGATAATACGACGGATTCAGAAATAAGCTAGATTATACACTAAGCTGATAAATACAGGAGAAGGAAGAATACAAGGACTTAAATCAATCTTTCTTTATAAAAAAAAAAAAAAAAAATTAAAAAAATAGTTGGATCGGAAGACCAATGCATTTTTAATTTTAATGGAAGATCAGACACACAAAAGAACATCATTCAGTCCACACATAAGTAAGCGAATTTTTTATATATAAATTCGATTACACACACACACATATATATATACACACAAACAAACCCTCTGTTTGTCACCAAAATCTAGGAAAGCATACAAAATATAGTTATATAAATTAAAGAGAAAATCATTTCTAGTCACTAGTGAAGAAGAAAAAAAAGGAAGAATCCATTTTTCATCTTAAACCTGCTTTAATATCATTTATTTTGAAGACCCCCACAACGCATAAAACATACGCACGAGAGAAGTACAGTCTGTATATTTTTACATAAGACAACACATAAAAATAAGAATAACTTTAAACAAAAAAAAATGTATCAATAGAAGGGATTAGAATTTCAAAAATTCGAAAATTTAAATCGAAACCTTTTAAGTAATCATCCTGGGGTTAGCACAGACCTGTCTATCATGACGTTCTCGTCGCCCATCCATGGAATCAGGTGCTTTTCAGCTTCAATAAGCGCCGCTTTCTCATCGTAAGGGAAAAGCTTGCAAGCATAACCAAACACAAGTAATTCCTCCTGTTCCTTTTTCTTTTCGCCATCGTCAACAGCGGCTGCCGTGAGCCACGGGGTAGCCATGATGTCGCCTCCAACTTTACTCTTGCTCATAATGGCGGCTGACGGATGTGAGAAGTGAAATGGGACGTTACTATTGGCTGAGAACAGTCAAGGGGTGGCAGCTTAGTCCAAACTACTAAACAAGGTAAATAACGTAAATGCAGAATTTAACATTTATTTGATATTAAAAAAAAATGAAATTTACTATACTCTTTGACTAGGATAGTTACATTGCTGAGATAGTTGATAGATATATTTTAATTCAGGCTTTAAAAAAAAACATTTTCTTAAAGAGGGAATAAAAACTTGCCCCAATGTAAGACAATTTTCCCAAACATATTGAAACTATGAAATAAATTCTTTTATTTTTATTATTGTAAAAATTTATGTGAGAAAAAAAAAATTCTCTGCTCCTTACCAAGGACATTATTACCTGATGTGGTGTTCAGATGTGACTTTTCTGATAAGCTTTGTTTCTGAGCATGATTATGTTGATGCTGAGTCTGGCTCAGGGTAATACAAAAAGAAATCCTTGAAAAAAAAAATTGAGAAGGAACCTCATCCTCTGGAGTATTTTCCAACAATCAGGAGAATGGAATTTGAAAACAGTAACAATTTTAAAACATAGTTTTGTGAGCCTGTCCACACAAATTCAAGCAAGGCTGTTGAGTGGTTAAAACAATATTTATTCTCAATATGGCTGAGGGAATATTCAGGACAAATAGGCTCAAGCAGATCAATTAATATTTTCAGCTTGAGGAGAAGAGGACTTTAGACTTCAGGATAGCACATGGCCAACAAACAACTCTGAGCAACAAACAAAATTTAATGCAGACAATTTTATACATGTGAAACAAACTCAACAGGCTTTTCTTAATAATATAGGGCAATACATTTGCTGTGACCATAATTTTACAAAGCTGTACCAGCTTTTAACAAGTTTACCCTAACAACTTTCATCTGGTACTCCTCATTCAAAACCAGAGCGTTCTGCCACTATGTTGACTAATCAATCCTAAACAGGTGAAAACATTAAAAACACCTTGTGAACTTTCACCGTCTCTCTCTACCAAGGACACTGTTTTTAACTTTATCAATTAAGTCAATATTTTCTTAAGAACATTTTTCTCTACTTAGCTTAATTTTTATTACATGCTCAAAAAAATATCTTTTTCTTTTCACATAAATCACTGTAAATAAACAAATTCTTATTTGTTACAATTTTACACTGAGTAAGTGTCCTTATTTTACTATGTGCCTAAAGAGTTAATGAATTGATAATTTCTATTTTTTTTCTATATAGGAAAGTCCCCATATATTTTAATGAATAGCATTTAGCAATATAAATGAAATAACCTTTCTTTTTTTTTTAATTGTGATCTTGTTTTATCACAATTGATAAAATCCAAGAATAATTCAAATGGAAAAAGGAAATTTCTATTACAGTAGAAAGGGCACACAGGAGCCTGCAAAGAATTTCTTGAAATGTTAAGAAAGCTTGGCCTACATGGAAAAGATCTTCAAATAATACGTAACATGTATGGGAAACAAGCAGTTTGGATGCATATAGGGAATAAGTTAAGTGAATACATAAAAGTAGAAAGAAGTGTATGACAAGTATGTAATTTTCTAATGAATCTATTTAACATGTACAGTGAGATGATTTTTAAGCAAGGTAGATATTCTTCTTTTGTAATTGCATTGATATTTGACTGTGGCTATAAACTGTTTTCAAATTTTGTTTTTAATCATTTCATCCCAAGCAAGGCAAAAAAGCCATTAAGATACTTAGGGTTACTGAGTGTGAGATAATATGAGAAAAAGAAAAGATTAAGGAAAAAAAGCAATAAAAAAACAAAAATTAAGAATACACAAGATAACAATTAATAATGCATTTAAATCTTTTGAAGATCAAAGTTGACTGGAAAGCAAGAAGCTGGAAGTGAGTTCCACAAGTGAGAAGTGTGAGAAAATAAACTGTTAGCATACAACTAATGGTTACTTTTAACGATTTCAACTATAAAATGATGAGAGCTCACTACCAACTTAGTAGTACACTTAAATTCATAAAGTCTAGGTACCAAAGTGGAATGTTCATTAGAACAATTACTATGAAAATATTTATAGAAAAGACACAGGGAAGATACATTATGGTGGTGGGAAATTGACTAAAGCCAAGAGAACAATATGCATTGCAAATCTTTGAAAAGTTATATCTTACCTCCTTATCAAATCTATGCAAATATATTCACATAGTTCATGGTAAATACCTACCTATTGCATATATAATAAATAATAGCTGGCCACTCATATTCACGGATACCTGTCTACTAGGGTGGCTAGCCAATCCTTATTGCAGACGCTCTCACAGGCACATTTTGTGTTAGTTCAATACCCACAGAGCCAACCTGTGGTTTATACTGCAAATATGCTGAGCAGACCTTAGTTACAGTTTCTGGGAGAGAGCATGTTATCTAGCATGATCAACAATCCGAACAACGCTAGCACATTCAAACCCACAGTCATGATGACTTGTAACTTCGTGCTAGCGCAGCTATTGTTGGCCCCAAGTGTTCCATCTACCCAATTTAACTCACAAGGCTTGGGTCAACCCATGATATGGTTTTCAGTGACTTTCCAAAGGTGCCACATGTTTGGATTGTCCCCTCCAGACCAATAATGTCAGGAAGTCTCCCTCCTGACAAATCAACCGTTGTGAGATTGAACCTGGAACTCATGGTCAGAAAGCGAACATTCTAACCACTCAGTCATGTGCCCATATATACAGAACATAGAATAGGTGGTGCAGTTGAAACAGTAGCTATATGTGAAAATCTCAAATTCAGAAATTAAATTGATAAAATTTGGTCTCTGTGCATAAGAATTACCACATATCTTCCAGCAAGAACAATTAAGACTTTTGATAACCCAGAATATCATGCATGATCTTGTTTGGGTGCTTAATAATGAGAATTTTTATTCCAACTGCTAGTTACCATTAAAATCTTTTGTTCCTGCATGTTACTTACATAATCTGAGATCTCATTCTATAAAACACAACATATCAACCATTAAAATATTTCACTGTTCATTTATTTATTTATTGCTGGGTCCATTTTAACATAAAAGACTGAACTTTAAATACACTGAATATTTACCAAAAAATTATATTGAAGTAAAATAAGACATTATTACATAATCATCGTTAACACGAAGCAATCCTAGGCAGGTCAGGGATTTTAAAATAAATTTAGTACTACCATCCATGAAGAATAAAAGTCTTGCATAAAACTTTGATTGGTGACTTTTATGTTTAGTGACCAACCAAACTAACCAAGCAGTCCATTATTGTCAGATGATACTCAGAGAGAAGATAGTCACTACCAAGTAACACTCCTCGCTCTCTAAGATATCATGAAAAACAAACCATGACATCTTGAGGAACCAACTCACAATCATTTCGCTTGTTCATTTGTTAAACAGTCTTGATAGAACGTTCTGTAGCATTTTTTTGTTTGTTTTTTTTTTTAGTTAGCGTCTTTTAATTAATTCAAGGGAAATAATCATTGTGCTGGGTGGTTGTATTAACTCCCTTATCTTGATTTGATCTTATTCGGATAGAGATTTTTTGCTACTTTTTAAAAATTAAAAACTAGACAAAAGTAAGTTTTAGAAAATTATTTTTTAATAAGTAAAAGATAAGTATTTCTTTTCGTTTTATTGTTTTATTATTATATGTAAATAAATTTTTCCGTATCTCTTCGATTGTAGTCGTCGAGTGACGTCATCTACCATGCAGCTGGTGTCGGAAGAAATAAACAGGAGACGATAGAGGGACGTCAAGGAAGAAGGAAAAATACGTTCAGCAGTACTGGTAGATTAAGAAAAAGTGGGAATAGAAAGATTTGAAAAGGAGTTTTCAAAAGAGGAGGAGGAGGATTTGGGCGTGAGATAAAAATGGTTTACGAAGCCGAAATTTGTATAACGAGCAATTTGCGAAGGTCACTGGCGGAATCGTTAAGTTGCGATCGCCTCGAGAGATCGGCAAAGACTGAATTACGGAAATTGCTTCTTGATGATTATACTGAATCTTCCAACAAGTCCACAGTTGTACCCATACGATTAGTGAAAGCCGTCCACAAAGCTCTAAACCAAGGTAAATATTATTAAACAACACAGTCAAAATATCTCCAATAATCATCACAAAATAACCTATTTATTGAGTCGATCAATCAGTCAATTATTGACTCGGTAACAAATTCAAAACAAAATGTGTTTAAAAAAAACAAAAAACACCTTCCACCTGTAAATAATACACCACAGAACAAAAAACTATTACTCAATCAATTGATTGACTTACTTCTGCAATTACACGTGATGAATTGAATTCACACTTTTTTGTTTTATTTTTATACGACATCCAAAATCTTACATTTTATTTTTATTTTTCGTTGTTTATCTTTTTATATCTGAGCTTTGGCCAACAAAGTTAGTAGAAATTTAAAAAAAAAAACCCCTCTATCTTCAGTTATTTTAGAACATAATTCATATCATTTGTGCAAATAAAATTTAGGAGGTGTGTCTCTCGCATTCTAAATTATCCAGTTCGTCAAAATCCGCCTCTCTTTTCTGATCGTAGGTGACTGTTATCGCTCCTGCAACTGCAGTTGTTTAAAGACAGAAAAACGCCTATAATAACATTATAATTATTTTGTTATTCTTGTGGTACCTAAAATATACCCCTTTTTGGTACCTAGAAGAGGCACCATTTTTAAACTTTGATGTGCATTACGTCGCCTGACTGGGTGAAAGAAAGTGTGAGCTAATCACGTGCTTTTTGTTTCCTGTAGTAAAAACGAAATTGGATCCTTAGATAAATAAATATAAATTTAGATGGAACACTATTACTAATAGAGTAAGTTTTATTTATTTCCTGATCATCATCATTGTAATCATGCCTAAGTTAGGCAAAGCTGAATTTAGCGTGACCACATTTTTTGCTTCTTGTCACCCTAATGACAAATGTGGAGCCAATGGTTTACCACTGACCCCAAATTCTATTAAAATCTTGGGCAAGTTCCAACTGCTGTCTACTCTGGAACACCCCAACCTATGCAAATATATTCACATGGTTCGTGGTAAACATGAACGTCTGATTGTGGTCGCAGAGCACTACAAGAGAAACCTCACACAATCAATAAAAGACAGATTGTTCTCTACAGAAACTGAACTTTTAAATTTGGCTTATGGCCTTCTGGAAGGTTTGAATTATCTGAGTGAGCGAAATATTACCGTTCGGAACCTATGCCCAGACTATATTCTTTTTGATACAGAAAACAATGTGAAAATTTCTAAATATGGCATGAACTATATGACTGAATGTGGTCAAGATGTTGCTTATCCTCTGGGCTTAGCTCGTTTTATGGCCCCAGAAGTCATTTGTTCTGGTCCAGTTGTAGTAGACGAATATAGCAATGCAGTAATTCAGCCTCATTTGGGTCCAAAAGTGGACATTTGGTCACTAGGCTTAATTCTTTTAGAAGCCTACACAGGCTGTCAGATTTGGTCAACATTGTCCCTTCAGCAAAAAATACATAAGGTACTTAATTTTATTACCACAACCTATGAACCACTGGACATAATTTCCAAAGAAAACAATCTAGAAGATGCATTGAAAAATCTGTCCGAAGATGCCATTGATGTGTTAAAACAATGCTTAACTGTATCTCCTCAAAATCGCATGTCTGCTTCAGATTTGCTCCGTCACAAAATCTTTGCAGGTAAATGTCCTAGAAAAGTGGCACACATGAATGGAGTTCAGTTATTTTTTGCCAAGACTAATTTAAAAGATTTGGAACTGCCCACAGCCAATGAATTAGCATTAATAAAAAATAATGACCATTTATTCCACCGCTCAATGGAAGAAGTTTATTATCTATGGAGGTTAGCTGGAGGAGACCTTGAGTCTGTTCTTAAGCGAGCTGGTATGATCAAATCACGGCCGCCTATAACCCTGCTACCTTGTTTTGTCTTGGCCAGTGGGGAATGGTTTGGCCAAAAGAGGGATCAGTCAGAACTCTTGGACAACACTGTGATTGTGTTATCTCAAGAACAGCTTAGAAACAGACTGAAACATGTCGGAGAGGCTGCCTATTATCCATTACTTGAAGATGAGAAAGAAACTTTACGTGGACTGCCTACATCCCCCAGCAGTGGTGACCTTTCCCAAACGGCAACACTTCCTCTTGTTATCCGTGAAAAAGATGTTGAGTATCAGTTTCATCGAATAATTCTCTACGAACGTCTGCTACAGGGCTATCCTTTCAAGAAGGCTCATATCTGGCGAGAGGCTAGGATAGACACCCCTCCACTATACAGAGCTCAAGTGTGGGCTGCTCTCCTCGAAGTTGAGGGAGATATAACTGCACGCTATGATTCTATAGACAAAGAGACGGCATCTCCTACTGACCGCCAAATTGAAGTTGATATACCTCGTTGCCATCAGTATCATGAACTACTTTCATCTCCAGAAGCACACCACAAATTTAAGAGGATACTTAAAGCCTGGGTTATTAGTCATCCTGAGTATGTTTATTGGCAAGGACTTGACTCACTCTGTGCACCTTTTCTTGCTCTAAACTTCAACAATGAAGCCCTGGCATTTGCCTGCCTTGATGCTTTCATACCAAAATACCTCAACAAATTTTTCTTGAAGGATAACTCACCTGTAATTCAAGAATATTTGGCTGTATTCTCACACCTCATCGCTTATCATGATCCTGTATTGAGCAACCATCTTGATAACATTGGCTTCATTCCAGATTTGTATGCTATTCCTTGGTTCCTTACTATGTATGCCCATGTATTTCCCCTTCACAAGATTGTGCATCTGTGGGACACACTTTTACTCGGCAACTCTTCTTTCCCGCTTTGCATTGGTGTGGCTATTCTTCATCAACTTCGAGATCAGCTCTTGGCTTTCGGCTTCAATGACTGTATCTTACTTTTCTCTGACATGCCAGAGATTGATATTGAAAGGTGTGTGCAGGACTCCATCAAGATATTTTGCAGCACACCAAAAAGCACCACCTTTCGACAGCATGCACGTCCTTCTAAAAGAAACTCACGGACTGATATCCGACCTAATGTGTCTTACTATTCGAGAGATTACAATGAGCAGCCTGTTAATGACCTTTCCAAAGACTCTGTCACAATAGAAGAACTAAAAGTTGACAAATGTCCTCGAATATCAGCAGAAGATTTGATTGAGTTGGGAGAACTGACAGGGCCCTCGGTTACACGAAGTCCTACCAAAAAGTCGCAAAATAGCAAACCAAAGCTCCTTGTACTAGACATCCGGTCCCCTGAAGAGTTTAAGCGGGGTACAGTGCCAGGGGGTATCAACATTCCATTTCAGTCAGCATTTAATGCTGATGGGACACTTGCATCAGCACAAGTAGCACAGACACTGACCAATCATAGGCTACAAGTTAAGGTAGTCGTTGGTTCAACAGTCAAAATGATGTCAGACTTTGCCAACAATCTTGTTTCTCTTGGCTGCTTCCATGTTTGCATATTGCATCGTGGGATTGATGTTCTGAGATCCACAGGTCTCTTGACTGTGCCTCCTGCTGATATTTGAATTTGGTCTCTTCACACCCCCATCCATCCAATCTCTCTCACTCACACACACACACACACACATACTCACACATACACAGAGGGTGCCTAGGATATTATGATGGTTAGCAATCACATCTCATCTACTACAGAGGAAGCCATTTGTTTTAATCATGTGTAATATTATCAAATGGTTATTACCAAATCCAGTCAGTCAAACATTTTAATTAAAATAAATTAAAGTTAATAATTTCAAGTCAATAAATTTCATATTATTTTTTTATAAATTAACATGGAAAAAGCAGAAATAAATGAACATTTCTTTCAAATTGTAGATAAATATGAAATCTGTATATATATATATATACATACATACATATAATATATACACACACAATCTAACAAAGATTCTATTTCACTAAAAATAGTGTTGACCAGGATAAAGTTAACAAACGAGATAAGTAGACACACACACACACATACATACACACACACACACACACACACACACACACACACACACACACACACACACACACACACATATATATATATATATGTATATATACACACACGTTATCTTTATCCTCTTGCCCCATAAATATAGCAACTATATAGGCAGAGAAACCTGTTTATTATAATTACAGATAGTACTGTTATCATAATTATTTGATCCCAAACACCTTTATTTAAAATAAAAATCATCTGCTGATGATAACAAAAGTTCCAATTATTGTTATCAAAATCTTCAAGTAAGCTGTATTTAAAAATTAGCATCATAACAGCAGAAGCACATAAGAAATGTAAAACTTTCTCTTCATTTTTTGTGTCAAACAATAATTTTAATGCAATCAAATTTGTATTAATTAATTTATAAAGTTGAATGTTAATTGTTTCTTTATTTTTTTTTTCAAAATCTCTCTTGCTTAATGTTAACAGTCAGTTATTGATTTAGAAAATTTTTTCTCTAAATGATCACAATATGTGGCTTCCTCTGTTTTGCTAATGTTGCTAAATTCAATCCTCACTAGGTACCTCATGATTATAGCTTTGTTTAATAAATACCCATGATTAACCCTTTCAACATTACTGACTCTTGTTCAGCTATCATATAACACTACTTTTATATAAACATCTTGTAAGTAACATTGTATTAAGAGAGAAGAGATTTAATTTTTATATAAGAACCAAGAAAAGGCCAAACTTATTAACTATTATAATTTCATAATTATAATATTTATTTTCTTTTTGATATTCTTTTTCTTGAAAATTACCTTAAGGTAAAAAAAGTGATTTTTTTATTTTATTTTTTTTTTTATTTTATTTATTGATTTTTTTTATAGCTGAGAAATAGATTGCTCTTTTTCATTATATAGCAATTTCAATTTGTGGCAAGAGTGCAGAATATATTTTCTAGTTATAAGTTAGCAGAGACAAAAGGATTTTCAATATCTGTCTATATTTCTGAGATGAGGTATTATATACACTATTTACATTATTCGGACTATTGTCCTCATCTTTGTCACCATATTTATTACAACGTTTCAGCCGTTGTACGCTCCGGCCTTTTTCAGGTGGTTGGAATGTCGAACTGAACTCCTTATTCCGCTCACTGGGGTAGACTGTTCTAGTTCCACATGCCATGTTTAATGGATGTCAGTTATCAGTTATCTCCTATTAATTCCTCTCTCCAAGTTCTCCACTGCCTTAACCGGGTATTGAACTCACACTCTTTGGGTCCTGTCACCTGGATCTAACCAATGCCTTTATCCACTGTGCGATGTATCCTCAAGGTGTTGGTTAGATCCAGTGACAGGACCTAAAGAGTGTGAGTTCAATAAAACATGGCACATGGAACTAGAACAGTCTACCCCAGCGAGTGAAATAAAGGGTTCAGTTCGACATTCCAGCCACCTGAAGAAGGCCAAAGCATTCAACAGCCGAAACGTTGTAATAAATATGGCGGAAAAGGATTTTCGTTACTATTATTTAAATTGGAATGATGTTAATCACTTTTCTTTCTCTTGATTCACAATATTTCCTGCTATATAATATATACACTATAATTTGGCTAGGAATATTTAGGAAAAAAACTAACATTGTGTATGTTATGTAATTGTTTTTTTTTTATATCTTAACATTAGCTAATGATTAAAAATCATTTATAATCATATATATTTCATTCTAGAATCATACCCAAACCTAACCTATTGAGATATATGATACAGTGATTAAAATTTTTTTTTTTTAGTGCACCTCATATAGCAAGAAAAATAATATATATAGACTTAACCCATCAATGCCCATCATAAAGTCCAGTATTAATTATAAGTTTCTAAAAGAAAACCTGGTGTTAATGATGTTTATAAAATTCTAGTATTAAGTATTGGTTTCTCTCTATATCCTATTAATGCCCATCATCTCAAAAACTGGACAGCACTCATTAATGGGTTAATATCTGTAAATGTTAATATAATTTAAACATTTTTTTTAATCCAATGTAGTTTTTTTCTGCAAATATAGATAAATATATTCATTCTGTAATTTTGACTCAGGCCTATAACATTATCTAAGACTTGACATATCTCAGCTTTCTTATAATGTAGCAATTTTAAATGCAAAATTAAGACTTAGTTTCATACATTTGAATGAAAGTTAAGAACCACCAGTTAGCAAATAAACTTTTACTTTCCTGAAATATACCAAAGTTAACTTGTTTAATAAGCATTTTGTACTTAAAATTTCGCTTAAATGTACTTAAAAACTGCTTTAATCAGTTAAACTATTTTGTAAAATTAGCTTGTAACTTTCTGCAGAATTAATTTTGACTGCATTTCATTGGATTCACTTTCTATTATTTAATATTCAACTGAAAATATATCTGTTTTATTTGCATTTCTCTATTTTCTTCTCTTTTTCTAGATCTTTGCTTTTTGCTCCTCTTCTTTTATTCAATACTTTTATGTGCATAAAATTTAATAGTTGCAAGGAGTAATACATCAGTATTAAAAAAAAAAGTAAGAAAAATATAAATGATTGTCCCATTAAAATGTAATAAAAATTAAAAGAAAATTTTTAATTTATTTTAAAAAAAATAATGTGGTGACAGTTCTATAAAACACAAATATTATTTAAAAAAGAATAAAAATAGTTTGCTAAATAAATTGTGGTGTAAACAGTTAAGACAATAGTGTCCTTACTTTTAGGTTTAATTTTTCTACTGTGAACTTAACATCCCATTTATCCTATGTAAAAGAAAAAAAGCTATTGCTTTCTTTTTTTTATTTTGCTTAAATAATTGAATTGGTGACAGATTTTAAACTTTTAAACTGATTTCAATATAATAAAAACCAAAGAAAATTTTCACTTTAGTTTTCAGTTTTTAAATGAGTTTAATACAGCAATATTATTTAAGAGAGAGAAAGAAAGAAAATTAGTGACTCATCCAAATAATCCCAAGCATTCAAAAAAGTAATAAATGTTTAAATTAGCATTTTCATGGTAATTTTACCTTATTCAAACAACAGGATCATGGTTTAATTGACAGTTCCTTTATTAATTTTTTTTTTTTTTATCTGAGCATTTTTTAAATAAATATTCAGAGAAAGAATCATCTGAATGCCTTTTTAGACAAGCACTCTTTTCTGAAATAATTCTCTTGTCTTTTGTTCTTTGTTATGATGTTTGGGACATTGTAAATTCAAGCCTTTCTTGAATGCGCTTTATTTTTAAAAAGCTGATCCTCATCCAGTCTGAAATCTAGCAATGTTTTTTCTTTTTTAATCAATGGCTTCCCTATATTATTGATATCTATATTTTACCTGCAATCACACTAGATGTTTGAGAAGGAATGAATATGCTCCAACAGAACAAGGTTCAACTTTAAAAAATAAAACAGACATCCAAGGAAGGCTTGAAGGCTTTCTTTCTAACAAGAAAGCAATTAATCTGAGAGAAAAACAATGTGTTATATTACATTCATTGTGAAGAGAAAAATAGATTAATTAAATATTTTAAATTTTTTAAGGAAAAGGCCTTTTTAATTTCTCAGTGAGGAGACATTTAAGAAATAAGTAGGAACAAAAGCATATGTTCCATTGTTGGTAGATAATTGCACACAATTGTTTGATGTTCAAGGTAGGCTTTGTGTATCAACATAAATTAATGAGTTTGATCTTTTTTTATCATATTAAAAATGGTGTTAGCAGGTGTTGAAAGGGTTATCAAATTATAGGCAGTCTATTTTCTGTATATTTTAGGATATTTATACTTTATACTCTATTGGCTATTACAATTTTTACAAATATTTTAATGTACTGATTACTTTTTTAAATGGATATCTTTAGGCTTGAGCTATTTTATAAGCGTCTCCACTGGTGTCGTGGGCTCTGAGTATTTAGAAGATAAGGATATGCCATAACAGCCATTAATTTTGGCTGAACTTCTGGAGAAGTTCATGGTTGGGAGAGAAATTTACTACATTTGATAGCATCTAAAACCCATGGATGTATAAAATACCTCCATTTCAGTAGAGAACATTAAGAAAAATTGTTGGATGATACATCGAATTATACTGGAACTTCATTCATGTCCTCTAGTTGGCCCAGTTCAAGGGCAGTTTCTTTTCAAGCATGTATTAAAAATTTATGAAATTCTAACATGAGGGAAAAGTTGATTTTTTGTAAGCCATCAAAGACAGTATTTTCTCAGAGAATAAAAATACCCCCCCCAATAATGTTAAACGTTTAAACCAAGAAAGATCACGTATTAGTGGGTGAGAATATCATCAGAGAGGCAAGGAGGTGGCCATTGTGGTCTTTTACCTAGTTGATTGTTACAAAGAACTTTCTAAAAGTTGTTTTTCTCTGTCTTATTTTGTTCTGTATTTCCACATTTCAACTGTCTCTCAGCTGTCCTTATATGGCATCTCCTTATCACCATTTTGTCATTCTTAAAAACTCTTGACTGGCAGTTCAGTCTGACAAACACACCTGTGGATATGAGATGATTGCTTGCCACCAAAATCTTTCCTATTTCATCCTCCTTATGCACCAAATAAAACATTTTACTTAAAGAGCCATGCCGTCTACCAAATGCTGCCATTACCCAGCCTACCACAATTGTTTCCTGTTTTGATATAGTACGGCTTCATTATTGTTGGTAGACAGATTCACCAAAGATGCTGATAATAACAAACCATATCATCTAGGTATGTCCAAAACTTTTAATCTGGGAAAAGACACTGTATTTAAAACTTGAATATTTTCTGACACAACAGGTTGGAACACATTTTCTGTTCATGACTTCCACCCACAAAGTGATTGGAAAAGCTAAAGTCATATGATGATTCATCCACACTCTGCAGAGATTGAAATTCTTTTTTATTTTCAAAATAATATTATTATTAAAGATTTATATCTGTCTTTTTTTTATTTTACTTTTGAAAAAGAATATTTTACAAAGTAATTTGGTTTGTTAAAATATTTTAACATGAAAGTCTCACTGACTGGGTTGACTGCAGATAAGTAACATTCCAGTTGTCAATTCCACATATGATGAGGTCCTGCTATATTAAATATTTTTGTTGTATTTATCCCCTCCATCCTCAGATGGAATCCAGTGGCAATATTTGTACTTATTAATCATCTGTGGTAGTACTTGGGTTTCTCGCTGTGAAACAATGGTTAGCATGCTAATTTTACAAACCATTACAGTAGTAGTGAGTTTGATCCTTACTTGGATGTCCCACACGTGGCCTTGTGCCAGACTATTCTAAGCATTGGATGCCTCATTGTGCAGCAATGATAGGATTAATGAATATTACTATTGTAGAGAGATTAATCCTCACTGGGTGCCTCACCCTTGTGGCCTTGTGCCAGACTAAGTAAAGCTTAGTAAATATCATCTGTGGTGACAAAATTTAAAATATTTATTTTTATTTATACAGACAATAAAGATTATGACTGTTGATTTCACTCTTGTATTTTGTTTACTGCCAAGTTACCATATTTGATGGCAGATTATCTCCTCTCCACATATTTACACTTAATATTACAGTTATATGGAGTTAGGCTAGGCACCAGCAATGCTTGCCTATGCTGTTCAGGTAACAGTAGTTTTATACTTCAATTTCACATCTAAGACCTGTGAGATTTTTTTTTTTTTTTTAGCCATTTTTGTCTGCTATCAAATATGGTATTTTGCCAGAGATGTTGTCTTAATTTGACAACATATTTGTAAAAATAAAGATAATGACATTTTTGCAAACAGAAAAAAAAAAAAGAATTATTATTTTGTCTTTATACTAAAAAAAAAACAAATGCAAGATCTTCAAAAAGTTAATTTTCAACTTTTCTTTCTTTAACATACTTTTCCCATTTCAAATTATAATCTATGCCTGATTAGTTTGTAAACTAAGAATGGAAAAATACAAGTAAAGAATTTTGGCTATACAAAAGCTTATCTTTAATAATTTTGAGACAAGTTATTATCATTCCAAGAGTCTTTCATTTGATTCATTCTTTTTGTTATTGCCACAATTCTTCTGACACACTCTTCTACAGACCTCTTCAAAGTGTATGCATCATCTTTATGGAAAGACCTAACCTATAAATTCCTTATTTCATGCAGATCTTTCTCAGCATTATATTTGGTTTTGTATTTACTCTTGTAATATCAACAGCAGTATTTGACTTTATTTTTAGATTTGATCTTCTGAAAAGCTGTCAAATTCTTGTAGCTTAGTGGTTAAAGCAGCTGGTATATTCAACCAAGCTTCTCTGCAGCAAAAGAGGCATGAGTTCAAATCCCACAGAGAACCTGTCCTTTGTTTATGATCCACTGCTGTCTACTCACTGCTATATAAAACCTGATAAAGGTTTTGATAAAAAAGAATTAAATAAATTCTTGTCAAAAATTTAAGAGTTACCTTTTTTTCTATAAATGCTTAATTTGTAATTTTAAAGAATTTTAGTTTTGCCTAACAGATTAATCACCAGAAATATATTTAAAAGAAAAGTACTAAAGTAGAAATTAAATCTTCCTGATTTGATTATTAGTATCCTTCATATAGGGATTAATATTGTAGGTTATTAACAAAACGTCTGGATCTGATGTCTACCATTTGTTCAGATAATATTAAGGTCATTAATTTTTATCAGTGATCTTCTTCACTTGCAACTGATTATAGTGACAAGTGTACAGTAATGACTAACGTATTTGTTCTGATACAAGTACATTCCACCTTGTTGATGTCATCATCGGTTATATTTAACGTATAATACTTAGGAAATTGTAATCTAGTTAAAAAAAAGAAAAACCATGAATTAGATAAATGTAATCTGTTTAAATTTCATGTTTAATGGGTGACAGTCATTCTAAATAATACTCTTGAGGATGATTAACGTTTGAGTAGCAGACAAATGGAAGGAAATTAGTTAATATTTTTGAACTTGCTTTGTTTCAATGACTTTTGTTTTGTTATTATTAGTTACTTTGTTCAATAAAATAACATTAGTTATACTTTGACTAGTGTTTGGAAGGCATCTTTTGCTATTCCAGTGTGCCTATATTTACAATAAAAAAAAAAAATTTAATGTTTATTAACACTATTACCAGAACTTGAAAAGAAGTTCAATTTTTCTGCCAAAATCGGAATCCTGAATAAGCCAACATAAATCCCTCTTGAAAGAACAAACAAATGTAACTGGGATAAATAATGAAGATTAAGGAAAAATAAAAATAACAAAAGCACATCTTTTTTTCCTTGTGGCCCATTTTTGGTGGCAAAAACATTCAGACCCATATAAGCACAAATAGAAATTCCATGTTACAGGAAATACATTTTACTTACAAAAGCAAAAATTGGTAGAAAATACTTATTTAAATAATTTCTTAATTATTTGCCTTAAAAAATAAAGTAAAATTAGTGTTTACATAATTTTACACCAGTGGGGAAAAATAGAATTTCAAGGCTCACCTATTTACATTGGGCCAACTCTAGACCCATTTTAAAATTTATTAATCCCATTTGTGGGCCTGAAGGCCCAAGTTGAGAATCAATGGTCTAAACCATTTCAATCTAAGTTTTGCAATCTATATATATATATA
Organism: Acanthosepion esculentum; assembly: GCA_964036315.1. Lineage (NCBI taxonomy): Eukaryota > Metazoa > Mollusca > Cephalopoda > Sepiida > Sepiidae > Acanthosepion > Acanthosepion esculentum. The sequence goes on from OZ038478.1 coordinate 10,033,500, forward strand.
TATATGTAGAAATATAGTCTTATGGTGTGCTATATTTATGGGATAAAGTGCTCAATATCAGAGATAGTGTGTGTAAATATAAAAGTGAACATAGAAGTCAACACTTAGAGGCGACAGTCTGTTTCATGCTAGATGCAATCATCGGGCCACCAATGATTGCATCTAGCATGAAACAGACTGTCACCTCTAAGTGTTGACTTCTATGTTCACTTTTATTTATATATATATATATATATATATATATATATATATATATATAAAGGGGATAATGCTTATGATTATTGAAAAATTCTTTTGAAAGTTGTTTTTGTTTTTTTTCTTCTTTAAGATAATACTTCTGAGTTCTGAAATAAGTTAAAAAAAATAATATTGTGCCGTGCCTCTACCATCAAAGGTTGATTATGGATGTAACAACATTTTTGCTGGTAATTTTGCCCATGTTCTCTTTTACCTACTCTTTTCCTCGTGTTAGGGATGAGATTTTGGTAAAATATCTAGTACAGCGGAGAGAGAAGTGGATTCATGCTTTTCCAAAGGGTATTAGTGCAAAAATAGTAGCGTTAACTGAAATTCAAACTGGGTTGGCACTCTTTACAGATAATGTCATTGTTCAAGTGACAACACATCTTTTTCTGTTGATCTTTTTTTTTTCTTGCTAAAAGTGAATTTTTTTTCTTTTTAGTCAATGTTGCTTATTTACATAAGTAAAAGTTAAATCTGTGACAAAGAGCAATACTGATAACCTACATGTATGTTTCTGACTTACCTTCAGCCTTTATCTATTAAATTCATGTGTTGTACAAAGTTCATGCTCAAAAGTATTACATATGAGATGCTGTTAATGACCAGCATAGTGTTTCGATGACCACTGGACTATGAAACCAACCAACAAGAAAATTATTAACTTCACTCTGATTATTGTGATTGCATTACAAATACTTTCACTGATGCATTTTTATAGCGTTGTTGCTTGACTATGTTGGCCTGTTTTTGGGGTGAAAAATAGGAAATTGCCATTTACTGGAAATAAATAACTATAAAGACATTGACAGAGATTTTTCATGGGTGCTGCCATTTTGCTTTCAGTCAGACAGAGTTAAACACCACCACCCAACATACTGTATAATAAAAATATATTGCAAAACAGGTTGTATAGTAAGTTACTATATGTCTCTGCCGATTTGGGAATAGCAGTAAGCACTAAGTTTGTAAAATGAACACTAGGCACCAATATTTCATGGTGTTTTGAAAATGTCTATAAACATTGATAGCAAGTAGGTAGTGTAAGTTTTATAAAGATGTATAAGTATGTGTACAGCAGTGGAAGCATTAAAAGTTGACAGATTTTGCTAAGAAATTGCTGTGACCAAGATAGTAAGAATATCATAGAAATAAGATGAAGAGCCAGTCAAGGTATTGTAATCAAAATATGTTTATATTCTCTATAACCATATAGATTCAGGTCCTCTTGTCTGACCTCTGATGTTCCAGAATAAGGTCATATTAGCCATTTAGTTGGTTTATCATTATGAGAGGCTAGATTAGACAGGAAATGCTTCTGTCCTGCTTATACAACTACAATCTTTTAAGTACTTTTAAGATTGTTAAAAATGTAAATAGTAGATGCGAATAAAATCTTTTTATCAGATTAAAAAAAATAGTTGCATTGCAGGACCATGGACTAATAAAACCAAACGTGAACAAAAACTTTTAATCAAATTTCAGACATGTTAACTGACACGATTTGCAATTGAAATAATTTTCTTCATCAATCAATAAAAATTAATGATAATCTATACTGTAATATAAAATGTGTTCTTTTTTATATTTATTGGTCATGAAAACTGATCTCCCTTACTTCCACATGATACACGCTCACAGGACACATTACTCAATGCAATAAGAAAACATGCTTTGTTACCATAACACCGGAATATCTCATTAGTAAGAACATTGTCAACTTTCTTTTGACATCTTTACTTTTAATGATAAAAAATGATTAGAAATCTTTCTATAAATTTTTGTATAGATAAAATTCTTACTCATGCAGAAAGTATAATCAATGCAATTGCAAAATCACTTAAATATTGCTGACAGTTTTTTTTATGATAAGGGTAAACTACGGGGTGCCTAGTAAAAAAGCAGCAAATACACCAGCTCTAATTGGTCCATCTCAGTGGCCCTCAAAAAGCCCAGATCTGAATGTTATGGATGACTGTATCTGGAGTATACTTCTAACTCATTTGCAAAACCGTTGTTGTGACATCGTCAGTATTGACTCATTGAAGTGGACTTAACCAAATCTTGGAATTAAATTCCTCTTGACACAAAGTTGCTGCCTCCTGGTTAGCATGCTTACAATTTTGTGTTGAACATTCAGGCAAATATTTCAAACATCTACGATGATTGTTCAATTTGTGCATGACTCATGGTAGTTAAATAAATTTCTTTTTGAATTTACCTTTTTTTTTTTTTACTGGGCACCCTGTAGTTTTCTATAATGATATAATCTATTGGTGTTGTATTACGTATAGACACTCAAACATAAGTTAGGAGTTATGAACTGGATGCGATAAGCTGTTTGTTATATCAGCATATTAGAGGTTTATCTTTGTCTGCCTTTGCACAGGAAGCCTACTTGCACTTGGCATGGACAGAATAGCCTGGGTGATTCATCTTTGTGATATTCACTCTATAAACCAACCAACCAAAGTAGATTTAATTTGTTTGTAAAAGACACTGTTTATTACTGGTTATTTTGCCCTCTGACCAAATTCCTATTTTCTATTCTGCAGATTGTAAATGTAGAGGAGAAAATAGCCAGAAAATAACTTGAAAAACAGCCAGTTTTAAACTAATTCTGGATTATTAACTGAGTAATTGTGCATTCTAACCATTTGGAACAGACCGACAAGATATCTTAATGGCTGTTCCTATGAAGACAAATCATGCATTGATTTCAGAGGGACTTTGTGATATTGTTGCAAATTCTTGTCTTCTTTCTATGGCAGTTAATTGGATAGTGATTTATAATAATTTAGACAGTGATGAAGGTAGAGAAAGCAATGACTATCTTGGAGCAGCTGATGAATTATTTCATTGACATTGATAGTATATTAATGGGAGCTTCAGGAAGGTGGGGAAAGCTAAAATTTAGAACTTAACATTCCCACTGCTGTCTATATACATCTTTATAAAACTTACTTTGTCTGCTGTCCATATGTATATATACTTTTTGAAGACACCCTGAAACAATTCCTGGGGAATTAATGAATTCTGTTTTTAATCTGACATTTCTTATTACTTAACCTTTATAATTGTGTATGTGACTTCATTTGCTGTACAAAAAGTTTATCCTGCCACTGAAAGTGATTCTGAACAAAATGTGTTTGAATTTCATAGATGTGTTGTCATATCCAGCTATGGCAACAGGAAACAACTTTGAGTTAATAGTAAGGATTCTGCAATTGAAAGGCTTTAAGGAAGAATGCAGTGGAAAGGGAAGTAATGTTAATAATGCAGAGTGCTCATGGTTAAAATGTTATATTTAGTATTAAGACCGTCAAATGCACAGGATGATAGATATAGATTGATACTGTTTAACAGGTTTGTCTTCACAAACATTTGTATCAACTAGGCATAACATTTAAAGTAGTAAAGAACATCATGAAATGTCGATCACTAGAATTTGTGTTATAAACTAAATAGTACTTAGTGCTATTTCTAAACTAATGTAGACATATAGTAGCATACAGTACAATTTTTTGTGATGCATTTTATTGTGTGTCATTTAGCTTAGTATGTATTGCAGTGCATCCAATAAAAATGAAAGTGGCAGCACCCACAAGAAATTGCCATCAGTATCTTCATAGTCATTTATTTCCAGTAAATGACAAATTCCTATTTTTTCCAAAATGGGCCAGTACAGTCAGGCAACAATGCCATTGTGTTTAGTATAGGGTATACTGCTTATATCGCCTGTACTTCTTTCTCTTTCTATAATAAGTGGCAGGTGTTGATACATTTGTATAGGTGTGATGTCCATTTCATCAAATCATGGTCGATGCGCACACACACACACACACACCTCTAAGCCTCAAACCAGATTTTCTGTTACAGCTGCAGCATCACGAACACACTTCGTACGAGGTACGCCATGCTCAGAGTCACTACAGCAGCAGTGAAAGTGTTAAATATCTAATAACTAAAATGTCCAAAAAAATAAAATATCCCTGTTCCAAGTATTTAATTTGTTGATTTTATTTTTGCTTTGTTTTGTTTACTTATCCAATTATTATAAGTGTTCATAATTGCAGATATTTGGGCATTAATTTATTCAGATATGTGCACTACAGTTCAAAAGTTTGAGTCACCCTTGTCAAGTTTTTAAATTGGCCCCAAAAGTAGTTGATTTGTACTTTGAATAAGAGAAAACTATTGTACATGGTTAATAAAAGTAAGACATGATTTTTTTATTAGAAATTTTATGACAAAAAAGAAAAAAAGCATCTGTCTATATTTCTGCGATGAGGTATTATAGACATTATTTACATTATTCGGACTATTGTCCTCATCTTTGTCGCCATGTTTATCACAATGTTTCGGCCGTTGTACACTTCGGCCTTCTTCAGGTGGTTGGAATGTTGAACTGAACCCTTTATTTTGCTCACTGGGGTAGACTGTTTTAGTTCCACATGCCATGTCTGATGGATGTCACTTATCTTCTGTTAATTCTCCTCTCAAAGTTCTTCACCAGGTATTGAACTCACACTCTTTGTGTCCTATCATTGGATCTAACTAATGCCTTTATCCACTGTGCCATGTGTCCTTGAACTAGAACAGTCTACTCCAGTGAGCAAAATAAATGGTTCAGTTCGACATTCCAACCACCTGAAGATAGCCGGAGCATACAATGGCCAAAACGTGATAAATATGGCGACAAAGATGAGGACAATAGTCCAAATAATATAAATAGTGAGGAAAAAAAAACATTTGATGATTAATTTTTGTTCTTGTCAATATATTCTCTTTTAGCCTTGATTACTGCAGCACAAATTTTTTGGTATTTGTTGCAAAACTTTTCTCAAAGTATAAGTTTGATAATTGATTCCATTCTGTTTTTCAATGACTCTGAGAGCTCTGTTTCATTTTTTTTTTTTTTTTTTTTCACTCTTCTGGGCAATTTGATGAGGACTTCAGTAAAAATAATTTGAAGAGTATTATTAATAAAAAATATAATTGCAATTATATTTATAAGGTTTGAGGAATCTGACCATGAAAAAAAAAATTACCCTAACACTCAGTATCATTCCAAAGTAGTCCCTATGAACACTGGCTCCCAAAGTGTGTCTTATGTTTGGTTCAGATGTGATATTCTAAATCAGTGAATTTTGGAGAGAGCACTATGTATACATTTATAAATATATAGTCTCTGCAGCTTGTAATGTTATTCCATTTTCTTGAAACAAATTTCCAATTTTGTGATATTGCTTATTTTAAAAGAAACAGCCATGTTGCTTATTCACTAATAAGAGCAATTGAAAATAGATTTGTACTTTATTGAAACTATTAAAGATTCTTCGAAAATATAAAGATTACCTCTTGACAAGACCTTAAATATCAGTGCAAATTACAAGATGAGCCATATGCATGGAAATATCAAACATCTAGTTTATCCATGCTGTCAATAATGATTATGTTGTCTTAACTATTAGGTTTTCACACGTGAATATATCAAGATAAAAATAGCTGATTCAAAGGAGATAACTATAACATGAAAGTTACAGACAATACAGAAATAAAGACATTTATTTCACATTTAAGGTATGACTTCCTACATTTTGGTGATGGTGACTCATCAATTAACAAATGAAACAGTAAGAATATATATTTTTCCTTCCATATTTTAAAAAATTCCATTTACTTTTCTTTGTTTTTATTTTTAATATTTTTCTTTGTTTTTATAATTGGGATGATTTTCTTTGAAAAATTGATATTTCTTTTAAAGACAGAAACAAAAATAATATTAGTCACTTAGAACTGACAGGAAATATCTTGCAAGAAATTTATTTGCATTGCAAAACAAAAAAGCCCCAAATGATCAAAAATAAAATGCTCACATTGATGGTTTTAAATACCGTGAGCAGATAGTAGAAATTGTTTAAGAGAAAAATCTATTTTTCTCCTGTACAACTTAACAGTATAGTCACACAACCTAAATACCATTTTCCACATTAATGAAAATAATATTTTTTTTGTATGATACAGTTTAGATTCCAATTCTTGTGGCTTTTTTATTATTATTTTGTAAGTGTTTGTAATTTTTATAATCTTAGTGCTCCTCCCCACAAAAAACAACTTTAATACTTCTTTGAAGTTCCAAAAAAGTATAATTCCCAATATGAACTTGAGTAAAAAAAAAAAAAAAATTAAACCTAATTTTGCCAAAATAGTAAAACTCATGATTATCATTAATTTATCACATCTTTAAGTTGTGCCCTTTCATCTGGTGTCTTTCAAATGATATATATTCTGACTTAAGATTAGATTTTGTGAAACTTCATTATTTCCTGAAATAATTTATTTTCATTCTGATTATATGTATATTGAAAAATTACTAAATTATGACCAATAAAACTTTTTCCAGTCAACTGACAGATATCTGTTCTTTGATGAGATTTTTCTTGTTATTTAACTTTGTCAGCCCGCACTCAATATCAGGTCATTTCCTTTTTATAAACTTTATAACTTGTTGCCTGTGAAAATGCCCCAAATATGTTTCAACTTTTCATCTGTGTTACCATGACAATAGAATATTTAAAATCCCAATACTTTTCCTTAGGAAGCTTGTCTGTCTGACCAGCTGCTTTATTGGTTGTAAAATGAATGCTATATGTTTAGATTTTGGTTTTTGTAATTGATTAGTCTTTGTGGTCTCATTGATAAGGCAGCTGTCCCAGATAGGCAGATTTTCCAAAGTAAACGAATATGAGTTCAAATCTCACCACAGGCTTATTCTTTATTTTTAATTAGGTGCAGGTAATTTAAGGGTTGATGACACAGAATAGAAACTTTGAACCAAGTTCAAACCCCAGCTGGGATACTTTGCACTTGTACCTTCTTTTTTAGAATTAAGTTAATTAAAAGCAAATGCTCCAAAGACCCTCTAAGAACAAAACCAGACCAAACATCTTGACCAACCCAATAGGATTTGTTGGAAACAGTTGCACAACAAAGACAGTGGAAATAGAAGATTGATAAAAAATGTTTTTGTATCAGACCATGGTAGTATCAGTAGTCTAGGGACAAGCAAAAAATACCTTTTTTCACATTAGTGTTATTCTTAAAATGTGAATAAATTATTGGTCATTAATTCATTGTTACATTGATATGAACTCATTGAACTTGACAATGCTCCTGCACTGTTGTACATTAAGAGCATATGCTTCAATTTTATGTCTATAAAATAGCTTGAAACATGTAGTACTGCCCTATACCATTAGGAATAGTGTAAATCTAATGGATAATACACACTTTGTATATTTCTGTTTAGTAGTCAAGACTTGGTTCAACAGTTTAAGTAATATTGCTTCAGTATTTACTTAGCAAATTATTCCAATGAGAAAAGTATCTAAATATAAAATATTCAATAGGCTGGTATTAGAGGTTGATCACAAAGCCTACAGTTAGCTGGGATAGTAATTGTCAAAAACAAATTCTTTATAAAATGTCGTATTGACTAGCAAATGTAGAATGAATGAATTTAAATGTGAAAATGAATAATCTTTTCAATCCATTCAAATAAAATGTAAAAAAAAATGCTAGTTTTAGAATTATTACAGATTTCCAAACAGATAATATATTACTGCAAAATATGTTTGTAATAGAATTTGTTGAGTTTTCTTGTTCTTTAAATGTAGTAAAATGTCCTTTTTTTTTTTTTTTTTTTTTTCTTCTTTTTTTTTTTTCTTCTTTTAAATCAATAACTATAAAGATGGTAGACTTATACTCCTCCATATTTTTTTCCCTTCAAGGTGAGTATATCCCCTACTCTGATTTTGGACGTCTATATTCTAAGACATTGGTTCCAGTCAGGAGGTAAGTTTCTTAATTTATATAGAGATTGACTTGGAAAAGGTTATGGTCATTCTTTTTTCTGTTTGGTTTTAATGGTGAATTTTTCAAAAAATTTCTTAGGCTTTAACTTGTATATTCCATCTCTGAAACTGTCCCTGTTACTTTCTTATCAGTATTTAATAGAATAAAAATTAACATTTTTTTTTTCATTATATAATGAACACTAATATATAACACACATGATTTATTAAATATTTAAGGGAAAAAATTAATTTTTAAAAAATATACCTGCATGAGTATTTAGCTAAGAAATAGTAATGTGTTGGTCCTAGTCACTTTAACTGATAGGCAGTTTGTTGCTTTTTAACATACTAGGTTTATAAACACTTCATTATTATTACTTTGTTCCATTTTATTATTACTGATCTCTATCATAAAACTTTGAACTGATACATTTTTAAATGCAAAAATAAGCAGCTCAAAACCAGAACTGAAAGCCCTACTAGCAATAAAACTAACTAGATTTGCACATCCTAGGACAAACTTTTTTTTCTCAATTTTTGAAATGAAAATTTGCTTGTGCCCTACCAAATTTTATGTAATAAAAAGTACATTTAAAAATAAAAAACAGAGAGAGGGTTAAAGGGAGATAACCGTAGATTTGAATTCAGAACATTTTCATTGATAACTCTCTCCTCCAATTTGCAGAGCTTAGTTACTATATTCTTTATACTTGATATAATACAAAAATATCACAATGATAAAATTGGTTGATAATTATTTACAACTATTTATATTGGGAGTCATGTATGCAATTACAAGTAATCCATAAAATCATTTCAAATTTTGAAATCATATTTATTTTTAGCATATGAATTTTTTGAAACTGTTCATGTTACTATCTTTGATTATCTTTCAATCATTCCATCTCCTCTGCTCTCCTCTTCTGCTGCACCTATGAGACACGCTGCACTGTTTGGGAACCACTGTCCTAAGAGCTTGCCTTTCATTGATGTTACCATAACCACATTAGCCATGGAAGCCTGATAATTATGCAGTGTACAAATTAATAGGCATTCTACCAAATTTCTATTCTGGTTCATGTTACTATTTTTTATTTTCCTGTCAGATAATGATAGTCTTAAATTGTTTTTAAAAATTATAATTTTTTTTCTAACCACTTTTAGTTTTGGTTTAATTTTCTAAGACTAAGCCTTTCATTATTATTCACTGATTTATTCAAACAGATATCCTCATCTTTTGCATGTGGTATAACTGTCATTGGTGCAGAAAGTGGAATCTAGTTTGTTGCTTTCACTTTCAAATGCCCTTGGTTAAGGCATCTTTTCTCTTCCCACCTAGCTATACATTAAACAGCAGGGTTGACTGAACTCTTGAGCCTTGAGTAGCTGTCAGTCTAGGAGAAAGACATCTTTGAATTCAAAACCACAGAGAAGCTCTGCCAATTCACAAATAAGAAAAGGAATATGTGGAAAGCCATGATCACATAAGCCCTGAAGGGACATGGATGACACTTAACAAAAAAAAAAATATCATTTTGGTTTTTATAGTCAGTTTCAGCTCTTGGACTTTCTGACTTTTTAATGATGCTTTTCATATTCAGTAATATTCTGGGAATTTCAACCCAAACCCAAATCTGTTAGGGTAAATTGTTATCATTTCACTTTCCATGCGAGATGATAATCCCTTATTCATTCTTTTTACTTAATTCCTATTTACATGTGTCACAGATTCTGCTTGTTATACCGAGTCAGGATATTTGAATTTCTCTGTCTTCCTTAAAGAATAAACTCACTACATTGGTTAAAATGCTTTGACTATAACAAGATGAGGACAGCAATTAGATTAAATCAATGTGTAATGAAACACTTTAATTATTAGTATAATTTTATTCCTAGATTTTCTTCATCTTGTTGCTTTAAATCCTTTTACTTTGAGTCAATATACTCTTTGATGTCTGAAATATAAAAAAAGCAATAATATGATGGATAAAAATTATTAATAAAATGATAGTGATAATGAAAATGTTTCATCTGAAAAAAATAACTTATGCAAAGTTTATGCAATAAAATTCTCATTCCATAGATTATATAAACTGTTATCTTTATCTTTATTTTCTTTACTACATTTTGACTGATTCATTCTCTGACCATCCTTGTGTTGTTTTAAAGTTTTGATATCATGTATTATTATTATTCCTTCTAGTCTTGAAAATTGAAACATTTTAGGCTGGCCTGTTCTCCAGCCTTCTTTAGGTGTATCTTATATAGTGAAGAGTTTTAAATTGTCTTGTTCATTAACAATAGTAAAAAATAGTGATAAAAAAGAAAAAGCTAATTAGGTATGTGAATAAGTCTGTATTTTTTTTTTTTTTAATACAAAAAAGAGCATTTCTTTTACACCACAAATATTCATTTTACTTACTTAATGCCACCTTTAGTAGTCTCTGGTTGATGCCATGTCACTCGCTATTTATGGAATTTATATAATAATTATTTGCAATTGATAATTATCACTAAGTCTCAAGAATTACTCCCTGCTTATTACTATAATTTTCTCATGAAGCAGCTTCAGGCTACAAAGGTCTAAAATCATTCAGTGTGCCAACAGCATACATATTTTTATACAAGTCAACGTCAATATACCTGGTCTACAATATATTTTATATCGTAATATATACAATAATATGTAAACCACATTAATAGAAATAAACTGTTTTTAAAAGTTTTTTTCTTAAGTTTTTATTATTAATGGGAGTCCAACGAGTGAGCAGTTTTGAAACAGCTAAATATCTTCTTTGCGATGTAGTAGTTATTGGTTCGGACTTCATGATGTCATTTGCAGCTGCGTGCCATTGGAAATTGCATGGTGTGCCACGGGTTGCAAGCGTGCCATAGGTTGCCGACCCCTGTCATAGATGATATAAATATATTACAATATTTTTTCCAGTTGTCCAGTTTTCTTTTTGCATTTAAAAATGTTATTATAATCAGAGCTTCATTCTTGGGAAAAGTTATATAATGTTGTCAACATAGAAAATGATGAAGTGAAATTATATATGCTTTTTTCAGTATGCAGGCCACTATCTCTTGAAAGGAAGAAAAGAGCATAGCCTTCCTGTCTCCATTTCTCTTTACTTGTGCAATTCTAAGCTTAACACTAATCAAGTAATAATTGATACTAATATAGTGATAAAATAGTTGTATATTCACTGTGTTCCTTCAAGGACTAGTTAAGCAAATCATAGATATGGAGCCTGTTGGGTAAGAGAACTGAAAGAAGCTACATACTGTAGTTAGAGAGTTACAGAAGTGGCAAAGTTAAAAACAAAAATTTGTAGGTCAAAAGCTGCAAGTCTGTAGGTCCTGGGTCACAAAACTGTCCTTCACGCACAGTGAACAAGAAAACTAACTGTCCTGTTGTTTGGGGCACTCTGCTTAAATGCAAGTCAAAAGGTCAGTGATTGATTGAGATGGAACAGAATTTTGCATGATGTTCTCTATATAAAGCAAAAAGTTACAGGAGTCTTCATTTTTCACTGGCAGATAACACACGCAACACACTGTTGCTTGTTTTGAATAGGTAAGTAACCATTTCCTTCATCACAATACATAAGCCGAGGCTAGTGTAAATTTTTTTTTTTTTGCTTAACTAGAAGATTGAAGAGCAACCCAGTCTATAAAATATAGAATCATTTGTGTAATACAAGATGCTGTAAGGATCAATCAGTATGTTGTTATCATTTTTTTTTGTTCAGATATATATTGATATTGTCTGTATATCAGAATCACAGAGATAAAAAAAAAAGTGATAAAAAGAAAAAAAATTCCCATATGGGGTCAAAATAATGGCAGATTTTTATCTAAAATATATGATTACTGATTGTAAATAAACACTTATTTCTAAATATTCTTCTCTTTTACTCCTGTGGCAGTGGAGACTTCAGGGGTTATTGGCCCTCGTTTGATGGTGTTCCTTCGGAGGATTGGCGCAATTGCGTCTTGATTAAGGAACGAGCCTCGCGAAACAGAGTGGCTCTTGCAGTGTGTCTCACTGGCGATGGTTCGAGGTAATGCTTTCTCCATCATAGCGGCTGGCAGAGGATAGAAAAAATTGTTTATAGTTACGTTGTTCTGGAATTGTCATCATTGGTCGACTGAACTTGCTTTGTTTCAATGACTTTTGTTTTGTTATTATTAGTTACTTTGTTCAATAAATACATTTATATTGTTAAAAAACAAAGAAGAGAAAAACCAACTAAAAAAAAGTTTATGCATGTCTTGTGAACGCTCATTTATCAGGTTCATCTAAATAACATTTCATATTAAAGGAAACTGTTTTTAATTATTTAAAAGATTTGTTATTAGATTTTTTTAAGATACTACAGATCTAACCCATAATTTAAAAATAAAGATCTATTAAATAAATTTATATTATTAATCTATCTATTGTGATACCCACATTTTCAGCTTTATCAAAAAAACAAAAATGAAATATGGAAATAAGATAAATATTTTTTTTGAATTTGTCGGTGTGAAAAAAATAGTCCTTTCCTTTCTTTCAGTCAGGGATATCACCACACCAGGGGTTGGGCGAATTGGTATTTGGTTGAAATGTAGGATGTAATTACCATCGGTGTATCATAAATATTTGAAATAAACTGAATGAGAGAAGTAAATTTAAGTAGATGAAGGAAAACAACAGAAATTAGTTCCTGTCAAGTTTTATAGTGTCACCAGTTCAACTGGAAGCAAGCAGAAAATGGAGTTAGAATGTATCAATTAGGATTGAGCTGTTTGAATAGAATAAAAGATGCAGGAACAAAGAACTAGGCTGTCTTAAAAAGAGTTTATGATTTGAAAAGTTGCAGGGGGGGGGAGCATGAATATGAAAGACAAAGTTGTTTTTTTGTTTTGTTTTTTTTACTTCAGAAAGTGGATGATAAAAAGCAAAGCAAACACTCACGCTAAATACTGAATGTTTATTTCCTCACCTTCCTAACAAATTCTACTATTTCAAAAGAGTGAAATTTGTTCCTTAATTCTGCTAAGGTCTTAGGGACACTTACATTTTAACTTTTTTTTTTAATAAAAAATGTGGTGAGCATTTTAGCTATTGGCAAATGTGCAACCACAGTACATGTTAAATGCCACATCTTTATTCATATCTGAAAAAAATCTTTCTTACATCTGCTCTTCTTTCTTTCTCTTTTTATCGTGACATGTAGCCAATAAAATCTTTAAGTTTGACAACAAAAACCTGCTATCATCACAGCTGCAATTTGTTGGTTTCTAATGTTTGCCTCACAATTCAGCACTTTCAGATGTGTTTCAATTTTCGTTTTTGAATACAGGCAGTCCTCTACTTACAATCATGGATCGTTATAGATATGAACAAACCTCTGTAAATTGAAATGTTAAACTAATTTGAAATTATTTTACCTTTTCTTAAGCATCATCAGTACCAGCAAACAGGGCGTTGTCAAGAATAAAGTGAATCATGTAATAACATCTTTATTGATATGTACTTCTGAATAACTGAACACATCACAGGAACCTATCTTATTTGGAAGAAGCTCTTGTTCATATGTAATAGCATTTATGTAAGTTTCACAAAAAGAAACACTTGATACAATTTATACATTTCCATGTAAATGTACAAAAGAATAATGATTGATGCATTTTTCTACCTTGAAAACTGTAAATTATACCTGACATTTGTATACTAGATGGGTTGTAAAGAAAATGATTATATTTTCCACTTATTTATCAACACTTACTCATCAATTCATTTTCTGTTGGTTACATTTAAGAAAGTTATTGCTTGTCTATAATATTTTTTTTATCTTCTCAACTGGTGAGAGCAGAATAACACTAAGAAGAGACAAATACAGGTAATGAGGTTTTTTTTTTGGTGTTCCTTTTTTTAACTCACTCTCATTAATAAAGTTTTTAACTAATTTTCATTATGAAAGCTTTCATGTTGTAAGGTTCACAAAAAACAAAAATCCAAGAAATATTGATGAATTCAAGACTGTAATTTTTTTTTTTAAGCATTTCACCTCAAGCAAGATGGGAGTGTCACTAGCACACAAGGGGTTACAGAGAGTGAGAGCAACAAGAGTAAAGAGGGGTGTTTGAGGAAAGGATAAAGAGAAGGACAGGGAACAAGATCAAGGCATCAGATGTCGATTGACATTACATTTGAATATTTGAAGATTATAGCTATCACAGAAGCAAGTAAAAGGAAGGGAGATCCACAGATAAGAAATACAAAATAAAAAGCTATTGGAGTAGAAGAGATAGCTACATTTAACTGTTTCTACAGTGAAAGGGTGGGACCAAGATGCCAATCTAGTAGCATGCTTAAATTCATGCAGTTGGGGTACCAGTGAAAGTAGCTTGTCAGAGCAGTTCCCATGAAAATACTTGTAGAAAAGACAAAGGGAAGCCACAGCACGTCTGTGAGAAAGTTACTGTAGACGAGATACCCAATCAGGACCCATCACATTGCATATCCATCTAAATATTTTTATCATTGGACCTACTGGCCTTCAGATATCCGTTAAATTTTTTTAACCTTTTGTAAATGTTACACTCTAAAATTTCAACACGATTATTTTATGGAAGATATCTTGTGGATAAAAGTGTTATGTAATAGTAAGTTTGATAGGTCTGATAATGTAAAACTGGCAGCTAATCTCCAACATGATCTTCACTTTGTTGTTAGCTGAGACAAGAAATGGCCTATAAACTTTAATGCCTCAAATGGAACTGCTGTCTTTTAGTCATCTTAGAGAACCGTTTTTGCTTTCTATCAACATGGCTGATGCCAACCTCAAGGAGAACAACTCACTGCAGCTTCTTGATGTCACATTTTCCACAGACATGAAGTGGAATGATGATATTGAATCAACTGCTAGATCTTCTACTAGGAAATTTGCTTCAATGTGTAATGCTATGCAATTTTTATCACCAGAATTCATCAGTGCATTAAATATTGCTGTCACATCTGGTCTGATACTCCTGCTATATATTTAGAGATTCCCAGTCACTTTCCCAGCACCATGACATGGTTTCCCTGTGCCTTTTCTCTAAATATTTTAATGACAATTGTTCTAATGATTTTTTTCCTCTTTGGTACCTGTAGTAGAATATTGAGGAGATGAAATTCAATACAACAGCAGCCCATCGCATGACATCCTTCATGCTATGTCATGAGTCGTAGAGCCAATTTTGCTAGTTTGATATGTTGTGCATCATTCACAGGCCATAACCAACGTGCATCTTCTGTCAACCTCCAATGAAAGCCTGTGGCAAGATAACTTGCATGGACCTACACATCATAAGTTTAAATAGGGTGGTCATAAATATTTGTTGTAGTTTCCAAAGAAATAGTCACTTGTGTGCTGTAGAGAATGTTGTTCTTTGGTCAAATCCAGGGGAGTGAATTTCCTGAGCAGTTATCAATACCATTAGATTCCATCAAGAGTTGTATGCACATTCCTTTCAGAGCAAAACATCCACTACACGTGCATACATTTGTAGCCATGTTTTTTTTTTTTTGTTTTTTTTTTTGTTGTAACAGGACTGGGATTAATCTTGCATAAAGCAAAGTGGGTCCTGCCTGACAGAGAATTGTCATAGTGATTTGAGGTAAAGTTTTACAAAGCAAGATGCCTATCCTGACACCTAACACAGATACTCCCGGTAGTCCAAATATAGAGTATTTTTGTGTCGCAGAAGACTGCCATTCAAGGCTTGAGACTCCATCCTATCCTTATATTATTGCTCTACTTTGCATTGAGCCCTCTTTTAAATTAAATGTTATGAACATTAGAATTGTATTCGTTCTCATCTTACCTGGATGGATAAATAAATAAATAAATATATATATATATATATATATATATATATATATATATATTGTAATCACAATCCAATTCATCAGACCTACAAATTTGTAGGTCTGATGTATTGGATCGTGATTACAATTCCAATGGAATATTAGTGTTTGAGCCTTTATATATATATATATAGCATAATGAGAGGCCACGTATACTTTCTTGATATGTATATAATATCTAGATAAAATGAATGAAACAAAATTGGGTGTTTTTTTTATGAAAGTATTTATTTCTGTGTTTTTGTATATATTTATTTATTTATTTAATATTTATATCCGGGTACATAGACAACATCCTAAAACCTTTACTGCCTGACATACCCAGTTATATTAGAGACACCACCGACTTTCTCAACAAATTAAAAAACCTCAACTCAGTCAACCCGGATACAATCCTAGTAACGATGGATGTTTCATCTCTTTATACGAACATTCCACACACTGAAGGAGTTTCAGCTTGCCGTGAGTTCCTTAGTAAAAAATTACCCAACAACCAAGTTATAGATATATGTCAATTAATAAATTTCATTCTTACACATAACAACTTTAAATTCAACAACAAACACTATTTACAAATTAGTGGCACAGCAATGGGCACGAAAATGGCACCTAGCTATGCTAATATCTTTATGCACATTCTAGAAAGGAAAATACTAGACAATTCAGAATTTAAACCATTACACTACTTTAGATATATTGACGACATTTTCTTGCTATGGACTCATGGATCAGAAAAACTAAAACTTTTTTTCACTTTCTGCAACAACTTCCACAACACAATTAAATTTACCATGGAACATTCAAACACATCCGTCTCTTTCTTAGACGTTGTGATAAAATTAAACAAACACACACTTTCCACCAGTTTATACAACAAACCCACAAACCATCACAAATTCCTTCACTTCAAAAGCTGTCATCCTCTTAAATTAAAAAAATCTATCGTATACAGCTCATTTCTAAGAATCAAACGCATATGCTCAGACCATCTAGATTTTCTACACAACATTAATAACTTAACAGAAGAATTCCTAAAATGTAAATACCCAATAAATATAATAAAAGAAGCACTTAATAAAACTATCCACATAAACCGTAACACACTTCTCACATACAAAAAAAGTAAAAACAACAATCGGATTCCCATGGTTTTTAACCACAATCAATATTCCCACACACTTACTCACAAATTAAAAAATGACTACAAGATCCTCCAATTAAACAAAAATATCCAACACATTTTCGCCAAACCACCCATCAACGCAAAAAAACAAACACCTAACTTATCAGCTATCCTCACCTCCACCAAATATCTAAATAATACAAACCAAACAGGTAATTACAAATGTAACAAAACTCGTTGTCTAATTTGCAAACACATAATAACAGACAGTGAATTTCTCGCACCCAACTCCAAAATCACAATACATCCACCCCGCCTCACTTGTGATAGCAATAATATAATTTACTACCTATTCTGCACAATATGTCCTAATAGTGGATATATTGGCGAATCTGGAACTAACTTTAGGCTTCGTTTCAACAACCATAAACAAGATATACGACAAAATAATTCATATTCCCCAGTAGCAGAACACTTCAATAGACCACGACATTCGATAGATAATTGCAAATGTATATTGATAGACTCAAATTTTAGCACGACATACATACGAAGAAAAAAAGAGAAATACTGGATTTTAAAATTAAACACATATAAACTAGGGTTAAACAAAGACTTGGGTATTCTAAATCAGTATAAATATTTCAATAGTTAAAATATTTCTTAAAAAAATTTCTTTAGATATGGTAAAAAATCCTTTTTAAACAATAACCAAAACACCAGATGTCCGTTAAAGAATCAAACACAATCGCGTTCCACACCACGTGTCGTCCAAGTCTAAAAACAAACACACAAACACAGTAATTTAAGTACAACACACATACGAAGAAGAAAAAAAGAAAAATACTAAATTCTAAAATTAGACACATATAAACTAGGGGTAAACAAACACATGAATATTTTAAATCTACATAAATATTTTAACAGTTAAAAATATTCTAAGAAATATTTCTTGAGTTATGGTCAAAAAACCTTTTAAACAACATTTAAGACACTATCATCAGTCTTCCGCCAAAAATTCAAACAAAGTTGCATTGCACATCACGTGACATGCGCACGCTTCACGACAAACGCTGTAAACAAACGCTGTAAACAAACACACAAACACAGTTTCTCATTTGATTTCTGAGGAAAGACCTAGGTGGTCTGAAATATTAAATAAATAAATATATACAAAAACACAGAAATAAATACTTTCATAAAAAACACCCAATTTTGTTTCATTCATTTTATCTAGATATTTTATATATATATATATATATATATATATACACACACACACACATTGATCATTGGCTCCCATAAGAAGCTCATCCACCCTTTTGACAGATCTCATTTATTGTTATGCAAGGTGACATGCCAACCTCCATACCAGCAGAAAATCTAGTGTGAGAGACACCAACTACCTGCCCATGCAGCAGGTTATTATATTAAGCATTTGGTAGCAAGAGAAGGGAATAACAAGGATTAGATTTTGAACAATCTTTATTGTTAGTTTGTCCTACAGTGATTTTGAAAGATGGGTGGAATGTCTGTTTCACTGGCTGATCGTCACGATGGCAGTTGGGTGTAAAGGTAGCGCCAGGAGTTGATGCAATTCTTGTGTGAGGTCACAGGATATGGTTGGTGCATGTTTGTTGATCGAGGTCATGGTCGTAGGTCATTTTCGTTGGTTGGTAGGCCTGGAATGGGAGTGACGTCAAATTGGCATGGTTTTGGTAGGCCTGTTCTGTTGAACAGGGCTGTGCTGGCAACTGCAAAGGGAATGCCTTATAAATGAGTTGAGGAAGCTGAGGTAATGGTGAGTTGCCCTGGTGACGAGGTTGGTATCAAAGTGGAGATGTTATCATATTGGTATTTGCCAAGGTGACAGTGTCGATAATGAAGGCCTGTAGCTGCGTGGAGTCAAAGCTGGATAGTTGGCTGCTCGTGGCTGATGTTTGCTGAGATGACAAGGTCAAGATGTTATCAATGTGAAGCTGGATAGGCAGCCACTTGTCACTTGTGGATGGCAGTTGGGTGTATGGGTAGCACCAGGAGTTGAGCTAATTTTTTTGGTGTGAGGTTACAGGATATGGTTGGTGTATGTTGGTTGATTGAGGTCTCAGTGGTAGGCTGTTTTCATTGGTTAGCAGGCCTGTTCTATGGACTGGGGGTGACATATTGATATTGTTTTGGTAGGCCTGTTCTGTTGAATGGGGCTATGGTGGTGACTGCAAAGAGAATGCCTTGTATGCAAGTCAAATAGGCCAAGATGACAGCGGTGGGTTGCCCAGACGATGAGGTGTTGTTGGGTTGGTATGGTTGGTAGGCCTGTTCCGTTGAATGAGGCTGCAGTGGTGACCGTGAAGGAAATGCCTTTAAAATGAGTTGAGAAGGATGAGGAGACGGTGGTGCTTGCCAAGGTGACAGTGTCATCAATGATGAAGGCTTGTAGCTGGGTGGTGTTGAAGCAGAATAGTCTACTGCTCATGACTGGTATTTGCTGAGGTTGAGTTGTTATCAACGCAAAGCTGGATAGTCAGCCACTTGTGGCTGGTGTTTGCCGAGCTGACGTGGTTGTGATGTTATCAACGCAAAGCTGGATAGTCGGCCACGCATGGCTGGTGTTTGACAAGTTTGAGATATTATCAAGATGAAGCAGGGTAGTTCAGGTAGTTGGTTAAGCCTGGGAGTGGTAACAGTTGTTGAGTGGAGGTGGTGATGATCCAGGTGGCATCCTCAGTGGCATCTCTTTTTTCTGGCAGAAATGATCACGATTGGCCACTGCTGGAGTTTGCTTTGTAGACCGGATGTGATGTATGGAGCCTAATACACAGAAAGCGACTTTTGTTATTTCTTTCTCTGTCTTCGAGGAGTTCACATCTGGCCAGCATGCCGAATGAATCAGAAAGAGATCTAATTGTGGTGGAGTATAGCAAGGTTGTATTGGGTTACATGTTAGCAGTTGCAGGCCTAAACCTGACTTGCAAAAACAAACAGTTTATTTCATTATTAGAGGTAAATTTGGAGACATTGCCTTATGAGAATAATTAAAACTTGAAGAACCTAATAATAGGTAGTCTTTTGCAATGTAATAGTTTCATTATTGACAATTTCATCACCAATGTTGATCTCAAAAAATGCCAACATCTCAAGCATTGAAACCATCTTAATGAAGACTCAACCATGTTGAGCAGGATGTATTTCTAGAATGGAAGATCATCACCTACCAAAACTGATACTATATTGCAAGCTAACCTATAGCCAGTACAAGAGAGATGCCCTGAGGAAGTGCTATAAAAACACCTTAAAGAAAAACCCTCACTCTGAGTTATATATTATAGAAAATCCTACTGAACTTTGAACTTTTATCAGTCTCACCTGTAACCAGCATATTTGCATCATATAAAAACAATATTGACCAGATCATCAAACTCCATTTCAATATCAAAGATATTGTTAAAAGATTGTTATTATTCCATTCAGGGCTCAATGGAAGCTCATTGGCTATAGCAGCTATGATACTGGAAAACTGCTAACTCTTAAAACAAAGAAGAGATTTTAATTTTGTTTGTTCTTTAATTGATACTACTAACATGAGATTTTAGCACTCAGTTCAGTGATTTAAGCTAATCACAGGATTATGATATTCTTGTGGAAATGAAGTAAGAAAAGGAAATAAAAAAATACTAACCAAATTAGATACAATAGAAGAATCCTATAATCATAAGCAACAAAGATGAATAGTCAACAAAAGAAAGAATTCTAGGGATTTCAGACAATAATACTGAAGAATCTATTAATTGAAACATGTAATAATTGACATGAAATATAGAATCAAGCTGAACAAATAAAAATTTAAGGTGAAATGGAGATTGTTGCAGGATCGCCGGTATGATTGGGTAAATATTTAGTCACCATTATGTTGTGGGAATCAACTTTTTTGAGAGTAAATATTTATGAGCTCCTGGAAAATTTATCCCACAATATTGCTAGACTCACATTGAGTCCAAGTAAAAAAAAAATGATAACACAAAACAATATAAAACAAACGACAACTAATGTTGTGCATTGACAAAAGGAATTAAATTTAAATAAAAAAAAGAAACCATTTAAAGATAAGTTTCATAGAAAAAATTTAAACTAGAAAATGTGTTTGTGTGTGTGAAATTATGTAGGTCTATGTGATAGACGTGTTCAAAAGTCAAGAGATAACGCTATGAAAATGAACGCACCCCAGTGGGGAACACTTCTTTCCCATGTGCGACTACATCTTATAGCCAGAAGCTGTAAAAGAGAAAAGAGACTAGGGAGAAAAATGTACACTTTTTTTATAGGCTTAAAGGAGTCCCCCTTAGAGACGTTTTTTTTTTAGCAAAGTCAAGTGGGATAACCCACAAAATGACGAAGCAGCAGTTAGTATCACTGCTATTAAACACACCAATACTATTGAATAACCCATTAGCTACAGATGTTCAAAAGTCCAACACTGAAAAAGAAACTGATGTACTGCCACATTCAATCATCTAATGACTATTTTTATATTTTTATTAATCCTATGAAACAAACATTTCTTTGAACTGTCTCCCTTTTATTTAAATTTGAGCTTACTTAATTATCTCCCTTACTTGATGTTACTAAATCTTTCTATAGATTTTCTATCTAAATCTTTCTTTAAAAAAAGAAAATCGTAAATTTATAAATTCATTCATTGTATTTACTTTTATTTACAGAGAGGATGGAGCCTATTTACCTACACGAAATGCTGGAAGGTTGTGAATTACATTTACCTGAATACACTGCACCTCCACGGGTCAGTTTGAATATTTTTTTTTAAAATTACCTGAATTGTTTTCTTTCTAAAATTTAAAACTATGCATGTCTGTGAATTTTATTCTTAAATATGCATAGGTAAAATAAATTAAAAAAATGTATCAAACATTTCTTTAATCAATAACAGTTAATGTACCTAAAGTGAAAAACAAATGTAAAATTCACTATGGTATCTTGTTTATAAATATATTTGACTACTAATATTGCAATGTCCATATTAAGTGATGGGGGTTACTGGATGAATATTGTTCTGGAGCCAATCCTTTGATAAATCAAATGTCCAAAGATACTACTGATAAATCAAATATCCAAAGATACTGCATATAAACAAATATATCAAAATTGATACAACAAATTCTGTTGCTAAGTATTAAAAAAAAAAAGGAAAAAGCGGGGTGGTAACAACTATTTTAATGTTAACTGCATTTGCACCCTATATATATATATATATATATATATATATATATATATATATATATATATATATATATATATATATAGGCATTTAGTGTTCAGTTTTCCTTATTTTCTGTATTAATAAATATCTGGGGCAATAATGAAAAAAAGAAAACATTGGAAAATTATGCACCAAATTTTTCAGTGGGCAATATTTAAAAAAATATTTGAGCAATGTCTAATTTTATGCTCACTAATAAAAAAGTTGTGTTAAAAGTATAGTTATAGCCTTGACACCACTATTACTATATACACATTTGACTCACTCTGTAATGTTTATTAAGTATTATAAAAATATGGGCATCAATTACAATGTGATATTATTTACCATTTTATAAAGAAATAAATTTGAAAAATCTTTTTATTCAAGAATGTATAAAAAACTACAAAATTATTAA
This sequence comes from Acanthosepion esculentum, assembly GCA_964036315.1. Classification (NCBI taxonomy): domain Eukaryota; kingdom Metazoa; phylum Mollusca; class Cephalopoda; order Sepiida; family Sepiidae; genus Acanthosepion; species Acanthosepion esculentum. Next base: position 10,056,294 of record OZ038478.1, read on the forward strand.
AATAAGTTTACCAACTAGAATGCAATATTAATTATTTACCATTTTATAAACAACTATGAAAACAAGATGAAGTCAATCTAATAAATAGTCTTTAACATTTTTGTTGTCAAGAATAAAGAAAATGTATAAATCCACTTTCATATGTTTGAGTTTTATTAAAATTCTAATCATTGCTTTTTTAAAACCATAAACATTGCCGAGGGAGTCAAAAGTGTATACAGTAATAACAACAGTGTCAAGGGAATTTTTTGTGAGCGCAAAGGTTAAACATTGTTGAAATTTGTTAAACTCATAGGCTGTATGTTTTGTATTAAAAATCAAGAAGGTAGGAAGGAAGGAAGGTAAGCTAGGGATTAATCCATCATGAACTTAAGAAAGAAAAGCATTAATGATAAGTTTATTATATGTATAAAAGACACACATTACCTAATATTATTTTTAGAAAAATACTATAATTTTATTATAGAAATACATTGTAAATAAGGAAGGGAATGTTAATTGTCAGAAATTAATGGCAGATAGAATATAGCTATTATATTTTCAAGATAAGTGCATCATTACTTAATTTACTATAGAAATGCATTTGAATTGGTATGTATATATACTGAGGAGCTATCTATACCACCAAATATCTGTCTATACTTCTGAGATGAAGTATTGTAATTATTTACAGTATTTAAAGGGAGATAACTGAGACATCCGGAAAAGGAATTGCATGTGGAACTAGAACAATCTACCATAGTGGACAAAATAAAGTGCTCAGTTCAAAATTCCAATCACCTGAAGAAGGCTGTACAATGGTCAAATTGTTGTGAATATGGCAACAAAGATGTTGACAAGTCCGAACAATGTAAATAGTGTAAATAACCACCAAATATGTTTCCAACAAAATGATACAGAATGAAAGCAAAGACATGGCGGATTGAAATTTTCTGAAATATTTATTCCATAAAATAGGAATAAAATAAGTCTGGTTGCAGAAAAATACACACCTTTAATGAACTACAGAATCTAAGTTCAAAAGCCAATGTTTCTGAACCAAAAAATTATTACTTACTTAGAGATTTTTAAAAGTGCCAGTCAGCTCTTTCTGCTATTACACTTATCCCCTACAGCCAATCCTGCTGCTGTTGTAACCTAAAGTCATTAAATATTAAATATTAGCTAAAAAGATATTATCAGTGGTCAGGAATTAATGTAATCATTGCAGATCATATAAAGATATTATATGTGATTCTGTCTATAATCTATAAATACCTTCGTTTAGTAACAATTTAAAAGCAATAACAATTTTCATTGATTTTTTGATTTTTTATTCTTTTTTTTTTCCAGAATCCAGAACTTGAAGCCAGAATTCAGCGTTTGAAAGCAGAAGCAGCCGAGAGAGAATACAAAAAAATGACTAAAAATGTTGCAAGTCCGGTAAATTTCTCTTCATCTTCACTTGCTAAAATGCTACATTCAGCAGCCTCTGCTTGATATCAACTTTCTTCATATTTATAGAATTTATATTATGATTATTTGATTAATTATCACTATGCTTTATTATTATTATCAAAATATCATTACTGGCATGCCACTATTGCTGATGGTGGTGACTGTAGTCAGGTCAAGGATTCTTCTCTGCTCAACCATTTTATTTTCTTAGAAAAGAAACTAAATAACTTTGTAGTTAAGATTTACTAAACATGTAATTATTTCCCTTGAACAAACTATTTTTTTTTTTAAACCATTGCCCTGGATGGGACAGGTAATTGCTTTATTCTTCATATTAGATCATTTTAATTAACAAAATAATTAACAAGATAATTTAACAAAAATTGCACTATATTGTCTTCTTTTTAAAGTAATAAACACACATATGGTTTGCAATTATATACTGTAAATAATTTAGTCCTACTGTATATATGACTTTTCATTCCTCCTAATGATTGCATATATAGTAGCACAGCAAATACAAAGTGTTTAAATAAGCAATGAACTGATAAAGGGATTGTCAGTGGTCAAGAATTAAAGCAAGCATAACTAATAGAATAGAAATATTATATGTATAATATCAATGCTTTACTTACGATTTTACTATTTCAATTAATTGAAAATCAGAAAGAAAGGGATTTATAGTAACCAAGAAAGAAACATTAAGGCAACTATTCATAATGGAATAAAACTATAATATTTTAAAAAATTGTGTTTGAAAAGTTCTCAGCCTGATCCACTTTCCAAAATCTAACCAACTAGCTGAACATCAGAATTTTAAAAAATTCTTTTTGTTTGGGCCAAGAACTTTTCAGCTCCCCTTATATAATGTAAATGCATTGCTAATGATTTTACTACAGAAATATATTTATTGAAAATCGAGAAGAAAGGTATTGTCAATGGTCAGGAATTAAGTGTTCATGATGGAATAGGACTAATGGATAATTATTACAATTTCATGACAATTCTCAGTTTTAATGAAGAATATTTTTTTGAAATTTTATTTTCTGAAAGAAAATAAAACCTGCTGCAACAATATTTTCACTATTGCCCGAATTAATAACGAAAAACAAAAAAGAAAAAAGATGCAAATCAGGTTCAATTACAAAGAAAAAATATTTATTTATTTCTAACCAGCTAAACAAGGGTTCTTTCAAAAATTTGCCCCTTTTTGCTGAGAATAAGATAACCTATTCTCTTAGTAACACAATGTAAAAAAACATAGCAGAAAAACAAACTTAAAAATTATAATGCACAAAAAAAAAAAAAATTGCACCCACCTACTGTGTCAATGATAACAATAAAAAAAGTGGGGAGAGCCTTAGCTCTTCAGTACACTTTCAGTCCTTTTAAGGTTCAAAAATTTTTATCTTTTTTCTTTTCTTTCTTGTGTAGACAAAGTTCTCTTCCTGGCGACCAAACATCCTTCATTCTTCTCTTATTTTCTTCCCGTCTGCCTGGATATTACGCCTTTTTTTTACAACCATAGAAGGTGAAAATTTACTTAAACACATGCTAAAACACTTTTTGAAAATGCACGTATTTGCTCCTTCTCAAACGGCTGTAGCTCCAAACTCTACTTATGGACTTCTTTTCAACTTTCTTTTCTGGGGCTTCTTCGAGAGGACTTCTCAAAACTTTCTCTGAAGGGGAAACTTGCCTTCTGCAACTTTGTTACTCATGCATCCTTTACTTATGGGCAAACGCTGCCTGCCTTTTCAGCAGGGAGAGAGAAACAACCTCCTGTCTCTAAGCGGTCTCATTTCCAACTGCTGCTAAGGTCCAGTCCCAGTACTCCCTTCCCTTTCAAATGGGGGCGGTTCACCTTTGAACCGTCCAATCACAGTCCATTAAAAAATATCAGCAGGTTCTTAGGGCCAGTAACACAGCGAGTGTCTTTTGTTCTCACTTGACCTAAAAATTTTCACATATAATCATTTTTTCTTTAATTTTCATAATTGTTTAAAATTTTACTTTTTCAAGAAAATGTTTTCATTTAAAAATGTACATTGTTGTAGAACAATTTATATTAAGAATTTATTAAAAAAAATCAAGTATTTTATATTTGCCTTATAAACTTATTTTCTTTTCTTTTAGGAAACCTTTTATAAAGAAAATCTGGGACAGGAAAGTATGTTGGTTTCTTATAAGCATAAAGTTTTAAAAATTATTTTTAAGTTTTAAATCTTGTCTAAAAATTTTAATAAAGTGACTATAAATAAAATACTCATCATAAGTAATCAGATTAATAGACATATGTGATGAGCAATTTAGTTAACGTTTCAATGTTTATTCACATCATCATCAAAACAATTATCAAAGGAAGTAAATTTTTCTGCAACAAATCAGAATTTCTAGCTACATCATTTTCTTATTTGTTCATTTATTTCCGATATATATAATATGAGGTCTGTTAAAAAAGAAAATGTCCCAAGATATTTGTTTGCTTTGTATGATTGTTCTTCAAGTAAAATATATTTTTTCCACTACTAGTTTCATCAAGCCTGGTCAGTACCTGGATGGGTGACTGCTTGGGAATACCAGATGCTGTAAGCTTGGATGTGTGGGTGGTACCTGGATGGGTGACTGCTTGGGAATACCAGATGCTGTAAGCTTGGATGTGTGGGTGGTACCTGGATGGGTGACTGCTTGGGAATACCAGATGCTGTAAGCTTGGATGTGTGGGTGGTGTAATGATTAATGGCTCAAAATTGAAAACTGGAGAACAGAGATCCAATTCCCCTTAGGTTCATACATTCAAATAACCTTGGGAAAGATATGAATTCACCTCTTCTCCCACCATCTATGGGTTAAGTAGTAGGATTTCTATCAGTAAATCATTAACTTAAAAACATTTTCCAATCTAAAAATGTTTTCTGGCTTTAAATAACCTGCAAAAGGTTGATAAGTCATAAAAAACAAATCAATTAATACATCAATCACTGGGTTTCTTAAAATAACTGTAGTCATTTATTAAACTTTAGCATAGCTTGATGCAAGGTCACAGCAGTGTCATCATACCCAGTGAGGATCTAACTCACTGCATGAAAAAAAACTAGTCAGCAAGATTAGATCCCTATTCATTTTGCAGTTGGCTATAGTTGAGCATTATCTTCTAGCAATCAACTTAAAAATATGGTTTTTGTCAATCTATCTCAATTTAAAAGAGATATTGATGTTTTCATGAAAATATCAAAAAGAAAATCAATTCATTCTGCTTATAACAATGAATTGAAAAGGTTGTCAGTGTTTTCTCTTTAAGAATCTATTTCTTTATACATCAAGTGCACAATCCACCCTCAAATTCTGCATCTTATCCACTGATGATTGGGTTACCAGACATTTGACACATTTCAGAATAAAATCAAAATATTAAAGCATAAAAAAAATATCTTGATTGATGCACCCATTCTCTGATGACCACCAAATTAAATATATCTGATGGCAAAATGAATACAAATCAAAATAATGTTAAAATGTAAAAAAATCAAAAAAATTTGGTGTGTGTGTGTGTATGTATGTATGTATATATATATATATATATATATAAGACATTGTTAAAAATTTTGACCCTGAAGATGAACAATGATGTTCGAAAGTACTCGATTATCTTACGGACAATATTTATTTCGATATAATTTTCAAATAAAAAGTCTCATTAGAAAATTCAAAAGAAAATATGCAGGACTATATTGTCTTTGACATTCAACACAACATGTTTAAAAGAAAAGTTGCTGCCAAATTACACACACACACACACACACACACACACACATATATATATATATATATATATATATATATCTTTCATTGAAAACAGCTGACAAGGAAGATTTACACTATTTAAATTATTTGGACTATTGTCCTCATCTTTGTCACCACCATATTGATTACATTTCGGCCGTTGTATGCTCCGGCCTTCTTCAGGTGGTTGGAATGTCGAACTGAATCCTTTGTTTCACTCATTGGGGTAGACTGTTCTAGTTCCATGTGCCATGTTAAGGCAGTGGAGAAATTGGAGAGGAGAATTAACAGGAGATAACTGATATCCATTAAAAAACATGGCACATAGACCTAGAACAGTCTACCCCATTGAGCGAAATAAAGGGTTCAGTTCAACATTCCAACCACCTGAAGAAGGCCAGATGTACAACAGCCGAAACGTTGTAATAAATATGGCAACAAAGATGAGGACAATAGTCCAAATAATGTAAATAGTGTACATAATACCTCATCTCAGAAATATAGACAGATACTGAAGGAAGATTTAATCAAACTTTTATTGAGTTTTTCCAGCATTCTAACATTTTTCCGTTTTTCAGGGGTTAAAGAATATAGGAATTGTCCATAATTATGGATGTTCCGAGTGCCTTCACCTACTTCTCCAGCCATTATCAAGGATGCGTTATGTATTGTTATTATTATATTTTTTTCAAAAACATTCCTTGTTAAATAATAAATTAAAATACCAAAAATACAGTATTTATTTTTTAACAGTGAATAATTAATTATTTCTTTGTTGTTTTTTTTTCACCTTTCTTCTTCTGCTAGTGAAAACAATGAATAATCAAATAATTGCTGTGGTCAACTTTGCTGTGACTGTTGTGGGAGCTTTTGTTTTTGGTTACAAAGGTTCTGAAGCGGCCATGGAAATTCCAAATGTTGCAATTGTGAGTAAAATTTTCTTTTCTTTGGTAATACTATATTTCTGTAAAATGTGATATTGTGTATAATACAAGCTCCTATTTCTGCATGTAAAAATCATTGAATATATTTTATTTTTCTGTGTTATAGGATACCCATTGTATATGTAAATTGATTAGGCTGAAATTTGAAAGCTGATTTTATAAACCCAAGTAAATCTTGGATTTTGGTATTTTTAGCAACTAAAAAAGGAAAAAGGTGCAAATTTCTACCCAAGGCGACCATATTGGACTTCAAATAGCAAATTAGATTACATTTATGTGCCCCCCCCCCATGTATAAAAGCATTGGTTGAAGTAATGCAGCGACTTGATCCAAAGAGTTGTGAGTTCAATACCTGGCCACAGCAGAGGAAACAAAAACTTGGAGAGTTGAGCTACTAAAGGGAAATAACTGAAATTGAGATATCCAGAAATGGCATGGCATGTGGAACTAGAACAATCTACTCCGATTCGTAATTCCAGCGTATATCACCTGAAGAAGGCTGGAGCATACAACAGCTGAAACATTGTGAATATGACAATAAAGATGAGGACATCAATCTGAACTATGTAAACTTATCTCAGAAAAAGATTACATTTAAAAGCACACATAAGTCCTAGATTAGGATAAGGTGTGGCGAGAGATATGGGCTTCTATCTAGGGTTGTCATTTTTCTGTCTCTCATATGGCATCATGGAGCCCTTAGAATTGTGGAAACTCCTGGCAACTATCCAATGTGCCTTAAGACAGAAAAGTCGCACGTTGAGCTACACCAAGGAAGTGCCTCAATCTTTAAAGAGTGAATTTGGTGTGTGCAAGCTAATCTCCATTTTGAACAATCAAGCAAGTCTCAAGCCAACAATAACACTAGTAAATTGAACTCGTACTATGGTTGGTGTCATTGGTTATTTACTAAGTGCTTAGTAGTGGTGCACTGAATGTGCATTGCACTTACTACGCCAGTCTGTGAGATGTGCACACTCACTATCACATTGTCTAGAGTTGTTTTCTGAAATTATATTTGTCAAGCTTAATGCCACAGCAGTAAAAGCTACGGGTGTGGATTGAAGGCAGCTAATCTATTAGGACAATTTGTCTGTACAACAGGGAAGAATAAACATCTGATTTTTTTAATCTTTATTTTATTCAGCTTCAAAAAATGTTCAGAATTAAAAGAAATGATCAAAAGCTGAAGTTTAATCTACTCAATATTAAAATTTAAGATGATGCACAATTGTGTTTAAGAAAGTTTATTTTTGGTCAGAATCATATTTTTATAAACTGATTTATATTTTTTATTTTCTCTTTTGAATGGTTCCTGAATAAACTGTTTATAGGGCTTATGGCCATATTATATTGCAATGTTGAGCCTGGTCAGTACTTAGATGGGTCAATCCCTTTCAGAATACCAGGTGCAGCTGATGGAATGCATAATGGCTTAGAATTGTTAATTGGAGTTCCAATTCCAGTTGGGTTTGTTATATTCACTTATGCATGATTACCATTGAGTAAAAGGTATGAATCCAATGCTTTTCCCCCAACTATGGGTTAATTAGTAAGACATGCCACTAAATCATTATTATCTCCAAAAAAAATTCTTATAATCTGAAAATGTTTTCTGGCTTTAAATAACCTGTAAATGGTTGATAAACCATAGAAAACAAATCTTATAAGAGATAGCAATTTATAAGAAAACTTGCATTGATTGGGCAAAACTGGTTTATTTGTTTTTCTTGTGTATACTGAACTGATTAGGTTGTTATTAATAGTTTGTTTTCTAAAGGTGCTGATAATTAAAAATGTTTTTACCCTCTGTCCCATAATAATTGCTACATTTAGTGCATGGAATTCATATGCAAGTATAACAATTATTATGGGACAAAACTAGTATATATTTTCTGTGTTTTAATATCATTTTATATATTTTTCTCTTTCAGCAACTCACGGTGGCAATGATACTTGCAACAATTGTCTTCTTTGCAGATCTCTACTTTTTAATAAAAAAGACAATGTGAATTTCAATTTTCTTATGAAATCGAGAACTGATATCTGCTGTTGACTTCTTTGGGATCTGGGCAGAACTCAGAATAGTTTGGCCACTCCTCAGATAATTTATCATCTAAACTTCTGAGATGAAATTTTGTCATTATTCCATGGTTCTAAAATCTTTATTGTTTTGGATTCAACATTCCAAATAGTCCATTGTCCAACCTTCTTTGGGCGCATGTAACATCTGGTGAATTGTATTTTACAATACCAATAATACATTTTTTTTTTTTTTGTTAATTCTTACATTTTCTTGGTATCTAAAAGAATAAAACTATTATTCAGGTGATGCATACACCTGAGAAAGATTAAAAAATAAACCTATTATATAACCTCCATAAGGAATTTAAATAATTAATTTTGAAAAAAAAGTTTTTTTATAATTTCATGTAAGAAACAGAAACTAAAATTCAAATTAGGGTTTAAAAAAAGTACAAAATTGAAATTAAAGAGAAAGTAAAGGAAAAAAAATCCAATATTTTTCACCTGAATTTCTGATTCAAGACATTTTTCCCTATAGGTGTTTGTACTTTTTAGTTAAAAACTAATTTTTTTATACAAATGTTTTCACACAGCTAATATCTTTTACATATCAGTTTTCTCATTTTTGTTATCTTCATCACAATATTTTGACTGCTGAACTCTTCAACCTTCATCAGGCATTTTGTAAACTTCCTGGAATATCAAATAGAACATTTTTATTTGTAAATTTTCCCTTATGGTCTCCCTCTGCCTATTCCCTGGCCTGGTGTACAGCCTGAACCAGAAATTGTACTTGCAACTTTCAGGGAACATAGATGTGCTTTTCTTTCCACTAGATCATGTTCCCCCATGAATATTCATTTGTTCTCATTTAATTCAGAGTATATGGATAGAAATTTTTCTTTTGAATATGTATTGTTTAAAACAATAGACATTTTGTGTCTCTTATATTTAATGAACTTTTCTTTCTAATGTACGAATATCCTTTCACAAATATGGTTGTTGTGTGTGGATAAATTGGCCAAACACACATGTTGTGTTGTCCCAAGCTTTTCATTCCTGTGAATCCTAATTGGGAGCTGACAAAGAATAGTTATTTTTATTTATAGATAATTGCTTAAGTTGTTCTCAGTTTTAAATTTCCTTATTTGTAAAATTAATCTGTTCTTATAGCATTTGTAATTAATTTTCACTGTTAATTTTTAACTTTTTTCTTAATTTTTATACCATCATTTTAGAAAATAGTTTTTTTTTTTTACAGTATTTGAAGAATGATTAAGATATGTTCAAATTGTATTTGGCACTTTATTATTTTTATAGAACTGCATTTAATACACATGACTAAGAAACACAAAATGAATTCTTCATAATCATGTCAAGTTTGTTTCAGGCTCTTCTATGATCTGAATATATGTATAAACAGATATTTATTATTGAGAATCTCTAAATGAAGAAAAAACATTGATACCATCAGTTTTTCACTGACATGTAGGCCAGGAGTAGAACAATGAGTATTCTCTAGTGAATACATAGCATTGCTAGAAAGCAATTATTGGTGGCAGCAGTGTGCAGAGAAGAAAATGAAGACAAGGTGTGAATTTAAAAAGGGGGACATTTATGTAATTAATGCCATTTGACACTGAATAGCTAGTAAAAGCATTAACATCATTTGGAACATGGTCAAAGTTAAATCTTTTGAGATTTTTTTCAGTCAAAGCCCTTTTATCAATAATACATCAATAAAAGTTTTTGTGTAGATAATTAAAGCAAAAGGCCATAAAACAATTTTTGGTTATCTTTTTGCTCTCTAAGGCTGTGAGACTTGAAATTCATAAGTGAATAGAACAAATAAGATAATGAGGAGGTTCTAAAATTGCAGAGATTGATTTATTATTCCATGACTTGTTCAGATTGAACTTATTCTTTTTGTTGCTATAGTTACCATGATATTCTGGACACTCCATTCTACAGCCACCTTCAAATGAACAATACAGAAGAAAAGAGGCTATTCATCTGTCTTCCTACAGAGTCTTTGGCACAAAGCTTTTTTTAATCATGGGAACCTACAAATTTGAAAAAAAATAATCAAATTTCCCTGTCTCTTGCTGCAAACATGATGGCATGCTGCTCACTGACAACACCCCTTTTAGCAGAATGGGTAATGGAACTAGTGAATTATATCCGTCTCACCTGAAGATGAGACAGAGAGAGAGAAAGAAGTATTTATTTTGTACAGAGATAATGTAGCAAGTAGAAAAAAATAGTGGTTAATATAAAACTATAAAATGCATGATCCAAATGTTTATGCTAAAAAAAAAAAGAAAAAAAAGCAGCCCTAAGAATTAGTTTAATAATTTGAGTAACTCTTGGAATGATAATCACCTTTTCAAAATTATTGACAGGTGAATTAAAAATAAAGAACCTAAAATATTAAAAGTAAAACTTTTCTAATTATATGTGACTTTATATTTGGATAATGATTTTATATACTATGTCAACATTTTCTCAATAAATAATAAGATGACAACAATTGTTTTATTTTTATTTGAGTCTGATTTTTTTCTTTCAATTCAATTTTTTTGCACAAATGATTTTTGGTCATTTTTTTTTTAAATATTAATAAGTTGATGAGATGTTCAATATGAACTGTTGTTTTTTTGTTTGGGTCTGATGTATTTTTAGACAAAGTAACTTTTTTAGGAGTGTGACAAAATACTATTATTGTTTAACAATCTCTATTATTTACATGAATTAAAAACTGGCAAAAATAGATATTTTCTTAGGACATTGTATCTCCCATTGAAAGGAATAGAAAAAGATACTAAGTTGGATATTATTTTAGTTTTCAGACAAAAGTCCCTCATTAAAAAAACTTTTTTTTTGAGTTCATATATAAAATAAATGTAAAAAGAAAAAATCTGTTCAATCTGATTTAAAATTTGACTTGTAAACTTTTGAAGTTTTCACCTTCAGTCATTTTTTGTTGAGAGGCAATCAGGGCACCTTAATATGATATTTACTAAGTTTAACTTATGGTATGAAGCAAAATAGTAATGGTGGGTGGAAGATTGTATAGCACCAGTCTTTCAAGTGAAGTGTTTTGCTTTGAAAATCAGCTTTTAAAATTCTGGCTTTTACCTGAGCTGAAACACTGACCATTCTTGTTCAAGACAAATTTAAAAACACAGACGAGGAAGTTCCTAATACAGGGTGTCCATAAAGTTTGTGTGCACTTTAAAAAATTTATAACTTTAAAGTGCACACAAACTTTATGGACACCCTGTATATATAAATTTTGTCAAGGCTGACTCAGAGGGTAACAGCTTCTTGCTGTTTATAGGAGAGTAGTTTGAGATGTAGACAAGGTGCTATCTTCAAATGTTTGGGAATGTGAATAGCATAAGTCAACTAATGTTATATGAGCATTTGCTACAGGATAGAGGCCCCCACAAGAAAACTACTTTGATGCATCTAAGTAATTCAACATTGAGAATGGTGAGACCTAACTGCCAATCTAGTAGCATGCTTAAATTCATGTAGTTGGGCACCAGAGAAAAAAGCTCATCAGAACAGTTGCCATGAAAATATTTGTAGAAAAGACGGAAGCTGTGTCATGTCTGTGAGAAAGTAACTGAAGTTGAGATTCCTGGTTAGAAGTGATTTCATTACAGACCTGTCTTTGGATTTGGTAGATTTATAAATGTGCAAAAGATGGATCATAACACAGTGAACCAGCTTTCCTTGCAGTAGACGAAGCAATTGGTTTGATATAATCACTCCACTCCATCTCAGTGGAAAGCATGAAGCCAAGGTGAGTTTTGGTTTGGAGACTTTAAAATTTACAAGCCATTGCTTGCCCCAGTTAACACTGATTGAAGGTCCTTTTCAAGAGCAGTTGCCAGGTTTACTTTGTTGGGTCTGTCGGATTTGCTAAGACAGGAGTAATGTTTGCTATCCACATAAATACCTAGTTGGGAACTGATTAGATTGTGGAGATCATTGATGAAGGACCAAAGATAGAGCCATGGGGAAGCCCTGTGCTAGGATGAAATGATATGGAAGCATTCCTGCTCAACACAACCTTCATTACATGATTTTTTAGGAATGATTAGATTAAGACACTATAACCCTTCAGCTTGTGTAGAAGTTGAGCATGTTGAATACTTTCAAAATATCTAGAGCTACAGTCCATGCTTTGTCATTCTTATCTAAGGCTTGATAGACAAATCCAGGGTTGGCTGTTAACACATCAGGTGGTAGACCTGGTGAAACAGAAGCCATATTGTTTGTCCAAAAGGAGGTCATGTGAGGTAAGATGCTTAACTAATACATCATTGATTTGGGTGTTAAGTACTTTGCTGAAAAGAGGTAGGAGACTAATGGGGTGACAATTTGAGGGATCAGATGGTTTCCCAGAGTTCTTAAAGGCAGGAACTACAGAGGATTTCCCATAAGCTGGAAAGCAAGAAGCAGCAAGGCATTTGTTGTAAAGTTTGGAGAGAACAAGAACAAATTTTGTTAGGACTACAGAGATCAGCTATTTTTCCATGGTGTTAATCAATTCTTGTTGGTGACAGAGTGAAGAAAACTGGGAAATGTCCAGTGTACATTCAACAGAGAAACTGAAACTGAAATATTGCACAGGGAGAAACGTCTCAAATGCGGCTTTCTCAAGATATCACCTTGGTGAGAAAGACAAGAAGTCTGATAATTCCGATAAACAGAATTCTTTATTCATAGATCATTTCACCTGGCACAGTCTGGAGATAGGTAATTAAAACTTGTACATCTTTGCTGCTATTCCTGTCTTTTTTCATGACAGACTAATAGACCAGATATTCCCTTTAGCGAGTGAGAACTCTATGTCTGCTTATATAACTCTTCTTACTCTATAACTTATCTAGGATGCAGTCAGACAAGGTGAGTGTCATTTGACCTCAAAAGTTTTCATTTGTACAGTTTATTTCCTTTTCCCCACTTATGGACAGTGGCTAGTTGCTTTGAAACTTTCACATCTGGTGAAACAGTTGATAGATACCTTCCAGTCACTCCAAGCCCAGATAAAAATCATTTACAGTCAACTTAATGATGTGGGTGTCCTAATCTATCAAATGGGAACCCAGTATATCACAATTTGCCTCATTCTTCTTTTGTATTTGAACCTCTTTTACAATACTATAGTACACCCTTCCGTTATGCAAATCAATTGAAACAAATGCTTTAGTTTCCATTCTTTCACGATACAGTCAGTTTTAAACCCACTGGAGTGACAGGGTGTAATTGATTTCTATTTTTTCCTCAGATTAGGTCACTTGCAGTGGTGTGCAGTCATGAATCTATTTTCAAGGTATATGATGAAATTTGTTTGGCCTTGAAAAATATTGCATCATCTGTGATTGCATCAGATTTTTATCACAGCCAGACATTATTGTCTCGACTAGATTAGTTATTCTACGGCAATTGTCTGTGATGGACATTACACCAAGGAAGCGTATGAAAATTGTAATGCTGCAGGAACACATTAGCAAGCCTTACCAGTGAGCCAATCAAAGTACTATAGACTGGCCCAGAAACTTCCTGATTTAAATGCAATCAAGAATCTGTGGTCAATCTGCAAGGAACGACTTTGTGGAAGGAACATATAAAGTACTGTCATGTTTCACTGGAAAAATATGAAAAAAAAGTAAATAATCATGGAATTATTCATTTTGTTTCAATTAATTTGCATTAGGGAGTAGCTGAAAAAAAGCATCTATGGCTAAATGCTGGTAGATTCCAAGCTCAATAAAAAGTTATCATCAGATTTTCTTATCACTGAATGGTCTGATTATTCATTAATGGATCAGTAGGCAGTAAATTAACTTGTGACATTAGTGTCTGTATTTTGTAGGGAGTGAAGTAGTAATTAACATACATTGTATGGCTTCATTAGCTGTAGATTTCTTGTGGTGAGACTTGATATTTTCTGCCATTTAGCAAACTGCTAATTAAGTGACTAATTAATTTTCAAATGTGTTTTGATGCTGTTAGATTCTAATTATGGCAATTAAGGGTCCTACATTCAATAAACATTCTCTCTATGAAAAAAAATACAAATAGCTGTCATCATAATATGGTACCTGTAACAACATAATTGCTCTGCTATAAGTTATTTCAGTATAAATGATTGCCATTTGCTTTGTGTTGAGTCAAGATGTAAATCTTGATATGAGACTATGTTAATTTTTATAGGCCATATCAATAAGCATTAAAGAATTATCCAGACGATTAACTCATCAATTAACAAATTTGCCTTATCCAGCATGCTCTATGGATTCTGCTTGGACAATCCTGGTTTTAATATTAACAGAATTGACACTTCTCAACACAAAATGAAGAAGCATTTATCTAGTAATAGTAAACAACCAGATCCTCAGGTTGTACAGGTGTTTTTGTCTATTGTCAAAGGCCTCATTAGTTGTAAGTTTATTGTATTAGTAATTTTCTTGTTGCTGGACTAATTAGGATTGTACTTGTATTTTCAGATACCAATTATGACAGCCAAGAGTTTTATACATTATTCGGACTATTGTCCTCATCTTTGTCGCCATATTTATTACAATGTTTTGGTCATTGTACACTCTGGCCTTCTTCAGGTGGTTGGAATGTTGAACTGAACCCTTTATTTCGCTCACTGGGGTAGACTGTTCTAGTTCCACATGCCATGTTTAATGGATATCAGTTATCTCCTATTAATTCTCCTCTCCAAGTTCTCCACTGCCTTAACTGGGTATTGAACTCACAACTCCTTGGGTCCTGTCACTGGATATAACTAACGCCTTTATCCACTGTGCCAAGTGTCCTTGAGAAGGCTGGAGCATACAATGGCTGAAACGTAATAAATATGGCGACAAAGATGAGGACAATAGTTCAAATAATGTAAATAATGTACATAATACCTCATCTCAGAAATATAGACAGATAGTCAAGAGTTTTATATTCAACAAAGTGGCTTTCTCTGTAAAAGAGAATTGCAAATTTGTAGCTATTAAAATAAGATGGTTCCTGTAACAATAAAATCAAAGTAAAGGTGAAGTTTGAGAAAATAAATAATTGGCATTAAGGTGGAAGTTTAAAACTTGATTCAATTATGATTGGACTTAGATAACTGCATAAAATTTAGTATTATGAGTTGCAGACTTTTGCAGATTGAAGTTTTGTATTTGGAAAGGACCAAAAAATGAATCTCTTACAAAAAGTGAACAAAGTTTAGGTATCAAGTAAAGTGGATGGTGATGAAGTGGGCAGTAAAAAAGCATTTTCAAAGAGAAAAATCAAGTGTTGAACAATTGAGGGAGGAGTGGTATATAAATCCTGCTTCCTTTTTCTGAGAGCACAAAGGGAAGGTTGTGCGATTGTAGAAGTGAGGGTGATGAATGGGCAGGCAGTACAAATTCTATTTTTGATTTCAGTGGCAGACTTTCTGGAGAACTGACATTCTCCCAAAAAATTCAAAATAGATATTGTTTTTTTTTCCTCCTTTCTTGCAAGAAAAAACATCAGTTAAAACATCATTATCTAGAGATGACCTTGATAGAAATGCATCTTTTCTGTGGTAAATAATTATTTTTAAAACTGGAGTCAAACTCATGTTCAAAAAATGAGTAATATTACTGGGAGGTTATGGTGGCTTATATATATATATGTATATATATGTGTGTGTGTGTGTGTTCACAAAACGGGGAGCTGAAAAGTTTTCAGCCTAACCCACTTTGAAAAACCTGACCAAGCAACATGATTTTTTGGTGGGGAGGGAAGAGTGTCTTGATTGAGGCACGGGAACCTTTATACACACACACACACACACATATATATTTTCATGGTGGAGTGTGATAGAGCTAAAATCCAACATGTGTAAAGTAAACCTTCTTGATAACATTGTTGTGAAATTGACATATATATTTACATTTTTGTCAGAGATACAATCTCCCAAAGAACATTTAAATTGATAACTTAATTTATATTTTTACTAGCTTAAAAGCTGCCCTATTGGGTGGTATTTAAGCTAGCTCCTGTGGAGGGCTCATGATTGGGCCTTCATCACAATAGTTAGGGTGCAGTAGATGCAATAGACAAAAATAAACTACAGAAGAACTCAAACTTGATTGTTGCATTTAAGTATTGCGCAGATATTTAAGCCTAAAAGTTCAACGTTAATCCCTATGTCGCCACTTAATTTAAAGACAATTTGATGTACGTATGTCCTTACTTTCTGTACAAACAATTATTTTTATTTCATGGGTCATTTTCACTGGATTTTGCAATTAATTTTGATTATTCACAAATTTATTTCCAAGTTATAAAAATTGTTATCATACAAAAAATTTTGCCAAAAAAAAAAAAAAAAAAAAAAAAAAAAAAAAAAAAAAAATCGCTGAAAACAACCACATAATGGATAATAATGTTTTTAATTTACTCACAGAGTCAACCCTATATATATATATGTGTGTGTGTGTGAATATAAAATATCGCCAATAGAGTGCTGGTGTTAATAAAACAGTACTCAATATAACAGAGCTATTAAGTATATTAAGAAATCGACACATTATTCCTCATTGGTAGATATATAAGAAGGGAGAGAGAGCATGTGTGTGTGTGTGTGTGTGGAGACATAGAACTCAAAACTGCCAATCACTATGCAGTGTTGATTTCTATGTCTACACTGTTTATATCTATAAATGCACTATCCCTAACACTGAGCCCTTTTCTCCAATAAATCTAGCAAATTATTTATACTCTTACATCAATAAGTCTGGAATCTAATATATATAATTTTCCCAAGCACACCTGTCTACTAGGGTGGCTAGCCAGTCCCCTGTTGTTGGCACATTAGAGCTCATCTGTGGGCTATACTTCAACTATGCTGAGCAGACCATAGTTACAGTTTCTGGGTGAGAGCACATGATCAATCATGATCAGCAGTTTGAATAAGTTCTGTTCACCCATTTTCACTCACAAGGTTTGGGTCAACCTGTGACCCGGTTTTCAGGCACTTTCCAAATGTGCTGCATGCTGAACTTTGATCCCAGATCTCATGGTTGGAAAGAGAGTGAGAGCACTTTAAGAATTTGAAGTTTTTGTTTTTTTTGTATCTTTCACAAAAACATAAATATATATGTTGGTTTCACAACAACAACCTTATCAAGAAGGTTTACTTTACACATGTCGGATTCTAGTTCTATTGCACTAACGACCATGAAAATAAAAAACAAAAACTTCAAATTCTTGAGCGCTCTATATATAAAATGCAAACAACAATAAATAAGATTAACTATGAGTATAGCAACAATGTTTTAATAAAAAAATAGCCTACCAAGGACAACAGCCCTTTCATTTTTGGGTACTAACACACTTTTCCCAGCATCTCTGTTCATTCAATAGTATCCCAATGCTGACTGAGTAACATCATCGGAGAGTGTCTGTTCATGCATGTACAGTAAGGTCCCCAAGTTACAGAAAAGCCATGCAAGTTATTTTCAAGATATTCAAAAATGGACAAAACTTTTGCATCAAAGTCTAAAAGCCTCAGCACATGATGTTTTAATGTGTCTGTCAGGATTACTATGTACTCTTAATTAGTTTATTTGAAGTGCCTCTTAAATTTGGCTTATCTTAAGTCATCCATATTTAGGCTAGTTTGGACCAACCTGAGTTGGAGTATCTGGTTCCCCGTCAACTTCCACATACAACCAATATGGTCACTTTGCTACCAATGATAGTAAACAGCAATCACAAATTGATCCAATAAATGATTTGTAAGTCCTTAGCAAAATCTAAAATATGAATGAGTTTTGGTATATTTATTAGACTAAGATGCATTGCTTACAAACCATTCAACATTATCTTGAAATTCTGTGGTAAATTATTCCTATTATTCCAGTTGTTTAGGCTATCATTCTCATCCTGAATGTTTTTATCATGTTTCAGTCGACATGATTAAAAGCCATCTACATTTACAGCTGTGCTCATTAACCACAACAGGTATTTTTTAATAATTGGGATATATATATAAGCAAAGCAGAAAGGATGAGAATGAGACCTGTTCCATGCAAGTGTAGAGAATATAAGGAAGAAAACCAGCTGACCCCTAAAAGAGGAAGACCATGTAAAAGTCATAATTTAAGGTTATATATATATATATATATATATATATATATATATATATATATATATATAGTTTACGAAAAACTAGGTAATCCGTATTGGTAGACCCAATGAGGATAAAATCCAGAGAGCTCAATGTAAAACTTTAACATATAATTAAATTGCTTAGACTGTTTAAACAAAAAAATTTACGAAATCTCAAAGTAAAGAAAAAAGCAACGCCTATTCCAATGGAAGTCAATGACACTTTATTACAACTTCTTTTTCTTTTTATGCTTTTTAGTATATCCCCCCCTCCCATATCAAGATATAACTTCTGTTAACAGATTTAAAGTGTCACTGTCTAGATTTCAGCGAAAATTTAAATTTGAAACAATAGAAATGTTATATCTAACCCAATGCTGTCTCCCTACCCCCTACACTGCTCCTACTTCGTTAATTTCCTTATTATTGCCCGTCGTAAATTTATTTTCATTTCAA